>VZTG01008315.1:18622-41921 GCA_013397845.1 Melanocharis versteri | reverse complement strand
ATGAGGGGAGGTGTGAAAGCGGGAAAGAGGTTCCTATGGGGATCCCCGCCTGTCCTCCATCACTTGAGCCTCGGAGCTGTTCGCTGGCGCTCGGGGGGAGGGAGGCGGATCTACACTGGGAGGGTCCCCAAGCTCCAGGTCCATTCCTGTGGAGGAGATGGGGGCGGGGGTTTACTCCATTCCGTAGCCGGTGCTGTCGTGGGGTTAGGGTTGGGTTAGGGCGGCCGTGGTGCAGACGGGGAGAAAGGCTGGCCAAGACGGAGGAAGAGGAGGAGGAGCAAGACCAGGTGGAATGGGAAGTAAGAGGAGGGATGAAAGAGGAGGAGCAGGAAAAGGAAGAGGAGAAGGAGGAAGCTCGGGAATTCACCGCTCACTGTACCGTCCCCGGGAGCATCGTCCCCTTCCCCCTAGCATTGCGCAGGTGAGCTCGCCCTAAGTATCTCGGGGCATCCCCTAGAGGTGGGGTTTTTTGGAGGTGTCCCGTGGCGGCTGCCGGCAGAACCCCGGTGATGGGCGGGGGAATGCGGGGTCCCGGAGTCATATAGCGATCGCCTGGTACCGGCAGTGTGGGCGACGCCGCGTTTTGGGAGAGCCTCCCCGGGGACCTGAAATGAAGGGCACGGAGGAGGCAGAACCCCCGGCAGTCTGGAGCGGAGAGGAGAGAACAGAGGGGGTAGGGAGGGGCCGGAACCCTTGACAGCCTAGAGAGGGGGGAGCCTGGAGACGGGTGTGTGGAAAAATCACGCTGTGAAGAGCCGGTGTTTAGAACGGAGACAGAGGAGCCCTGCAACCTTATTCGAATAAAAGGAGAGAGTCCGCTAGGGCATACCCCAGTGGTGACTCTCTTAACTTTTTGGAGGATGCAGCCTCCTTTTATCCTAAACTTTCGGCCGCATATTGCCTTCTTTGTTTCCCCATTGCCTGAGGCATAGCCTTCCCGAAACACCTACTGCATATTCCCCTAAAGTTCAGAAGTTCAAACTGTCTGGTTTCTGCAACAAACTCACCCAGCTTGATGTGCATGAAGATCCCCACACACCTTCTTTCAGAACCTGATTGGTTCTCTCAGACCCAGTCATTTGTAGAGACATTAAGACCCATTTCTCCTATCAGGGGGCACCCCTGGGACACTAGACACCCCTAAGTAGAGAGTTAGGGGAGAAAGGACCCCTGGGATGCCTCAAACACCTCTAAACAGCACCCAAGAAGGGGGGAAGCCCAGAACCCATGGGACCCCCAGCAGCCCAGAGAAGGGGCACCCCTAGAATCCCAAAAAGGGACGACTAAAAAGGGAGAACTCCTGGGAGGGTTTTTGGCACTGAGTCTTCATGTTTCTGAGGCTTTTAGATATACAAGATTACCAGTGACTTCTAGAGATGGACTTGGGTAGGAGGAGTCCCCAACCCAATGAGCTCACACCTTGATTTTTTCACCCAGAACAGAATTTGTCATCCCCAAGCCTTGGCTGCATAGAGGAGAAGTCTGTGGGGAAGATGCTCCAGGATACCCAGGCAGGTGAGGAAGAAGTCACTGCACCTTCCCCCTCTCTTCTACTCCATCTTCAAGTCCAGCATTGCCCCTGGCTGCAGGACAACCCCGCTGCTGATGCCATCCTGCTGGGGATGGATCTGGGGGGGATCTCCTTCCCCTTGCCTCTGGCACGGAGGCAAATCTCCTTCCTTGCCTTCTTACTTCTTCTCTCTCCTTGTCCTTTTCCTTCCTTCTTCCTTTTGCTTGTTCCTTCCTCCCCCAGGCACTGAGCTGCAGACAGAGACCAGAGAGGACAAATCCCTGGGGCAGAACTTCATCGAAGAGGCTGTTTTTAGTGGCTCCACGGCACATGAAGTCAACAGGGAGGAAAAGCCACGGAGATCCTCCACAAGGAGGGGCTCCAAACCCAGCCCATGGTGCTCTGAGGAGGAAAGACCCACCCTGTGTTGGGAAGGCAGCCGAGCTCTGACCTGGTGGTTGACCAGAAGCTTCACAATTGGGAGAAGCCCTACAAATGCTTGGAATGTGGAATGAGCTTCAGCAACAGCTCTGACCTCTTCATCCACCAGTGGGTGCACACGGGGGAATGGCCCTACGAGTGTGAGGAATGTGAGAAGTGCTTCAGCCAGAGCTCCAGCCTGAACTGCCACCAGAAGATCCACACTGGGCAACAGCCCTAGAAGTGCTTTGAATGTGGGAAGAGCTTTATCGAGAGCTTCAGCCTGATGTGCCACCAGAACATCCACACTGGGGAACGGAGCATTCTACCAGTGAGTGCTTGGAATGCAGAAAAAGCTTCAGCCTCCGCTCCCACCTGATCCACCACCAGAAGGTCCACGCTAGGAAATGGCCCTACATGTGCTCAGAATGCAGGAAGAGCTTCAGGTGGAGTGCCTGCCTGGTCCGCCACCAGAACATCCACACTGGGGAACAGCCCTACAAGTGTAGGGAATGTCGAAAGAGGTTTAGTGACCGCTCCAACCTGATCTGCCACCAGAACATCCACACCAGGAGGAGGCTCTAAGAGTGTCCCAAGTGTTGGAGGAGCTTCTCCTGCAGCTCTGCCTTGACCCAACACCAACAGACCCACTGGTTAGAGAAGCCGGGCGAGTGCCCTGACTGCAGGAAGAGTTTTGTCCGCTGCCCTAACTTCTTCACCCATCGGAGGACCCACATTGTTTTATCTGTGGTGAGCACATTGTGCAGAGACCTGGTGATCCACATTGGTCACGGACATGGTGACCCAGCATTGGTAGAGACAAAGATTTTGGAGAAAATTTTGTGGAAACCCCTCCAAAAAAGGCTCTTTCACCCACACAACCCAACCCCATGGATACTCAAACAATGCTGACATGTAAATTCTTTAATTTTGGCTTTGATTTTCTTGTGATCCATCCTTTAGAAACACCCAAAATTGGGTAAAAATAAAGAACCTCACCAAAGATGCATAAAACACTGCCATTTTACAGGGACTGGGGGGGACTTTGTAGTCTGGGAGCTATTCAGGAGGATTTAGGGTTTTCAAGGGAATTTGGAGGAGTTTCCTCCATTGCTTTGCACCCCAAAAGGTGAGGGGTTCAAACCACCACCTCAAAACCACACAATTCCACTGAAAATGTCTCCATCCCAGCCCAAAATGGTTTGATCTCACCTCAATATGACTCAATACCACCCCAAAATTATTTAATCCTACAGGGCTCCAGACCCTGGAGGGGAAGGAAGGGGATAGGGAGGGGTGGGATGTGAATGGGGAGGGGTAGGATATGGATTGGGGGAGGTGGGATAGGCATTGGGAGGGGTGAAATGGGGTTTGGGAGAGGTGGGATGTGAATTGGGAGGGGTGGGATGGGGTATGAAATGAGACAGCTGAAGGTCGGGGGTGATGAGGCCAGGAGGGATCCCGTTCCTGAAGGGGTTGCGGGGTATCCCCCAGTTCTGCAGGGGTTTGGCTGATGACTCACCAGGTGCCAGGCAGACCCGCAGCACCCAGCATTCCCCACGTGGACACCACATGTGACTCCTCTCACCTCCAGCGCCGCCCAGGAGGAGAATCTGGGGAGGGGGGAGGTGCTCAGACTGGGCCCCCCACCCCGTCCTGGCGGTGGCGGCTGTGGTGGGGGCTGAGTATGGGCAGGAACGGCCAAGAACCCAGCACTGCCCCAGCCGAACCTGCCCCAGCTCCATCCCTGCTCCTTCCATGGGATGCGATGAGTTTGGGAGGAACAGGGGACCAAGGGTGGGTGCTGGTCCTGGGGGGAAGAGGAGAAGGGATGGAGGAGGAGGAGAAGAAGGAGAGATAGAGGAGGAGAAGATTACTGGATGGCTAAAGCACACCAAGAAAAAGGAAACAAAAATACAAAATCAATCAATCCAAACTGAAATAAACCCAAAACTACTCATGTGGTAGCTAAGGAGGTTCTAGGGGAGGGAGGGGTGAGGGAAAAAAGCCAGAAAGGGGAAAAGATAAAAAGGAATATGGAAGACCCTACTGTTGAATCACAAGGGTCTGAGTAGACCCCATGCTAAACTGAGCCTGGATTTGATCAACAGTTAATGCTTAAAGGCCCAATAGCACTTAACTTAAACTTAACAGCACTTAACTGAAACTTAAATCAANCTAAGAGTGTCCCAAGTGTTGGAGGAGCTTCTCCTGCAGCTCTGCCTTGACCCAACACCAACAGACCCACTGGTTAGAGAAGCCGGGCGAGTGCCCTGACTGCAGGAAGAGTTTTGTCCGCTGCCCTAACTTCTTCACCCATCGGAGGACCCACATTGTTTTATCTGTGGTGAGCACATTGTGCAGAGACCTGGTGATCCACATTGGTCACGGACATGGTGACCCAGCATTGGTAGAGACAAAGATTTTGGAGAAAATTTTGTGGAAACCCCTCCAAAAAAGGCTCTTTCACCCACACAACCCAACCCCATGGATACTCAAACAATGCTGACATGTAAATTCTTTAATTTTGGCTTTGATTTTCTTGTGATCCATCCTTTAGAAACACCCAAAATTGGGTAAAAATAAAGAACCTCACCAAAGATGCATAAAACACTGCCATTTTACAGGGACTGGGGGGGACTTTGTAGTCTGGGAGCTATTCAGGAGGATTTAGGGTTTTCAAGGGAATTTGGAGGAGTTTCCTCCATTGCTTTGCACCCCAAAAGGTGAGGGGTTCAAACCACCACCTCAAAACCACACAATTCCACTGAAAATGTCTCCATCCCAGCCCAAAATGGTTTGATCTCACCTCAATATGACTCAATACCACCCCAAAATTATTTAATCCTACAGGGCTCCAGACCCTGGAGGGGAAGGAAGGGGATAGGGAGGGGTGGGATGTGAATGGGGAGGGGTAGGATATGGATTGGGGGAGGTGGGATAGGCATTGGGAGGGGTGAAATGGGGTTTGGGAGAGGTGGGATGTGAATTGGGAGGGGTGGGATGGGGTATGAAATGAGACAGCTGAAGGTCGGGGGTGATGAGGCCAGGAGGGATCCCGTTCCTGAAGGGGTTGCGGGGTATCCCCCAGTTCTGCAGGGGTTTGGCTGATGACTCACCAGGTGCCAGGCAGACCCGCAGCACCCAGCATTCCCCACGTGGACACCACATGTGACTCCTCTCACCTCCAGCGCCGCCCAGGAGGAGAATCTGGGGAGGGGGGAGGTGCTCAGACTGGGCCCCCCACCCCGTCCTGGCGGTGGCGGCTGTGGTGGGGGCTGAGTATGGGCAGGAACGGCCAAGAACCCAGCACTGCCCCAGCCGAACCTGCCCCAGCTCCATCCCTGCTCCTTCCATGGGATGCGATGAGTTTGGGAGGAACAGGGGACCAAGGGTGGGTGCTGGTCCTGGGGGGAAGAGGAGAAGGGATGGAGGAGGAGGAGAAGAAGGAGAGATAGAGGAGGAGAAGATTACTGGATGGCTAAAGCACACCAAGAAAAAGGAAACAAAAATACAAAATCAATCAATCCAAACTGAAATAAACCCAAAACTACTCATGTGGTAGCTAAGGAGGTTCTAGGGGAGGGAGGGGTGAGGGAAAAAAGCCAGAAAGGGGAAAAGATAAAAAGGAATATGGAAGACCCTACTGTTGAATCACAAGGGTCTGAGTAGACCCCATGCTAAACTGAGCCTGGATTTGATCAACAGTTAATGCTTAAAGGCCCAATAGCACTTAACTTAAACTTAACAGCACTTAACTGAAACTTAAATCAATAACTTCACACAGAATTTATTATACCACAACAGGAACATACCCACAGGCCTGACTCACTTACAAATCTAAAGTACTTCCGACTCCAGGAGAGCAGCATTCCCAGGACATTTGCTATGGCATATTCACCCTCACACACACATGGACAGAAGGAGTCTATGAGGTCCCCATGGGAAATTCTCCTGGAATCCAGTGGAATTCTCCCTTCAGATACCTTTGCATCTTCCCACCGGGCGCAGGGCAGAGCCTCGAGGAGTGGGGGGAGCTCAGCCCAGGACTCATCATCATTCGGAGATCCCCCAAGTGCAGCAAACGGGAGAGTTCCTGGCTCAGAGAGGCCCCAGCAAAGGGAGGTTGCTGTGGCAGCTGCTGCAGCCCAGGAGAGTTCCAAGGGTCTCACTCAGGGCCGCTGTTCATAGGGCCTAAGGGATGGGCTTTAGTCACAGGCACTTTCCATCGTGGCCCCAGCTCAGGTTGGTGACTTTCTGGGAAAGGTTGAGAACAAAAATATGATCCCACTTGGGATGTTATTCAGCCAAGAAAAGTAAGTTTCCAAGGCTGTTGGAGCTCATTGGACAGCACCAGTTCCTGGAACAGACAACGTTTGTGGTAAGCTCAAGAGGAGTTGAGCCCAGGGGATGCTTGTCAAGGCCAAGGCCTAAACGAGCATTTCTCAGATCATGGTGTGGCCTAACAGGAGGGGGGGCTGGGGAGAGCTTTTCCCGAGTGTGTCCACTGATGCTTCAAGAGATCCGGTATGCTCTGAACCCTCTTCCCACATTCCCCACACGTGTAAGGCTATTCCCCGTGTGCCAGCACTGGTGGGTGATGAATGCAGATGGAAGAAGAGAATTCACAGAGCCTGGAGCTGGGTGAGAGGCAGACGAGAATCACTATAGGACGATGCAGGGCGGCTTCCCAACGTGGATTACCCCGGAATGCCCGAGCTGCTCCTCGTTGTAGATGTTCCTGTCCATCAACTTCACCCCGGAATGCCGTTCTGGAAGTGACACTTGGCCTTTCCCATCCGCTGGAACACCCCTCTGTGGTCAGGGACACGGGTCATGGCGTCCCCCCCAACCCCACCCCACCCCAGCAACTTCCAGCACCTCACAGCCGGTTGGAAGCTCAGGGGGCCACCCCGGACCCCCCTTTCCCACTCCCCTCTGCTCCACGGCTGCCGCAGCACCGGCTGCTGGGTGGGAGGAACCCCCCATGAGTCCCCAGGGATGGACAGGGGTGTTAGAGACCCCCCCAGTGAGTATCCGCCTCCCCCAGCGCCGCAGGCAATCCCTCCAGGGATTAAGTAATGGAGATGCGAAGGGACCCCCTCTGGGAACCACTTTTCCGCTGTGTCACCTCCCTTTATCTTCCCTCTCCTACTCCTTTCCCATCGTCCTCCCAAATCCCAGCTCCCCCCCAGCTCGGTTTGGGGCTGACCTACCTCCTCTATCGTTCCGTTTGGAGGTCCTCCTCCCCCGTTTTCGCCCTTCTTCCCCCGTTCACAACCAGCTCCGTCCCCCCTCTCACGAGAGAGCTCATCGCCCGCAGCCGGACGGACGGAGCGGAAGTGGGGGGAGTGGAAGGAAGAGGAAATATAGAGGAGGAGCAGGAGCCGGAAAAGGAGGAGAAGCAGGTAGAGGACGAGGAAGAGGAGAAGAAGAAAAAGAAGAAAGAGAAGGAGAAGAAAAAGAAGAAGAAAGAGGAAGAAAGGAAATTCGCGGGCCCACCGCCCCTCTATCCGCAGCCCTCCCGGTCCGTGGAGCATCTACCTGGCCGCATCCAACAGGTGACCGGGGAGGGGGACCTTGCCCCACATATCTTGGGCGTCCCCGGGAGGTGGTTTTTTCGGGGGGGTCCCGGTCGCGCCTGTCGGCAGAGCCCAGGCTACGGTGGGGAGGATGCGGGGTTCCGGATGCCACGTGGAGATCTCCCCGCAGGGTCGGGGACACCGGTTCTGGCGACCCCTGGCGTGGGAGACCGGAGAGGGGCGATACCGGTTTGAAATACCCCCGGCAGACTGGAAAGGGGGAAGCACAGGGTTAACGTGGAGGGCAGGATCCCCTCGACCCTGAAACGGGGGACTAGGAGAGGGGGCATCCCCGGCATCCTGGAGAGGGGGCAGCCTGAAGAAGGGGAGCCCTGGGACCCCCAGCAGCCGAAACAGAGACTCAGGAAAGAAGGGATCCCTAGGACACCTAAAACTTCCAGCAACCCTATGCAGGATCCAGGAGACAGAAAACCTCAAGGACACCAAAATGGAGAGACTAGAGAGGGGGGAATCTTGGAGGGCTTTTTTGCTGAATCTTAATGTTTTGGAGGGTTTTTTTCCTGCATCGTGGTGTTTTGGAGGTTTTCATGGGCACGAGATGCATGGTGACTTCTAGACATGGACTTGGGCAGGAGGAACCCCCAACCCAGCACGCTCACATGTTGTTTTCCCCCAAAACCAGGATTTGTCATTCCTAAACCTTGGCTGGTTGGAGGAGGAGGCTGAGAGGAAGAGGGAGATGCCCTGGGACACCCAGGCAGTTGAGGAGGAAGTCACTGCCCCTTTCCCTCTCTCTTCTGCTCCATCTCCCAGCCCAGCATCGCCCCTGGCTGCAGGACAACCCCGCTGCCAACACTGTCCTGCTGGGGATGGACTGGAGGGATTTTCTTCCCCTTCCCTCTGGCATGGAGGCAAAACTCATCCTCTCCTTGTCCTTCCTCCCCCAGGCAATGAGCTGCTGACAGAGACCAGGGCGGACAAATACCCCTGGCAGAACCTTGAGGAAGAGGCCGTTTTGAGCAGCTCCATGGCACAGGAATCTAACGGAGAGGAAAAGCCCTGGAGATCCCGAATAAGGAGGGGCTGCAAACCCAGCCCAGGAAGCTCCGAGGAGGAAAGACCCACTCTGTGCCAGGAAGGCAGCAGGAACTTCAGCCAGAGCTCAGAGCTGGTGGAGAAGCCTCACGCTGGGGAGAAGCCCTACAAGTGCTTGGAATGTGGGAAGAGCTTTAGCCGGAGCTTCCACCTCCTCCGCCACCGGATGATCCACACAGGAGAACGCCCCTATGAGTGCTTGGAATGTGGGAAGAGCTTTAGCCGGAGCTCCTGCCTGATTCGCCACCAGGTCATCCACACTGGGGAACGGCCCTACATGTGCACGGAATGTGGGAAGAGCTTCAGCGATCGCTCCAACCTCCTCACCCACCAGCGCCTGCACTCCAGGGAACGGCCCTACCTGTGTGGGGAGTGTGGGAGAAGCTTCAGCATCAGCTCTGACCTGATCCAGCACCAGAAGATCCACACCGGGGAACGGCCCTACGAGTGTCCCGAGTGTGCAAAGAGGTTTCGGACCAGCTCCCATCTCCTCCTGCATCAGCGCACACACACAGAGGAGAGGCCCTTCCGCTGCCCCGACTGCGGGAAGGGCTTCAAACGCAACTCCCACCTCACCATCCACCGGCGCATCCACGCCAGGGAGAGGCCATAGGAGTGTACTGAGTGTGGGAAGAGCTTCTCCTACAGCTCTGTATTGACCTCACACCAACGGTCCCACTTGTAAGGGAAGCCCTGCAACTGTCGCAACTGTGGGAAGAGCTTCATCTGCTGCTCCAACTTCATCAGCCATCAGAGGACCCACCTTGGATGATTCGCAGTGACCCTCACTGGGCCGAGACCTGGTGATCCATGTTCCAGGTGGCCAGTATATTGGGTTTGTGTGGCCAGGTTTTGGAAGTAGGGGACTACAGCGGTGGCTTTTGTGAAAAGTTGCCAGAAATTTCTCCGTCCAGCAAAGCCAACACCAGCTCCTGGACAGTCCCACAACTCACCAAGACCAAGCCCATCAGAGATGGCAGTGACACCTCAGGGATAACGGATTCAAGAAGGATAAAGTTCTTGTGCAGATGGAATTAGGTGCAGGGAAGAGCAGAGTGAGAAAATGTGAGAGGAACAGCTCTGCAGACACCCAGGGCAGTGCAGAAGGAGGGGCAGGAGCTGCTGCAGGCACAGGAGCTGAGATTCCCCTGCAGCCCCTGGAGGAGCCCATGCTGGAGCAGGGAGATGCCTGAAAAGAAGGATGTGAGCCCGTGGGAAGCCTCTGCTGGAGCAGCATCTGTGCAGGACCCTGTGGATCTCTGGGGAGAGGAGCCCACACTGGAGCAGCTTTGCTGGAAGGACTTGTGACCCTGTGGGGGACCCATGCTGGGGCAGGGGAAGGTCTCTGACTCTTCTGCCTGAGCAGCGGCAAGAACAAGGTGCAATGAACTGACCGTGACACCCATTCCCATCTCCCTGTGCTGCTGGTGGGAGGAGGGAGAGCCCAGGGAAGTTTTTAAGTTTTATTTTCCTTCTCATTATCCTGCTCTGATTTGGTTGGTAATAAATTCAGCTCCTATCTCCAGCCTGAGTCTGTTTTGCCTGTGACAGTGTTTGGGGAGCAATCTCTCCTGGTCCTTATCTCAACTCCTGGGCATTTCCTTACATTTCCTCTCCCCTGTCCAGGTGCAGAGGGCGGGGACAGAGCAGTTTTGATGGCACCCGGCATCCAGGAACAGAGTCAACCCATCGGAGGGGGTTAGAAGTGGCCTGTGGAGTTCCCCCGTTTGCAGGACACCCCAGCTGGAGCAGGGTGTCCCCCCTTCCTGCAGCCTCACCCCTGAGGCAGCACTCAGCCGAGCAGGGTGGTGGCACTGATGACTCCTCAGTTGCCAGGCAGACCCGCAGCGCCCAGCGCTCCCCACCTGGACCCCACCTGCTCCTCCCCCTCGGCCCCAGCGCCCCCCACCAGGGGAATTTGGGGAGGGAACACGTGGAAGGAGCCCAGGCCGGGCCCCCCTGTGCTGTCCCGGCGGAGGTGGCTGCGGCAGGGCCGAGTGCAGGCGGGAGCCCCGCGGGGCCCGGCCCTGTTCGGGCACGGCTGGTGCCGCCCGCCCACGCTCCGCACTGGTCCGGACTGGTGCTCCCAGTGCCTCTCGGGGCGGGGCCGGGGTGATCTCTGCGGGGCACAGCGCGGCTGCTTTTGGGGTATCGGCACCTACCCGGCGCTGGGGATGAGGCGTGTGGCTGCAGCTGGGGCCGTACTGATTGTACTGGTGCTGCTGGGAGACCCCCCCGGTTATCGGTTGGGCATGGAGGCGGGGGAGGGGACTGTGTGGAAGGTGCTTGAGAGGACGCGTGAGGGGAAGTGGGACAGCAGTTAAAGGGCTTCGTGTCCCCCACCACTTGATCCCTGAACAATTAATTCCCTGGGGCTCTGGCGGGGTAGATGAGATCTGCACTGCAGGCGTCCCCACCCCCCCTGTCCATCCCTCAGGAACAAATGTGGGGCTTCACCTCACATAGCAGCTGGTGCTGCAGAGGCCGTATGGCAGAGTGGGGATGGGAAAGGGGGATCCAGAGTGACTCCCTGAGCTTCCAACCTGATGTAGAGTGGTGGGAACAGGGGGGTGCATCCCTCTACCTGTCTCCTTGCCCACACAGTGGTGTTCCTGTGGATGGGAAAAGCCCAGTGTCACTTCCTGAATGGCCCTGTGTGGGTGAGGTTTATGGATAAGAACATCCATAACCTAAAGCAGCTCCAGCACTTCGACAGTGATTTGAGTATTTTATGGGGACACCCATATGGGAACACCCAGGCCCAGTACTGGAACACCCAGCTGGAATTATTGGAGGAGAGATGGGCTCAATTACTGCAGTACAGGGACATGTACTGCTGGCACAACTACGAGATCATGACCCCAATCACCTGGCATGAGCAGCCCCATTTTTGAGGAAAACTCCCCCAAATCTCCACCAAAATCCACAAATCCTCCTGATTGTCCCCAATTCTCCCAAATTCTCCTTGAAATCAAGTTAAAATGGTTGGGGTTTAGAGGTCTTCATTTAATTTCTTTATTTTAACCCCAATTTCATGTGTTTGTAAGAGACAAAAATAGCTCAAAAGAAAATGAAGGCTTCACATGTCGGTGTTGTGTGAGTATCTCTGTTGCTGGGTTATTTGGGTGGGAAGAGCCCTTTTTGGAGCCTTTGATTTGAATAGTTCGGTCTTTGCACCAATCCGTCATCATTTGTCTGTGGAAGACACCTGTGGGCCAAAGAGAATTAGAATCATGGAATTGAAAAGACCTCTTGGTTGCAAAAGACCTCCAAGATCATCCAGTTTTGCTTGATGCCACCTGAAGAAATGAGTGGTGGTTGCTGGTGAGAATTTTTGGGGTCTAAAGTCCGCAAAAGTGCTCTTCCCCCTGAATTTCCAATGTTGGTCTGCATTCTAATGGATGTTCCTTCCCCCGCATTCATCAAGGTGCCTGTGATGAACAAGGAGGATGTGGAGACCACCAGCCAGGTGTCTTTCCAATGTGGATCACCTGGAACGTGGATTAACAGGTCTCTGCCCAATGCGGTTCACTGGGAATATTGGTCAACATGTCTTTTTCCAATGTGGACCACCAGGTCTCTGCCCAGTGGGGGTCACTGTAGATCATCCAATATTTGTCCTCCGATGGGTGATAAAGTTGGACAAAGTTCCCCTGCAGCTAGGGCACTTGCAGGGCTTCCCTTCCAAGTGGGACCATTGGTGTGAGGCCAAGGCACTGCTCTGGGTGATGAGGTGGGAGCCCTGGTTGAAGTTCTTCCCACACTTGCGACACTCATAGGACCTTTCCCCAGTATGGACCTTCTGGTGGCAGACGAGGTGGGAGTGGTCACTGAAGCTCTTCCCACATTCCAAACACTTATAAGGCCTTTTCCCTGTGTGGATCTTCTGATGGCAGATCAGGTTGGAGCTCTGAGTGAAGCTCTTCCCACATTCCTCACACTCGCAGGGCCATTCCCCTGTGTGCACCCACTGGTGAATGAGGAGGTCAGAGCTGTTGCTGTAGCTCTTCCCACATTCCAAGAAGCACTTGTAAGGCTTCTCCTTGGTGTGCAGCTGCTGCTGGGCCCCCAGGTCCGAGCTCTGGCTGAAGTTCCTGCTGCCTTCCTGGCACAGAGAGGGTCTTTCCTCCTTGGAGCTTCCTAGGCTGGGTTTGCAGCCCCTCCTCATTCAGGATCTCCAGGGCTTTTCCTCCCTGTTAGATTCCTGTGCCATGGAGCCACTCAAAACGGCCTCTTCCACAAGGTTCTGCCTTGTCCTTCCTGGTCTCTGTCTGCAGCTCATTGCCTGGGGGAGGAAGGACAAGGAGAGGATGGGATTTGCCTCCATGCCAGAGGGAAGGGGAAGGAGATCCCCCCCAGTCCGTCCCCGGCAGGCTGGCATCAGCAGTGGGGCTGTCCTGCAGCCCAGGGCGATTTTCAGCTAAAAGATAGAGCAGACAAGAGGGGAAAAGGTGCAGTGACTTCCTCCTCAGCTGCCTGGGTGTCCTAGGGCATCTTCCTTGCAGCCTCCTCCTCCATCTGGCCAAGTTTTGGAAAAAGAAATCCTGTTTTGGGAGGATAAACAAGGTGTGAGCATGTTGGGTTGGTGGTTCCTCCTGCCGAAGTCCATCTCTACAAGTCACCGGGCATCTTGTGTCCATAAAAATCTCCAAAACACCAAGATTCAGCCCAAAACCTGTCTCTGGTCTCTCTACTTTGAGGTTCTTGTGGTTCCCCCTGCCTGTGCTGCTGAAGGTCCCACATGTGTTAGGGGTCCCCTGTCTCAAGCCTGCTAGCAGTCCCAGCAATCGTCCCTCTCCCCCTTTTTCCAGCCTACACTTCACTGAGCTCCATACCCCTCTGGGCTGTTGGGCTCCCCCCTCTTCCAGCCCCCCATTCCAAGTTCCGGGGTACCCAGGGCTCTCCCCTATCCATGTTCTCCCCACCTCCAGTCTGCCGGGGATCCCACAGTTCAAGTATTGCCTATTTCCATTTTCCCTGCTCTGAGGGTCCTGGGCTTTCCCATGTTCTGCTCTCCCGAGGGGTCCCAAAAACCGGTGCTTCACACCCCCCCAGCTGGCACCGGGTGATTGCCAGCAGCCGCCACGGGGTCCCCCCCAAAAACAACGCTCTCGAGGACTGCCCAAGATATTTGGGGCAAGCTCCCCCTCCCCGGTCACCTGCGGGATGGGGGGGCCGATCCTTCTGGGGCAGGGCGGCTGTAGTTGCAGTGAGTGGTGGATGCACGTGGCACCTCCCCTCCCTGCTCCTCTTCCTCCTCTCCCTCCTCCTCTTCATCCCCCTCCTCATCCTCCTGCTCCTCCTCCTCCTCCTCTATGCCTCCGGCTGAGTGCCAGGAGTTCTCAGGTCAGCAGAGGAGCTGGACGTGATGGGAAAAGGGGGGCAGAGGGGGCAAATATGGGGGGTATCCCCAAAAGGAGCGAGAGAGGGAGTACGCCACCCCCAAACTGACCAGAGGGGAACTGGAGTTGTGGAGGACAGCTCTGCGCCCCAAAAGCCGAGAGGGATCAATGGCACCTCAAAACTACTCCATCCCACTGAAAATGGCTCCATCCCTCCTCGAAGTTCCTCAATCCCACCTCAAAACCACTCAATCCCACCCCAAAATTACTCTATCCCATACCAGGATCCCATAGCCCTGCCAAGATCTCCAGTAGGGGTAGGATGGGCATTGGAAGGTGTGGGATGGGGGTTGGGAAAGGGAAGGGGAAGGAGCCAACAGCCCAGCTGCTTTTGGGGTGTTAGCACCTGCCCACAGCTGGGGATGGGTGTGAGGCAGCAGAGGGGGCTGTATTGGTGGTACCGGTGGTGCTAGGAGCCCCCTTGCCTGCAAGTGCAGAGCTCTTGGATAAGCAGGAAGCGTTGGGAAGAGAGGACGATGGGAATCGGAGGAGAGAGGGGGGAAAAGGTGGGGTGGGACCCCTAAACTGAGTGAGTGGGGAGTGGAACCCTGGAAACCAAGAGCGAGGTGGCTGGGGTTTGGGGGAAAGGTGGGAGAGGGGGAGTTGAGGCCCCCAAATTTAGTGGAATGGGGGCCACAACCAGAAACTAAGATCTAGGGGGCCTGTGGGTGGGGTTACAATGGGAAAGGGGTGGTAGAGGAGGAGGAAGAGAGGACTTTGGACCCACAGACTGAGTCTGAAGAGGTTGAGACCCCAAAACTGAGTAGGGCAGGGGGGTGACACTCCCAAACTAGCTGAGTTGGGAGCTGGGGATTGTGACAATGATGGGAAAGAGGTGGGAGAATGAGGAAAAGAGGGGTGGGACAGACGGCAGGAGCATCCCATGGGGGTCCTGTAGCAGGGTGCTCTGCCTAGAATGGGGTCAAACAACTTGAACAATGCCCTGTTTGCAAAGCTCCCAGTGGTAAATGAAGAAGTGGGGTCAGGCTGGTTTCGGGGTGAACAATGCTGAAACCAGCCTGACTCCTCCATCCCAAAGTGCAACACCCTGAGGGGAAACCGCAGCTGTGGCAGAGCTGGTAAAATCCCTGGAGAAAGGAACAACCAAGTGACACCACTGAGAACTTCTCCAGAGCTGCTGAGCTGGCATAGCCTGGGCACATCTGACTGACAGGGCAGCACTTCACACTCTAAAAGCCCCATCCCAAATTTTAACAGCAGCATCTCCTGACACTTCCCTTCTGGGGGGGGGGGGGGGGCGGAGGTGTGGAGATTCCTCCCTGGAGTGGGGATGCCCCTCAAAGTCACTCAAGGCTGAGCCAAAGAGATTTGTCCACAGTCCTTGCTCTGGGTCAGGAACATCAATCTCCACTTAATAACTGGTTTTGCTCTAATACAATTGCCTCAATACAACTGCTTCAATATTGCTTCTTGGTGCACTGCATTATAATAGCTGTTTTAGCTCCTAATATGTGTAGTAAATAACCGTGATTTAGAACTTTTTGTCTGATCATTATAATAATAAATCATATATGTATTTATATAAATATATCCAATTTGCCATCCTTAATCGTGTGGGACAAATTCTATAAAGGTTCAAATACACCTCAATAACTCCTTACACATAAACCATTGACAAAGTCTGGGGCTGGGATTGGATCCATCTGCTCCAAGGCTCCTCGTGGAAGGAGTTGAGAAAGTCTGGGGGTCCTGGGGAAGTTGGGTTTCTATGGGGGATATTGAAGGTCCTTTTTCCACTTCATGAGTCAAAGGGAGTGTCAAGAAAATTCCACAAACGCCAGAGGTTTATGGGCAAAAAGGAGTCAGAGGAGTCCTGCAACCTTATTCGAATAAAGGGAGAGAGTCCACCGGGGCACACGCCTGTGGGGTTTTCTCTCTCAAGGTTTTGGAGGGAGCAGCCTCTTTTTATTCTAATTCCTTGCCACATGTTTCCCTCTTCCTTTTCCTGTTGGCTGAGGTACCAGGAAGGTACAGCCTTCCTGAACTGCCTTCCACATATCCCCCCTTGAACCTACTATTTTACCCCGAAGCTCACAAATTCAGGCTTGCGCAGACCCCCTTGTCTATCTCAGGAGCCAAGCTCTCTGGGCCTGGTAGCAAACCTGCTGCCCAAAGTTAGTAGAGACATTAAGACCCATTTCAAAGACATTAACACCCATACCTTCACTCATTAAATTGTTTGTAAAGACATTAGCTTTACTCTCAGGATCTTCTCTAATAAAGTTGTCCTGAAGCTCCCACTCCACCCACGACAGGAACTCCTGTGAGTGTCTGTGACATTCCAGCTCTTTGGCAGCCTGGAGACTCTTGGAATGTCACCATGGAGCCCCTGTGAGTGCCTGTGACATCATGGCTCTTTGGCAGCCTGGGGACACCTGGGATGTCCCCATGGAATCTCTGGGAGCATCTGTGATGTATCAGCTCCTTAGCAGGCAACTGTCTCCACGACTGTAGTGATGGTCAGTTTCCATGGCAATCACCACCAGGACCTGTTACTATGGTCAGTCCCATGGCAGCTCCATGGAGAGTGAGGCCAGGGGTGGTTGCCATGGGCATGAGCCCAGGCCTGTACCCAGAGTCTGTTGCCATGGCAACCATTTGCTGTCCCATTCCAAGGGTTATGGAATCGCAGAACCACAGAACTGGCTGAGTTGGGAGGGACCCATCAGGATCATTAAGTCCAACTCCTGGCCTTGCACAGGACACCCTAACAATCCCACCATGGGCCTGGCAGCAGTGTCCAAACGCTCCCGGAGCTCAGACAGCCTTGGAGCTGCGACCCCTTCCCTGGAGAGCCTGTTCAGCACCCCAGCAGCCTCTGGGGAAAAAAACCTTTTCCTGCAACCCAACCTAAGCCTGCCCTGGCTCAGCTCCAGCCGTTCCCTCCAGTCCTGTCCCTGGCCATGACAGTGAAGATGTTGTGCCATGGGGGTTGCCATGGCAACCAGGGCTGGGACCCGGGGTACACACTGAGAGTTTGCTTGCAGCGTCTTAAGGAGGAAGAAATGAAAACATCTGTTTTTATTGGAGATACAGTCACAATGCTACAAGATGCTTTATCAGTACACATGAGAAATTGATTAATTAGGGTGCTCCTCCTGCATATAAACGTCACTGTGATCCACTTAATTAATGAATATAGCAGTTAGGGGATTTGGGAGAATGGGGGACGTGTGGATCTGGAGGCAACAGATCAGACTCCTGGTCCAGAGGAGATAGTAGTCTCAAGAAAGGAAATGTTTGCTGCACTTCTGAAAGATGTAATGGTGTGAGAAGGTAGATGGAATTCCCAACTAATGGAATGTGGCAGATGTACAAACAGCCTGGGCTGAATAAACCAAGTAACAAAGTACAGAGTTCCCAACCAAAAATTAGGGTCCAAAAGGACACAATTCAGCCATTAGCCCCACCTTTGGAACCTCAGTGGGACATTCCAGCTGCCCATGGAGGGCCCCCCACAGGTGGGTTGGAAGTTCCTGGGGTAAGGAGGATTGGGATCCATACACTGACTTGCTGTACCCCTCATGGGAAGTCCAGGATATAGAAGTGTATCATAACCAAGACTAGGAAACAGGCCAAGCTTCAGTACAGGGATGGGCACAAAAGGATCAGCATCCCATGTGGAGCTTCAAATTTTTTTGAGAAACCAATCCACTCAAAAAAAACCCCCAAAAAACAAAAAACAAACAAAAAAAACCCCTCGTGGATACTGGACCAGAGGTCTCACTAATTTATGGAAACGCAAAAAGATTTAAGGACCAAGCTGTGGGGGTGGGTTTTAATACTCTTGTCTCTAACAAATCTTTAATTGTTAATATTTCTTCCTGCCCTCCAGGAACATGATACTGCTTCAAAGAGACTGATTTTGTGGCTGAGGGAATTTCTACTGGAGGCATTTTTGCCCTTCCTACCAGAACAGACCTCACACTAAGATATGGTTTGGTGTCAAATTGATACTGTCTGTCTGGTAATTCTGGGGTTAAGCCCTTTAAGATATCAATTCCAATTATATACTCAGGGACTAGAACTATCATCACTTAGTATTTTTGCTGTGGTAAATTTCCTATTTTCATCTCAATTTGTGTTTGTATAGCTTCAATTTGTTTACATTTGGAAGAGTTTACTCTTTCTGAAGGAATGCAATAAATTAATTATATTGATATTTTAATTCAAGGGAAAAGTGAGAGAGGTATGCAAGATAATTTGGAGAAACTTGTAGAACACATGATAAATAAAGGATGGGAGATTAATCCTAACAAAATACAGGGACTGGCACAAACTATCAAATTGTTAGGAATTCAGTGGCCTTGTGGCAATCAGGAAAGACCTCCCAAGGCCCGATAGAAGATTACAGATTTTGAGATATCTCAAAATAAGAATGAAGCACAAAGATTTATTGGATTATTTGGATTTTGGAGACAACATATTCCTCATTTAGGACAGATTCTAGCTCCTTTGTATAGTTATTAGGAAAAAATATGAATTTGAGCGGGGCAGTGAACAACAAGCATTTGAGTTAGCTAAAGAAGCAATCCAAAAGGCAGAGGATTTGTGGCCTCCAGAAGAGGGAAAAATAGAACTGCATGTATCAGTACATGAGCTATATGCTAATTGGAGCTTATGGCAGAAACAATGAAAAAGTAAGGTTCCTTTAGGATTCTGGAACCAAAAACTCCCAGAAGCTGGAAAAAAATTATACTCCATTTGGAAAACAGTTGTTAGCATATTGGGCATTAATTGACAATAGGGCAAGTATTTGTACACTCAGAAATCCCAGTTATGCACTGAGTAAAGGGCTATCCTAAAACACATCAAATTGGATACGCACAAGAATCTGGCATCATAAAATGGAAATGGTACATACAGGACTGTGCTAAAGCAGGAGTAAATGGAGTACCTACTCTTTATGAAAAGGTAGCCAATGCCCCTATTGAAGGGGCAAATCATAACCCCATAGAGTTTAAACCAGAACACGAATCCCTTGTTAGGTGAGGACAACCTTTTGAGCAATTATCTGAGGAGGAAAAAGAAAGGTGTGTGGTTTACAGATGGATTAGCAAAGTATATAGGTGGGAAAAGGTTTTTGAAAGTGGTTGCATACAATCCAATACCTGAGAAACTTTTAGAAACTGGAGAAGGAAAAAGCAGCCAACATACTGAATTATATGCAATATAAATGGCAGTTAAACAGCACACTTTTGGGAGATGTCACACATATACTGACTCCTGGTCAGTAACTCAAGGATTACCTACCTACCTGGCTACCCATTTGGGCAGCCAAGGATTGGAAAACTTGTGCAAAAGAAGACTGGAAAAAAGAATTATGGATGAGCATATTGGGAGCTAGTTCAACAAACTCAAGTCACTGTGTTTCATGTAGAGGCACATTGTAATACAGATACATTAAAAGGACTATACAATTCTATTGCAGACAATTGGCAAAAATATCCCAAGCAAATATTTATATATCACAAGAAGAATCTTATGAGGGTTTGGCCAAATAGGCACATCAGAAATGGGGACATCCTGGAGAAAAAGCCACTTCCAGGTGGGCCCAAGATTGCAGAATAGCTATTTCACTTGATGAGGTAAAAACTCTCCTAGCTGACTGCCCAGTTTGTCAGCATACTCTTAAGTGACCAGTCCCACATATAGTTAAAGGACACTTAAATTGAGGAAAATGACCTGGGCAGATGTGGCAAATGGATTATACAGGACTGTTACCTCGAGGCCATGGGTGTGGATTTATCTGTGCAGCTGTGGATACACACCCTGGGCATTTAATAGCTCACCCATGTGAGAGAGCCATCCAGCATTGTCCTATTCAAACCTTAGGCTTTATCATCCTATATTATGGGATCCTTTACAGATTCAAAAAGATAGTGGGTCATGTTTCAAAAACAAGTGCAGCAGTTTGCTGAAGAACAAAATATACAATGGATCTTCCGTATTCTCTATTATCCGCAAGAGCTGGACTAGTAGAGTGAAGGAATAGGCTTTTGAGGAACAATTGTGTAAACTGGGAAAGGGACAAATGAAAAATTGGAAAGTAAATCTTACAAAAGCTTTGCATATATTAAATAATAGATCAGTTGCTGAAGTTGAAACACCATTGATGTGAATGACTACTCCGGATTTGTAAATTAAACCCCTGACAGTAACTGAAACAATTCTGTACTGGGAAATTACCCAGGAGCAATAGCATCTTAACAGGCTACTCCTGAGGAAGCAGGACTAGACTTACATATGATAAATTTTCACACAAATTAATCAAGGGGAAACTAAGATTGTTGGCACTGCTATTGGGATCTAAATTCCCTTGGAACATTTTGGATCAGTTGCTCCACAGTCCATCTTAGCAATTAAAGGAATTGATGTAACAAAAAAAATGGACCCCCCCAAAACCTGCTGAAGGAATAGCAGTAGGAAAAGATAATACCATTCTTATTATGAAACCTGGACAAGCAAAATAGGAATATGTTCCCGCACAGAAATGTTATTTACAAGAATAACTGGAAGTGTTGAGTTTCTCTTTTATAGAATCGGCCAGGATGGATGTTCCTGTCTGTTGCCATGACCCCAACTGAGAAGTGCCTTTACCCAGGAGCTGGATCTTCAAATGAGAAGACATTGCACAGTTCTATGACCAGGGGAGGGATACGCTCTACTAAAGAATGGGGACAGGATCATTTTATCTGCAAACTCAATCAAGCGCGTCAACAGAGCCACATTAACTTTTCCAACAATTGCACTTTTTGCAAAGAATCCAGGACCTTCAACATCCTTTTCAACACTGTGTGCTCTGTACCCTTCAAATACAAATATAACCCTAATACCCAACGTAAACCTTAAATGCTGCATAGATCTAGTTATGGCTTGGACAGTGTCTGAGAACAGGAAAAAGTTTTATGACTGCAGGAATAGTAACAATACTCAATTTAAAGCATCTCCCTTTTCCTTTCCTGTACAAGAAGAAACTGTTACATGGTGCATTAATGGGTTTTCTATTCAAAATCCATCAGTATGGGGAGACCAAATAAGAATTTTGCGTGGACATCCCAATGCAACAATTCTTCAGTTACATCGAGTTTCAGCCACTTGTATAGATGTAACTTGTCAGTATCAAAAACGTGATTCATTCTACCATTATTTTTCCTAAATTGTCAAAGTGTAGGCAAAAACATAGGTATTGGGAGACCTACCTCCTTGTTAGGAGGAGTGGGAGTTGTAAATCCGGGATCAGGAGACAGAGTGGGGTGGGATCGTTCCCAACAGCAACGGCACCTTCCACACCTGGGCCAGGATCGAGGCGCGGCCGGAGGAGCGGGAGCAGCACCGGTGCCGGGTGGAGCATCCCGGAATGCTGGAGCCCGGGATCTTCGCTTGGGGTGAGGCTGGGAATGTGGGAATTGGGAATGGGGAATTTGGGAACAAGGAATTTGGGAATGTGGAGAAGGGGGATGGGGGTTCCCCTCCCACTCCTCACTATCCCACGCTTCCCAGAGCCGGAATCCAGTGGGAATCTCATCCTGGTTGTTGCTGTGTCTGTCATCGCTGCCATCGTTGTCATTCTCCTCATCGGATTCAGCGTCTGGAAGCTCCAATCTGGTAACACATGGGATGGGGGTCCAGAAGGGGCACAGGTCCACCTGGCACTGTTCCTGGAACCCTGTGCCACAGGTGCTCATCACATTTCCGGAGCTGTTCCATGCAGGTGTGCCCCAGGTAATTCATTAATTACTCAGCATTGATCTCATGAGTTTTCCAGTGAATCTTGGTGATCCAGACAGCGCTGTCAGCCACCACAAATCTCCTGGACCTCAGCTCGAGGGAGAGGAATTCCCGCCCATTGTAGCCATGCTGGTCAGATCCACGGATGCTCCTGTTGGACAGGAGATCACAGCTGGAAACAGTCTGCAGTGTGTGAAGACCTGGGGAGGGATTGGACCCACAGAGACACACGGAATTGTGTCCCAGCCCCACAGAGCCTTATTCCAGCCCTGTGGAGCCCCAGAGTCTGATGGAGACCCCCAGAGGCTCATCCTAGCCCCCTGGAGCTGCATGGATCCCCATTCCAGTCCCACAGATCCCATCCCAGCCCCACAGATCCCATCCCAACCCCACAGATCCCATTCCAGCCCCACAGATACCCTCCCAGTCCTGGCTCCCCCCACTCACTCCCGCTCTGGTTGTACCAGTCCTGTAGCATCTCCAGGTGCTTGGTGGCCTCGTGCCCGTGCTTCTCATTGTAGTGGGTCTGGGAATCCCAATATCCCGGCTCGGCTCCAGCTGCCATCTCCGGTGTCTGCGGCTCCACCCAGCCCCGCTCACTGTCACAGCGCTGGAAGAGGATCCCATCCAGGTACCCAATGGCCATGAACTGGGGGACCCCCGGGCTGGGCTCTGACAGCACCATGTGCAGGTAACGCAGGGAGTGGAGAACTGGGGGACACTGATAGTTGGGGAGTCTGGGAAGGTCATAGATTAATGAAAGGGAAAATAGGGAGAGCTGGGAGAGATGGGCAGGGGGTTTGGGAATCCCAGAGCCACAGAAAGGAGGGTGCAGGGGCTGGGAGAGATAGGATGGGGAGTCCGGGGGTCCCTGTGCCCAGGAAAGGGGGATCCAAGGGTCCCCGGCGTCTCCAGTCCCAGCACAGGATGGTGTCCTGGAGGTCCTTGGCATTGAGGAGTGGGAGGGAGTTGAGTGCTGGGAAAAGCAGAAAGGAGAGTCCAAACGGTCTCTGGGACAAGGGGGGCTGGGAGAGGCAGGATGGTTGGAAAGGGGATGCAGGGGCATCTCAGTGTACAGCAGTAGGGGCTCAATGGAATTCCAGGGTCAAGGGAAGGCAAATGAAGGGACTTGAAGAGGTGGGATGGGCTGTCCCAGGAGTCCCGGTGCCCCAGAAAGGGTGTTCAGGGGTCCCCAGAGTCGAGGAAAGGGGATCATGAGGTGGGTTAAGGTCCTGGTCACCAGGCAGATCCCAGTGACACAGGTTGGGAGATGCCAAAGTGACCGAGGGAGCACAGCGGAGAGGGAGGGAGGGAGGGAGGGATGCAGGGAAGGGGATGGGGGAATTCCTGCGAATTCCCCTGGATCCCCCCTGGGACATCCTGTGACCCCCAAGGGACCCTCCTGGACCCCCTGGGATCACCCTGCGGGATGCACAGGGAGTGGAGAACTGGGGGGATGCAGAGATTGGCAGGGTCTGGTGGTGTCCAAAGGTCAAAGAAGCAGAACTGGGAGAGTTGGACAGCGTCCAAGGTTCAAAGAAAAGGGGCTGCAAAGACTGAGAAAGGAAAGGGGGGGG
>VZTG01008315.1:0-18554 GCA_013397845.1 Melanocharis versteri | reverse complement strand
CCAGATGTTCTCAGTGTTGAGGAAAGTGGGGTCTGGGTGCTGGGAAAAGCAGGAATGGGGGTCCAAGGGTTTCCTGGGTCAAGGAAAAGGGGGTCTTTGAGCTGGGAGAGGTGGGATGGCCAAGAAAAGGGGTGCAGGTGGGTATTGGTGCAGGATAAGGGGGTGCAGGGTGGCTCCAGAGCTGGGTATGGACATGCAGGGGCGTCCCCATTCTATGGGAATGGGGACTTCGGACATGGGTATGGGGTGCAAGGGTGTCCCAGTGCTGGAAATGAGGGGTCAGGTGGTCCTGTTTTCAGGGAACGGGGGGAACAGGAGCGTCTCTGGCCCAGAAATGGAATTTCAAGGGGGTCTGGGGACACAGGAATGGTGGACCAGGGGGTTTCCCGTGCCGGGGAATGGGCGTTCAGGGGAGTTCCCTTCACAGGAATCGAGGTTCAAGGGGGTTTTGGTGCCAAAAAATAGAGATCCAGGAGCGTCCCAACGCCCAGGAATGGGGGTTCCTGGATGTCCTGGCGCCAGACAGGGGAGTGCAGGGGAGTCCCAGTCCTGGGAAAGGGGATGCAGGATGGTCTCTTTCCAGAACCCAGGAATGGGGGATCTAGGGGGTTCCCGTACCGGGGAATGGGAATGCAGGGTGTTCCAGTGCCCGGAAATGGAAGTTCAGGGGTGTCCCGATGCCCAGGAATTGCGGTTCAGGGAGGTCCCGCTGCCGGGGGTCCCACTCACCTCTACTCGCCCCCGCCCCAGGGCCCCCAGCAGACCCAAGAGCAGCCCCAGCCCCAACACTGGAGCCATCGTGCTGCTCCGCTGCAGCCCCGCCCACAGCCCCGGCCCCGCCCCCAGGGCAAATGGCATCATAGGGGGAGTGACTGGGAGTGGCTGGGATCATACTTGGAAGCGAATGGCGCCACACTGGGCTTCTACTGGGAGTGACTGAGATTGAAAGGAACCATACTGGACATGACCGAGAGCAACTGGGACCATGTTGGGGGCAATTGGGATCCTATTGGGAGTGACTGGGAGTGATCGGGACCATACTGGAATCATAGTGGGAGTGACTGTGAGTGACCAGGATCATACTGGGATAAACTGGAATCACACATAAGGTGACTGGGAGTCACTGGGACTATGCTGGGAGCCAACTGGGGACACACTGGGAGCAACAGAAAGATGCTGGAGCCATGCTGGGTGGAGTGGGAGCACAACTGGGGCCGCTGGAATCATACTGGGGAAAACTGGGGCCACACTGAAGGTTACTGGGAGCAGAACTGGTGCAACTGGGATCATGCTGGAAGCAACTGGGGGTAACTGGGAGTGACAGGGTGCATGCTGGAGGCAACTGGGATACATTGGGAGTGACTGGGATCATACTGGAGGGAGCCCGGGTCACCCCTGGGGGTCCCTCAGGGGACAATGGGGTGCCTCCCTTGGCCCCCAGTGCTGCCCCTGATGCTCACTGGTCCCGGTCCAGGTGGGAGCTGTTCACTCATGTCTAGCCCATCCAAGCTGTGGGCTTCGAGAGCTTGATCCAGAAGTGCCGCATGCATTTCTTCAGGTTTTCATTGAGGAATTCCTGGCGCGGGGGAAGGAGAAACGGTGACGCTGATGAGCCATGGAGGATCACCTCAAAACAGGCTCTGTCCTGATCCCAGAACTGAGCCCCACTCGTGTCCCCCACACCCTACCACACATACCCAGGGGGGTTTGGACATGGGGTGGGAGGGAGATGCTGACTCCAACTCCTTCCTGGATGCCACCAGCCCTCAGGAACCACCAGGCCCCCAGGGGCAACCCTGTGTCCTTCCCACATTCCCAACCCCCATCATTCCCTTCACCAGCTCATCTCAATCCCGCAGCAGCAGCAGCGTGGCCCCCAATCCCCACAGTCCTCCCGGCTCTTGCTCCAATGGCTGTGTCCAGTGGAGACAGAGTAGCACTTGGTCCTGCCCAGCGTCCAGCCCTGGGAGCAGATCCTGCATCCCTCAGCCCCTGAAAGACAGGATCAGAGCCTGGTTAGGTCACCAAGTCACCACCTCGTCCCCTCCACACACAGAGAAGCACCAGTGTTTCATTTCCGTTTGTTTCATTCCTGTTTGCTCCGCGGGGACACCCTGAGCTGCTCTTTAGGCTCCAGTTTGGGTATGCCACGAGATTTTGGGAAAGCTTTTGGAGAGGAGACGCCTCTGGGCTGTTACCATATGGCTGTGACGGGCAGAGAACTTCCCTCAGCTCCAAGATGAAGTTCTCCAGGGTGCTCTTGCTGTCTCCTACCCTCCCGTTTTTGTCACTTTCCGGGCTTTCCGACTGCTGGTGGAGAACTGCAAGGGAAGGAAGGATGAGCAGGGGAGAGGACCTGGCTCCCTCAGCACNACGAGATTTTGGGAAAGCTTTTGGAGAGGAGACGCCTCTGGGCTGTTACCATACGGCTGTGACGGGCAGAGAACTTCCCTCAGCTCCAAGATGAAGTTCTCCAGGGTGCTCTTGCTGTCTCCTACCCTCCCGTTTTTGTCACTTTCCGGGCTTTCCGACTGCTGGTGGAGAACTGCAAGGGAAGGAAGGATGAGCAGGGGAGAGGACCTGGCTCCCTCAGCACAATGCCCACCAAGATCCACCTGCATGCAGCCCCAGGCTGGATTCTGACATTCCCTGCCCTCATCCCAGCTCACCCCAAACCTTAGCCTGAGTAGCTCATGAGAGGTGAGAACTGACCTGGGGGTCCCAACCCAGAGCAGACCCCGGCTTCTTTTGGGGGCCGGGCTCAGCACCCCTGAGTTCCGACCTCTGCTCAGAGCTACCCCACCCAACTGTGGCTCTGCATGGGTGACAGGATGTGGACCCTCCAGCGCTGCCGAGGTGCCACCGTGTCTCGAGTGCCATCACACCGGGGGCCCAGAGAGCCCCGGAGCCTCTGCCCCCCCTCCTACCCCTCAAGCTGTGCCCCCCGAGCTCTGCAGCCCAGAGGAGTCCTGCTCAAGGGTGAGGGGCTGCTCAGCACCCCCTGCCAGCCACGGGAACAGTCGCAGCCGTTTATCTGGGGCGATTTCCCCCAGCCGTGCCCCTCTGGGCCGTCTCCCCAAGATCCAGCATACATCCCGCCTGCCCGGGATGGTTTTGGGGTGCTGGGGGTGCCAGCACTGGGCACGGGGCTCATTTCATCCAGGCTCTGCGTGACCCAGAGCTCAGCCCCAGGCTCTCAAACTCTGTCCGTGCCCCAGCCGAGAGATTTTCTCCCCTCACGAGCTCCCCGGGACCCCTCCCCGCTGTCGGGGCTGTCCCCGTGTCCCCATGGCCCCACTCACACGAGCAGCCCAGCGCCACCACGGCCGCTCCGAGCAGGAGATTCCCGGTCCAGCCGGCCCCGAGCGCCACGCGGTGCCACCGAGGACAGCCCGGAGCTGCAGGGGACAGAGGTTACATCACCCAGCACCCTACAGACTTGGGCTGTTTTGTCCCCAAAAGCAGCTCAGAGTCCGGCAGCCCCCAGGGTTCAAACGTTGGTGGATTTTTCCCAACGGAATTACTCCGCAGCAGGAATTAAACATTTTAATTACTGGTTGGACTTTGCGATCTTCGAGGTCTTCACCCTAAACAGTTCTGATTCTTCTGCTGTTTTTTTCCATAAGGACACCAAAGCTGGATTCAGCAGGAAAAAAGCACGAGGCACAAGGAGCAGCGGAAACAAACAAAGCAGGAACCCCCACAAGCGCAGAGAAGACGGACCAGGAACATCAAGATTTGGATCAGGATATCTGAAGGCACTGGCAGACCTTCAGCATCTCAGGTTTCCTTCGAGCAGCGCAACTGGGGCTGATTTGGAGCTTTCACTCCGAGGGCGGACCCTTTGGAAGAACCAGCTCCTGGAAATCACGTTTGGTGTGGAGTTCAGTTTTCCCAGTTCAGCCCGTGCACACAGGGATGAGGCTCAAACGGCCGAGCTGGGGGATGTCAGGGCTTAAAAGCCATCCTGCGAAGCCGAGGTTTGATCCAGGCAGGGCTGAGCCGAAGCGGCCGCACGGGGAGGGGGAGGAGGGAGGTGGAAGAGCAGCCGGTGTTTAACGCCGCGGCAGCGAGTGTGAACGATCCCCCCGAGGAGGATCCCGGGGGAGGAATCGAAGAGGAGGATCCCCGGGGGAGGAATCCCAGGGTATTAATTAACAGAGCAATTAATCCCGTTTAATTGAGCCGCAGAGCGAAGCGGTGCCCGGTACATCCAAGAAATTCTAACCCAAACCCTCAGCCGGGATCCCAAACCACAGCCGAGGTCTTGTCCCACCCCACAGCCCCTTCCCCTCCCTGCACCACCCGGAGCTTTGCACCACCACAGACTCCCCAGAAAGCCCCCCCAAACCCACCCCGCACTCGCAGCCCGGCTCGGGGGAAGACAGCCGAGATCCAGGTCGGCATAAACGATCTCCATGGCCATAGTGGGATCGCGAGAGGTCAGGCTGGCCCCGGCCCCGCTGACCGGACCCTCGGAGCCTGGGCGGGGGTCACTGGCCCAGCCCAGCGCGGCCCCAGTGGGGGGAGCTGCGCGGAGCCGCCCCCAGAGCCCGGCGGGGCCGGACGGGCAAAACCGAAACCTGACACAGCCTCTGCCGAAGGAAACCAGGGAAAAGCTGTTCTCCTCGAGGACCGGGGCCCCATCGAGGAGCCTGTGCTGGCCCGAATCGAGCCGTGGCTTTCCCAAAAGGCTCCCAAACAAAACACCTTTAATAATAAAAAAGGCCAAACCAACCCAAAATTTGGGTTGTGCAAAGAGACGGCTTCAGCCTCACTCCCTTCTGTCCAACGTGCTGATTTGCGATAGAAAAAAGTCAGGTGGCATTGCAAGAAACGTGGAATTGGTGAGGTTGGAAAATGTCTCTTAAAAGTCGTGGAGTTCAGGCTGGACAACCCTTTCCATGAAGGAATTTTCCCAATATTCCCCCTCTCTTGGGAGACGAGCCTGACTCCACCAGGCTCCGAGCCCCTTTCCAGGTAATTTGAATCCCTCCTGAGTCCCCTTTTCTCCAGGCTGAGCCCCCTCAGCTGCTCCTCCTGAGTTCTCCAGACCCTTCCCCAGCTCCATTCCCACCTCCGAACATGCTCCAGACCCTCAATGTCTTTCTTGGAGTTTGAAGCCCACCACCTCATCCCAAAACACCTGGAGAACTCTTTGGATATGAGGTTAGAGGTTAACATTTCAAAGGGAAAGGATGGAAAATGTTCCCAACAGCTAAAAAAATCTGTTTTTCTTTTACTTCCTTGTTTTTAGGTGACTTTCACGAGACAGTCAGCTGCTCCATTTGGAAACCAGGGCAAGAAAGGTACAAAACAACCCAAAATTATAGGAATTAAAGGCATAAAGGTGTGAGGCACCGTTGTTGATGGTACATTGGGGAAATTTGCTCCTTTGGTCTACAGAGAGGCTGAGAACCCCTTCCAAGGACCTATGGAAGCATCCAAAACTCGAGAATTTATCCCCATTTAAGAGAAAGGGGCCTTGTTAAGGTAATTCTTGAATTCTGCAGCGAGGATCAGCCAACCCAGGGCAACATTTCTGACAACGCCCCTGGACTGACCCCACCATTTCCGTCCGCTCGTGAGACAAACATCACCCAAAGCTCTTTTTCCATCCCAAAAATGGCTTTGAGGCCCTGTTGCAGGAAAGATGCCCTGTCCCTTTTGAGAGCAGGGGTGGCTGCTGTGGTCAGCAATGTGAAAGCCCAGAGGGGGTGGCACAGGGGCATCCTATGGAAGCTGCCTTGGGCGGCCCCAGAACTGCAGCCAAAGGGACACTGATCCTGAGAAAAAGGCTCCTCAGCTGGGGAATGTACTCCTTCAATGGCCAACTCTTCCCTTTCCGCAGCCTGAGCCCACCCAAGCACACCTGAGCCAGGGTGATGGGCACATTCCAACTCTTTCCACCTTCTTCTTCTCCTTCAGGGAGGCAGAGAGGACACACATCCCCATGAGTGCCAAGCAAAGGGGGAATGTGGAGTTAGAAAGAATTTGGAAAGGACTCAATAGGAGGGAGAGAAAAGCAGAGCCCCTTCAGGGGTGGGCAGGAGCCTCAAAAATAGTTTCTCCCCAAGCTGGGGAGAACAAACCGAAAAAAACTAAGGTGAGACCCCCCAGATTTCTTTGCTGTCCCAGCTGAAGCCCTCGCTGGCTGCTCCAGGCTGGATGGGCAGACTGGGAGCGCTGGGAAGGGGCCCCGGCTCGGGGCACAGCCCCCGGGGCAGCCCCACGGCCCCCAAGGCAGCTCCAAGGCTCTGCCAGCCGGGATGGAACGTGGGAGGGGAAGCAGGGGGAGGGACTGGGCTGCTGGCACCAAGGTGTCCTGGTTTGAAGGACAGGTGTCTGCCAAGGAAGGAGGGAACCTCCCTTGGAATGGAAAATATGACCCCCTTCCCACCAAATTATTATAGCCTTGAAAGCGTGGGGCTTTCAGTCAAAAACACGGGAAAAGGAATAACAGTTCTTTACTAGTATGTATGTGTATAACAAGGCAAACAAACAAAACCAGAGAACCCCAATAAACAGCCTCTGGACGCTCTTTAAGCAGTTTCCCTTTCGGTGTGGTTATGGTCACAGCCGGCTCCTGCTGGCTGCCAGTGCGCAGGGCAGGGGCGATGATTCCCTGCGGCTGCAAGGTGCGCTGTGCCGCGAGCTCAAAGACCACGAGGGCAACGGCGGCTTGACTGAGACAGGAGGTTACGGGTGGCACCCGGTCGCAATTGCCAGGCTACCGCGCAGAGGTGGCCCATACGGGGACGCCCCACACGTTGGCTCCGGACCACCCCCACAAATGGCTGGGAAATAGAAAAAAAAGGATTAAGCAGAATTGCAGTGCAGGAAAACCGCAGCAGACCTGGATCTCGGAGTCCAACACACAGGAGTGGCCACGGCAACACGCCTCGGGCAGAGGGTCTGGCAGGAGCAGGTCCGAGTGTTTTGGAACCACACGCGCTGGTTCTGAACTCCAAAAGGCCTGGCAGCAGGGAAACAAGCAAAGAGCTCCTTCCTGCCCCAAAGCCAGAAACCGGACTGCCCAAAACCCAGCCAAAACCTCCTTTTTCTCTCGCCCCCCCCCCCCCCGCAATTAGCCCCCAGGCCGGGCCATTTCAATGGAATGTTGCAACACCCAGCTACATCTTTTGTGTCCTAATTGCCCCCATTTGTCTCTCAGGCAACGCATTGTCCTTCTTCCATGTAGCAGAATGGGGAAAAATTCACTGAAAAAACGAAATCCAAAACGTTATCCACCCCGATTTTCTTCCCATACCAATATGTTACATCAAACTTAGACTCTTGAACTCTATACATACATACATACATAATCTTAATTATATACTTAAATGTATTCAGCTATGGATACAGGCACAGTGTCATGGGCAATTCACCCCAAACTAATCCTTCTGCATCACCCACTAGGTACAAACTGGTCCCTGAGCAAAGACAACCCCACGGGTGGGTTTGTCTTTGCTCGAGGCAGAATTAATCCAAACAGTTTTTCCCAGCATATCTTTCATGTGTACCACGAGAACCTTACTGCCGGGTGTTGTACTTAGGGGTTCAGATTGGGCAGGGCCAGCCCAGCTGGTGGAGCCTCTGGTGTTAACTAACCAGGCGGCTTTTGCTAAATGCAGCTCCCAGTTTTTGGAAGTCCCCCTATCCAGTGCCTTAAAGGTGGTTTTAAGTAGGCCATTGCACCTCTCTACTCTCCCAGGAGCTGGTGCATGATAGGGAATATAGTACACCCACTCAGCCCAGGTGTTTATAAGGCTACTCTTAAAATGAGTCCTGTTGTTGGACTCAGCTCTCTCGGGGGCACCATGCCTCCATGGCCCAGGATGGTGTTCTGGGCAGTAGCGTGAGGCACAGGGTAGGTCTTCAACCATCCAGTGGTGGCTTCTACCATCGTGAGCACATAGCGCTTGCCTTGGCAGATTTGAGGCAGTGTGATGTAGCCACTTCTCTCTCTCTCAGCAATGTCCAGGGCCAACTGGATGGCTTTGAGTTCAGCAAATTGGCTCAATCCACCTTCTCCTTCAGTAGCTTCTGTCACCTGTTGTGTGGGGCTCCATAAAGCTGCTTTCCATTTTTGGTTTGTCCCTATAGCAGGAACTGTCAGTAAAAAGAGCATAGCGTGTTTCTTCTGCTGGCAGTTGGTTGTGATACCAAGATGATTTTTGCTTTTTCTTTTATATACCTTTTACATAGTTTTATGTATCCACAAGTATTAGCATACATACTTGTAATTCTTTAAGTCTGATAACTTAGCACAGTCTTAGTAGTCTGTTAGGCTAAGAAACCACACATTCTACTATCTTGGAGAACCAAGGTCCCCTTCTAAAACATATTCTATAAACTAGAAATTTAGCCCATCCAGGGAAAAAATTCCATAGATGGAGAGAATATCACACCATCCACCCAAGCCCCCCCTTATTACGCCCCTTGTTAGATATGCTAATGTGTAAAGTCTATAAATTGTATGCGCAATTTACCGTGTGGGTGCATTGCAACACAGTTCCACCTTGGTGAAGTGGTGTACTGATAAAGATCTTATTAAAAATACCGAAGTAAAACCCCTTAACCGTGTCTTGTTTTCATTTTCTATAGAAGACCAAGAAAAGGCATCAGTTGTACGGTGGAGCTTCCTCAGCATGGGTTACCTGCTCCGGCTCCTCTTCATCTATCAGACCAAAATTTTCACCTTTGGGTCAATTTGTAATTATTTCCAAGATCACAGGGCGATTCAAGTTTCCAATATGGGTGCGCTGTGTGATGAGGGCAATCCATTTACTCCACGTGGCATTGGTGGCATGGTGGGTAGAGGGAACCTTACCTTTCAACATCCACCCCAGCACCGGTAGTCAGGGTGCCAAGAGGAGTTGTCCTTCCATGCTGTGCTGTGCTTCCAAGCCTCTGAGGCAGTTTAAACTCCAAGCGGACCAAGATTTCCTTCTCTGTTGGGGTGTAGTTGGCTTCGGACCCTCTGTAACTTCAGCTCCAGAATCCCAGTGGTCGGCCTCGAGTCTCTCCAGGTACCCTCTGCCAAAGGCTCCACAACAGACCATTGCTCCTGGCTGCAGAGTAGAGCACGTTTTTCACCTCTGGTCCTGTCCTGACTGGGCCAAGGGCTACCGCATGAGTGATTTCCTGTTTGATCTGGGTGAAGGCTTGTTGCTGCTCAGGGCGCCAGGGGAAATCATTCTTCTTGTGGGTCACCAGGGAGAGAGGGCTCACGATCTGGCTGCACTCAGGGATGTTCATTCTCAAAAACCTATGGCGCCTAGGAAATCTTGAGTTTCCTTCTTGCTGGTTGGTGGGGACATTGCTGTGATCTTATTGATGACCTTGGTGGGAATCTGACGCCATCCGTCTTGCCACTTTTACCCCCAGGAACTGGATCTCTCGGGCAGGTCCCCTACCTTTGCTCTTTTTGATGGTAAAGCCAGCTTCGAGGAGAGTGTTTCTGCCACTCCTTCCCAGTCAAGCTCACATCGGCTTCCAACAGGGTCAACTGCTGCAATCACTCTGCCACCCCAGCAACAGAAACGGATTCTGCCCCCACAGGTCCCGATGGCATTAGGGTACACTGCGCACCAGTATCAACCAACACTTCATATTTTTGTGGCTCTGATGTGCCAGGCCATCGAATCCACACCGTCCAAAAGACCCAGTTTTCTTGTGCCTCTACCTGGCTAGAGGCAGGGCCCCTCTAGCCCTGGTTATCATTCCCTCCCTGGGCATACATACTAGAGGTCCTTCAAGGGGATGTGACATATCACCTTCCCTTCTGTTGTACCTAACAGCTCGGTCACGCGAGGCTGAGGCTACGTTCACTTCAGTGGAACTCCCTCAGTTAGTGTTTTTCTCCTTGAGTTGACACACCCCTGCTGCCAGGACAGAAGTGGGTTTGCCATCCTGCCTTCCCATGTCTTCCCCATGGTCACCGAGGAAGAACCACAGCTCAGCTCATGGGGTGTACTCCCTCTCCCTAGCTAGGGGACATTGGCCTCTGATGTTGGGGCCTGTGACTCGCACTGGTGCCACATGGGAACTGTTCTTCCTCACCTCCTCCCTCACCTGCCTTATCTCCTCTTTAAATTTCTCTTTGAGGTCCTTAACCAAAGCAGAGACATGAGCATGCACTGGGCCACTGACCATACTCTCGTAATACCTGAGCCTGCTGGCTACAGAACCCACCGTCTCTCGGTTGTCCTCATCATTAATCATTGCAATGATGGTGCTGCATTGGGATGGCCCCAGATTTGCCAGGTTCCACATTTGCCCTGTGCACCTGACCTATTTAGAGTCATTATTGTGCTGTTGGTCCCTTCCAAAGAGCTCCTCTAGAACTGCCACTTCTCTCAGGTATTGGATCTCTTCCTCAATGGTCTTCCAGGGCATTCTCCAACGGTGATCCTGCATTCTGTCTCTGTGAACAAACCTCTTTCTTACACTTATTAAAAGCCGCTCCCAGAGGGAAAGGGGCGATGGCTCCCTCACAAACACCTGATCAATACCCATGTCCTAGGTCAAGGACCCCAAATTCCTTGCTCTGCCACTATCCAGTTACACGCCCAGACCCGTAAGGTCCCAAACCCAAAGTAATCAGGTCAAATAAGCCACACAGCCCTGTTGCACAACGTCTTTTCACAGATTACAGAGACTGTTGTATGACAGGGACTCGGTGATAATTTCCGGCTCTGGCTCCCCTGCTGGTTGTGAGGGCCCAGGTTCCTCATCGTCATTAACTGGGCATACTGTTAATGATGTCTTATACTTCCCCCTCCGCAAAGGGGCAACTGCTGCTGGCTGTGACTGCCCTTGTGGTTCAGCTGGAACCTGGATGGTTGTAACATCTGTGGGTTCCACTGCTGCACCATCAGACTCTCCCTCTTCGAGGCAGGGAGAGACTTTCCCACCAGCTGGAGAAGTGTATTCCCTCAGCACCCATCATATCTTCTCCTCTATTACCCCCAAGCAATCCGGGTGGATTATTCCTGAGGTGGGCTGTTGGGCAGTGTCAGGCTGTGGGGAAGCATCCCTAGTCACTGGGGTAGATGTTAAAGTGGTAACCCAAGGTAGTCTCACCTTATCTCTGGATGCTAAATAGAACAGGCGCATCAGCAACACCAGCTGCTGTATGATATTGTTAGCATCTAGAAAATATTTGACCCCTTGGAAAACTGTTGGGATAGGCCCAAAGAAATGGGTGAAGGGTTGGGAGAAAACCTCCCCTGGTGTTACTTCTTCACAACGGGTGCCATTATCAATGAAACCTCAAAAACATACACTTAATGTGTGATAGCCATGTATCCATGTGCCCGCTTTCAAGAGGAAGTTAAAAATCCATTAATTCCTCACCTTATTGACCCATTGTGCAAACACTGCGTAACAGCCACAGTAGCCTTAGTCACAGGATCCACATTTAGATGAGGAGCTGCAAATGGGAAAAATATAGCCACAACCAAATCAGAGTAGGCTAGACCACAGGGTGCTGCCTAACAAGGTTTCTATACTAAGCACACAAAAAAAGAGGTTACCCAGGAACTGTTATTCCTTTTTTCACCCTTTCCTGTCAATGCCCTCAGGCCCCACATTGGGTGTTGAAATCTGTCTAGGTTTGAAAGACAGGTGCCTGTCAAGGTGGGCAGAAACCTCCCTTGGAATAGAAAATATTACACCCTTCCCTCCGAATGACTTTGAAATTAAGGGGCTTTCAGGCAAAGATATGGGAAAAGGAATAACAGTTCTTTATGAGTAAAAATATATACATATAACAAGGCAAAAAAATAACAACAACTGCAGAAACAACAAACAAAACCAGAAACCCAGTAACAGCCGTCTCTCAGCTGCAGGCACAGCCGGCAGGAGTGCTGTTGGCTCCCGGCCAGGCAGGGAAGGTGCGATGACTCCCCCGCAGCTGCAGGAGATGCTGTGGCAAGAGTTTTGGCTGCCTCTCTGCACGTGGGTAATGGCAGGCAAACCAGCAGGAGAGATGGAAAAGGGGCTTCTTTTACAATCTCACAGGGGAAGCTGGTCTCGGTGCCCCTCTGGATGCTGAAATGGGCTGTATCAGGAACCTCGGAGCAGCGGATGGAAGGGCAGATGCCGGCACACCTCGGAATGGGAAAAAAACGGTAGCAGAAGCTCTGGTGTCTGATGTTGGGTTACAGTGAACAGCAGGGCTGAGCAGGTAATCGCTCCCCTGGGTAGCTCATCAGGGATGGCTGGTCTGTGGGTCAGGCTGCGCAGAAGGGGCAGCCCCCAGCAGGGGATGGGGTGCTGCCAGTCCCAGGTCCTGGCATGGCATGTGCTGGCTTTGGGCTCCCAAGCAGCAGAGAACCAGAGAAGCAAGCCAGTAAGCGCAGTCACAGTGCCGAAGGAAAAGAAACAAAAAAGCAGGCAAAAACCACAAGCAACATTATCTCCTATCAGAGACACGGTGCTGCGTGGCTGTTGAGCTGATCACCCTACCAGAAGAGACAACCGTTCCTCCCCCCAACTCTCGCAGGAAATCCCAGGCTGGCTCTCGCCCATTGTGATACTCCCAGAGCCAGGGGAGGGGGGACCAGCGACCACCGCAGAAACAAAAAAAAACAAAAACAGTATGGGATTAAAAAAACATCCCCAAGACAACACCCAAGGACCAGAGAGAATTAGAATCATGGAATTATTTAGGTTGGAAAAGACCTCCAAGACCAACCAATATGCCCTGAAGACACCAGAAGAAAAAACCGAACACCAAAGGTGAGATTTTAGAGGGCTGAAAGTCAAGAAATCTGCTCTCCCCGATGAGTTGCCAAAGTCAGTCTGCATCCCAATGGATGTTCCTGCCCCTGCATTCATCCAAGTGCCTGTAGGGAGCCGAGAAGATGCAGAACCCACCAGCCAGGTGTCTCCCCAACATGGATTACCAAGACCATGGATCACCAGGTCTCTGCCCAATGGGGGTCACTGGGGATCATCCAATGCGGATCCTCTCATGGGGGATGGAGTTGGAGCAGCACACAAAGCTTTTCCTGCACTCAGGGCACTCGCAGGGCTTTCCTTACCGGTGGCTCCGTTGATGCTGGGTTAAGTAAGAGCTCCTGGAGAAGCTCTTCCCACACTCAGGACACTCATAGGGCCTCTCCCCAGTGTGGATGCGCCGGTGGGAGACAAGATGGGAGTTTTGCTTGAAGCCCTTCCCACAGTCAGGGCAGCGGAAGGGCCTCTCCCCTGTGTGTATTGGCTGATGTAGAAGGAGATGGGAGCTGCTCCGAAACCTCTTTCCACACTCAGGGCACTCGTAGGGCCTCTCCCCAGTATGGATGCGCCGGTGGATGACAAGGTATGAGTTTTGCTTGAAGCTCTTCCCGCAGTCAGGGCAGTGGAAAGGCCGTTCCCCTGTGTGTACTGCCTGATGTAGGAAAAGATGTGACCTGGTCCGAAACCTCTTCCCACATTCGGGACACTCATGGGGTCTCTCCCCGGTGTGGATGCGCCGGTGGCTGGAGAGGGTGTAGTTGTGCTTGAAGCGCTTCCCGCAGTCATGGCAGCAGAAGGGCCGCTCCTCTGTGTGTATTGGCTGATGTTTGAGGAGATGGGAGCTGCTCCGAAACCTTTTCCCACACTCAGGACACTCATAGGGTCTCTCCCCAGTGTGGATGCGCTGGTGGATGACGAGCTGGGAGCTCCAGCTGAAGCTCTTCCCACATTCCAAGCACTCGTAGGGCTGTTCCCGTTCCCTGGTGTGGATCTTGCAGTGCTTCATGAGGGTGGAGCTCCGGGTGAAGCTCTTCCCACATTCCAAGCACTTGTAGGGTGATTCCCCAGTGTGGATCTTGCGGTGCTTGATAAGATCAGAGCTCCGGATGAAGTTCTTCCCACATTCCAAGCACTTGTAGGGCAATTCCCCAGTATGGATCTTGCGGTGCTTGATGAGGTTAGAGCTTCGGATGAAGCTCTTCCCACATTCCAAGCACTTGCAGAATGATTCCCTAGTGTGGATCTTGTGGTGCTTAGTAAGATTGGAGCTCCGGCTGAAGCACTTCCCACATTCCAAGCATCTGTAGGGCCGTTCCCCAGAGTGGATCTTCTGGTGGCTGTGCAAGCTGGAGCTCCGGATAAAGCTCTTCCTACATTCCCCACCCTCATAGGGACGTTCCCCAGTGTGGATCATGTGGTGCCGGATAAGGTCAGAGCTCCGGATGAAGCCCTTCCCACATTCCCCACACTCATATGGACGTTCCCCAGTGTGGATCATGTGGTGCTGGATCAGGTTGGAGCTCCGGCTGAAGCTCTTCCCGCATTCCCCACACTCATATGGACGTTCCCCAGTGTGGATCCTCTGGTGCTGGATCAGGTCGCCACTCTGGCTGAAGCTCTTCCCACATTCCAAGCATTTGTGGGGCTTCTCCCCCAGCTCCGAGCTCCGGCTGGATCTCTGGCCACCTTCCCAGCACAGCGGAGGTCTTTCCTCCTCGCAGCCTATAGGGCTGGTTATGCAGCCCCTCCTCATGGGGGATCTCTGGGGCTTTTCCTCTTCCTCCATCTGGCCAAGGCTTGGGAATGACAAATCCTGGTTTGGGGGGAAAAACAAAGGGTCAGCACCTTGGGGTGGGGGTTCCTCCTGTCCAAGCCCATCTCAGGAAGTCACCAGATGTTTTGTGTCCATAAAAATCTCTGAAACACCAAGATTCAGCCCCCAAAAAACCTTCATAGGAGATCCGCCTCTCTCGTCTCTCCACTCTGGGGTTTTGGGGGCTTCACTTCCCTGGGCTGATGGGGGTCCAGTGGCTTCTGGAGTGCCCCCATTCTGGGGTTTTGCTTACTGATGATCCAGGCAGTTTTGAGGGTCCCAGTGGTCCCTTCTCCCCTGATTCTCTGCTCCAGGGTTCCATGGATCCAAGGGGTCCCCCCACTCCAGGCTCTTCTGCTCTGCCCTTCAGGCTGCCGGGGCTCCCTCAGCTCTGGGATCGCCCCTCTCCACTCTTCCCACTCCACGGGTCTTGGAGTTCTCTTCCACCGCTCTCCTGGGGCACCCCAAAGACCAATGTCCTCCCCCCATCAGTACCTGGTGATCATCATGTGGATCCCCAAATACCCCCCAAAGGGGGAACTGCAACTCAACTTTGGGGTCCTGCAAGATCCAAACACTCCCCCTGCAAAAAACCAAGCCCTCCCAGTGACCCACAAAGATACTTGGGTCAAGTCTGCAATCTGCAAACTCCAAACACTCCCCCACAAAAAAAAACCCTCTTGAGGACTCCCTGATATATTTGAGGTGAGCTCCCCCTCCCTGGTCACCTGTGGGATGGACTCTTGTGCTTCTCCTGCTCCTCTTCCTGCTCCTCCTTCTCCTCTCTTCCTTCTCTTCCTCCCACTCCTCCTCTGTGCCCACCCCAGCCCCCTCTTTCCTACCCCCCTCTGCCCTACAGCTGCCATAGCACTGGCTGATGGGTGGGGGGAAAGTCCCCCAAAAATCCCCCAGGGCTGGGGACCACGCAGTGTAGACCCATCCCCTCCCACAGCCCTGGGGAATTACTCCAGGGATGAAGTGATGGAGACACAAAGAGATCCCTATGGGGTCTTTCCCACTGTGCCCCCTCCCCTATCCCTTTCCGGCACCCCTCCAAATGCCAGCTCCACCTGGCTCAGTTTGGGGGTACCAGCCCCCTCTCTCTCTCAGTTTGGCTGTCCCAAATGTCTTTTTATGGCTTCTCTCCCCCTTTCCCATCATATTGAAAGAAATAAATGAATGTGTCTTTACAAACAGATGGTGTGAATCTGCTTGGAGATAGGGCCAGGAACTTGTAGATAAGGAAGTCACAGTAGAAACCGTCAGTTTCAGAAAATGGTATTAATTCACACAGACTGCTGCTCAGCCAAGGTCCTGCTAACTTCCTGAACTCCAAGAAGAACAAAGACTTAACAAAGCCATAAATATCGTACCTTATACAAAAGGAGAGAATGTTCAGGCACTTTGAACATTCTCCCAGATGTAATTAAGGACATGGACACCCAGGGGAGCAATAACGGAAGTCGAGGAGGGGTCTCGACAACACGGAATGGATGGTGTTGGTGTGCTGGGAAAGGATTGGTTGAAGGGGAGTGTGCAGGAACATGGTTAAGGCAAGTAGCAGCAGGACAAATCTATGCAGTAAGAGAAAAGGAAGATGGAAAAGAGGAAGAAGAGAAAAATAGTGAGGATTGGGATATTTTACAGCACTGTCCCCCATCTTAACCCCAAAATTTGCCAGCTACAGCTCCTTTGCATCCCTGTCTTCATGGACAGGGAAAACAAGGAGGTCAGGATTTCAGGGGGTTTCTCTAGGGTGGGGAGCAGCAGGACCGGGCGCAGAGGTGCGGGACCGGGAGCACGGGCTGGGGGCCTGTGGGGAGCTGCGGGGCCGGGCCGGGGCTGTGGGGCAGCCGGGGCTCAGCGCCGGGCGCTGCCTGAGCCCAGCACCCCCCGGGCAGGGCCGGCAGTGGCCCCCGGCCCCCAGGAGGCTGCGGGACGCCCCGGCCGCTGCCCGGCCCCGGGGAGCTGCCGGCCCTGCCCGCCGGGGGGGCCGCCTTTGGACACTGCGGCAGGACAGGGACCGGCTCTGGGATACGGGCTGTGGAGGGGAGGGGCAGCACGAGGAGGAGGAGCAAGGAAGATCTGCGAAATGCGGATCATACATCGAAGGATCAGGATTTTCTTTTAAGGATTTGTTTGGGTCACTGGAGAAAGGAATGATTTTGCAGAAAGCTCAGCAGCTGTCAGAGGATGAGCACCCACAGGCAGTGAGGGCGGCTGGAGGAGGGGCAGAATAAGCCCCTGGAGCAGTTGCTCAGAAAGGCACAGCAGGGGAAGGCAAGAAGGGATGAGGAAAAGGCCAAGGTGAAGGCAAAGGCCATGGAGGAGTTTCCACAGCCCCTGAGGGATGAACCCCAGGGCCCAAGGGGACGGGGTCGGCCACAAGGACCTGGCAGAGGCATTGCCCTCCTCGGCAGGGGAGAGCCGACCCAAACAGCCCCTGGGAAGGAATCAGGGCTCCATCTGCAGGGCAGAAGGACACTGGAAGCACAGACAGGAGCACCCTCAGGAGGAGCAAGTCCACCCCTTGATGGAGATGGATTGTTAGGGGTGCCAGAGCTCCCGTTAGACCGGGGACCCACTGCACTGGAGCCCTTGAGAACATTCAGGGTGGGTCTGGATCAAGAGGAGGCGTTTCCTGATAGACACAGGGGCCTCAAGATCCACTCTGAATCTTAGATCTAAAGGGGGAAATTGCCAAGAAGTTCTTTGATTTTTCAGGGAATAAGTGGGAAAAACGAGGGCATGCGTTTTATTCAATCACTATTAGTAGATGTGGGAGATGGTTTGAAACGCATGAATTTTTGTTTGCTCCTAACAGTGATTATAATTTACTGGGAAAGGATCCGATGGCTAAATTGGGAAGACAAATTAAGAGGTGATAAAGAGGCTAATGCTGTTGTAATTTCACATCAAATGTCTGAGAAGGCCTATGCTGAAGTGAACTCTGAAGTGTGGGCAGCTCCAGGAAAATACAGAAAATAATGGAGCCTCTCCAAATTACTTTGAAGTAACCAGTCACATGGTATCTGAAAACAACACCCTATTCCAAGGGAGGGAAGGAAGGGGTTACAGCCTGTTATTGAGTCCCTGTTAAAGGCAGGGCTTTTGGAGCCAGGGATGTCTCTCTATAACACTCCTATCCCGCCAGTCAAGATGGATGGACACCAGAAGGAAAGCAGAATTTTCAAGTGTTAAAAAGCAGATTAACTGAGGCTCCTGCCCTGGCCCTTCCAGACAGGGAAAACGAATTTGAATAATATGTGGATGTTAAACAGGGCCATGCCAAAGGAATTGTTGTGCTAAACTGTTTAACCCATTGGCCTCATTGTCTGCAGCATTGTGCAGCCACAGCTTTAATGGGAACTGAGGCCCAAAACCTACGATCACAGAATCTCCTATTGTTTAAGTTTGGCATCAAGGTAGAGCTTTGGTAACCTAAAGAAAGAGCCTCTAAATGGATGAGAGGTGCTTGGTTGTTACAGTATGAAACTTGTTTAATGGAACAGGAAGATTTAGAATTGAGGACAGGGGAAGGGTTTAACCCAGCCTCCTGTCTGAATGGTCCTGGAGAGGGGGGCTGGGAAGAAACTGCAATCAAGTGAGGGATTCCAGACCTGGGCTAAGAAGGATTTATGAGACACCCCCTGGACCAAGGGAAAAAATGTGTTTATTGATGGGTCTTCAAGGGCAGTAGAAGGGAAACAGGTCACAGGGAATGCTGCTATTAAGGGAAGGGAATTAAAGGAAGGGGAGAGGTTACAGGGTCAGCTCAGACAGAGGAGCTGTGTGTGCTTGAGAGACCCTGGGAATTATATGGGGGAAATAGTGAACGTTTTTACTGATTCTAAGCACACACACGTGGGGTGTACAAGAGTTTGGAAAACTGTGGGAGGAAAGAGCTTTGTTAAACAGCAGGGGAAAAACGTTCACTCATGAGAGCATAATTACTTACCTATTAGAGGTGATGAATTTACCACAAGGGCTGGCA
>VZTG01008314.1:1199373-1287807 GCA_013397845.1 Melanocharis versteri | reverse complement strand
CGTTCTTCTCCAGTCCATCCCCACGTCCATCCCCTGTCCAACCCCGTGTCCATCTTCACATCCATCCCCACATCCATCTCCGTGTCTGGCCCCACATCAACCCCACATTCATTCCCATGTCCATCTTCATGTCCATCTTCACGTCCATCCCCACATCCATCTCCATGTCCGGCCCCACATCAACCCCACGTTCATTCCCATGTCCATCTTCACGTTCATCCCCACACGAATCTTCACCTCCATCCCCATGTCCATCCCCCATCCATCCCCATTCCAACTCCATGTCCATCTTCACGTCCATCCCCCACATCCCATTTGGGTTTTTTCTTCTGAATCCCTCCCACCTGTTCCTCGCCATTTCCTTTGCTTCCAGTCAATTTTCTGTTTTCCAAACAGTAACGCATGGCTTTCTTTTTTTTCTGATCCCAACCATTCAAAACCCAGGACGTTCCCTGAAAGTGAACAAGCCATTTAAAATGACAATATGTGGTTTGACTTTTCAGAAGACACTTTTCAACACGGTGACTAAAATGACTTTTCCCAGCTGCTCTGTCAGTCCCAGTGTGGGGCAGATGTGACATGAGGTGGGTTCGGGCTCTCTCCAGTGCATCCCATGCCTTTATTCCAAGGGACATCCAACAAATCCCCCATGGAAACAGCAGTGGCCACTGCCCAGCACTGCCAGGGAAGCTGCTGCCCGTGGATCATCAGGAGACTCCCTCACTTAAACCTTCCAAACACCCTCCCAAACCAACCGGTGTTTACACATGTGGTAGGAACAGGGACTGTAATCACAACCACATTTTCTGGAAATGTTATCTCGTTTTTGTTTAACCGCCTGGGCAAACTTGTCCAGTGAAAAATAGGGGGGAAAAATTCCCTCTGCTATTATAAGATGTTTGGGGAGTTTTCTTGAGCAGCCCTTCTGCCTCAGCGGGAGAGACCCGAACCTTGGAATTTAGCAAGGAAATAAGCTCCAGCCATACAAGGCCTAACACACACATTTCATTTTTCGTGGTCTGGTGAAATCTGCTTTCGCTTTGGCTGCCTGACAAAGGCTTTAAAAATATATGTGTGCGCTTCATTTCTTCATGCTAATTTTTAATCTACTGTAACCATTTTTATACTATGAGAACAGCTAATGACCTTCCTGCCTTCTCTTGGCACTGCTGCCGTGGCTGGAGGTCAAGAGAAATTTCTCCTGCCATCGGTGGTCTCGCCATGATCTTTTAGAAAAAACCTTCTGGAATATCTCATTTGGATGGAAAACATGAACCCAGTAGGAAGCCCAGTGTGCTGGAAGTTGGTACACAGCAGCAATTAACATATTTTGCTTTCTGATTTTTGCCAGCTTAAAAAGTTTTGGATGTTGGGCAGGCTTGGAATTTAAGCAGGGGCTGTAAAAAGTATTTGGGAGTTGTACACAGAGGGATAAAACTCTGCAAGGAACGGGTCCAGACTTGGTGAATAACCACTTCGAAGTGGATATTAGGAACAAGCAATGGGAGTGGAAGGAATGGAAAAAAGGATTAATCAAAGAAAACTACGTCTTAGAAGTTAGGAAGTGTAGGCATAAAGGGAAATGTGCCAGAAGTAAAGCTAAGGTAGATCTTGCAAAGGAAATTAAAACAAATAGCAGAATGTTCTTCAGGCATACATAGCAGGAGAGGAAGGAGAGGAGGGGAAGAGGTGGTGAAAGGGGGAGAGGCAGGACACAAATGAATGTATAATATGTAGTGGAAATGTACACAGAGGAAATGAATGCATGGAGACAGAAATTACCTCATCCAAGTGGAACAAATCATCAAGATCATAATGCGACAATGATTTGGGCTAAATGATCGTTACAGACACCTTTCAGCTGGAATATTCTAATTTCTGACTCAGACATCCAAGAGCACTTTATATCTGGCTGTGTAACAGCATCCCTGCATGAGCAACACAACACGATTCGAGAACAGGAAAAATTCTTCCAGATTTTAAAAAGAGGAAAAATGATTGAAGTCTGATCCAAATAAAATACAAGACTTTGGGATAAATTTAGCAAGAAAGAATAATAGCAGACATGATGGCAGAGAAAAATGGGCTGAAATGCAACATGGATTTATTTAGTGAAGGTGGGCTGTGCTGGACTAACCTGATGACTTTGAAAGGTAGTTGGTTTTCATAGAAGGTAAGAGCTGGTGGTTCTATTCTGCCTTGTAATGAATAAATGTAGGCTGGAAATCAGAAGAAACGTTCAACCATCAGAGGAGTTGGGTCCTGGAATGTCCTCCCTACAGGCATGGCAAGGGCAAACAACCACATGAGAATGTAGCCCTTGATCTGATCATAAAAACCCCAGATCATATTTTCCCCTCCTAAGACAGCACACCTCCCTAAATACATCTTCCTAAGTGTGTACTGGTAATATTCAGGGCTCTTGCATGTCTGTGCCTAAGCCCACTGCCGTGGGTTTGGAGCCTGTGTCTTCCTTTGCCCTTTTATCTGCTTTTTTAGTGCCTGTTCTCTCCTGCTGCTCCCAGTGAGCCATGAGATAGCAATGCTGCCTGCACTGGCACATTCCTGCACCCACCTCCTCCCACAGCCAGGGCCTGGTGGGGAACTTTCCAGTTACTACTGTGGCATTTGGATCTGGCTTCTGGTGGAAAAAACCACTCCATATTCAGAAGAACATTCTATTTCGAGGTGAATAGATAAGCATACTTTTTTTTTTTTTTAATGGCAAGTTAATCAGAGACATATTTCAAAGAAACTCCTCTGCTTGTGCTTAAAAACTCCTTTGCTGTGGTCCAGTCCTTGTACCACTGTTTGGGTACCCACGTGAAGGGCAAGCAGACCTTATGCTCCAGTGATCAGATGAAGGTCAATCCCCACGAGGTTTTATCTTGTGTAATTGAGTAGATACACGGAGGAGGTGAAATACTGCACTCTTTTGAAGCCTGAGCAATCTGCTCGTGCCAAATTCAGGATTAATGGACCATGAAGTGCATTTTGCCCTGAAAAACCCCACCATCCTTTTGCAGATGGAACACTTCTCTGCCAGAGAAGTTCTTCTGCAGGAAAGTTTCTAAAGAAAAAAAACCTCAGCAAAGCGTCTGTGTTACCTCTGTCATTGCTAGAGGTGCATTTTGTGCACGGGAACCGAGGGGCTGCTGGGAAAATTGATCATATTCTTGCCTTTATCTTAGTGCAGAAGGATTTCAGGTTTTAGGGCTGTCAAACTCACATTTCCCTGAGCAGGTTAATCACTGAGCCAGGGTTTGTTTGTCCAGGGAGCTGGAGCTTCCCGAGGTTTGCAGTGAGTGTGATTCTGGCAGCATCTCTGTAGATGGTGCTGCAAGGCAGGGAGATGGGAGCAAGAACTGCCTGTGCTGCTTTTAAAATTCAGTCCCTCGGTTTCTCAACCAGCTCTTGGTATTCCAGCTTCTTTACAAGAAAATGAGACATAGTTGCCCATAATGTCTTCGTTTTGATGAGCTATAATCTGAATGCACCCATTGGAAACATCAACAGAGAAGAACTGTTATTTTCTCTGGGTTCAAACAGCTGACATTCTGTAAGTCTGCCTGGAAAACTGCTGTTGAACAAACTGGCTTTTCTTATTGATCTAACTGTACCAGCATTTTAACAGCAGATTGTGGAATCTAGTGAATTCCAGAAAAACATCTGAAAAATAATAATAATTTGGTCATGCAGAGACACTAAATAATAGGTGTTTAAATAATAAAGAGAAAGAAATTCATGTCTCTAAAGGGGTTCTGTCCTTTTTTGCTCAACGTCAGGTGTTGCCTTGAGTTTAGCTGCTCTTCTGCACAGTGAAAAATGGTAGAATGGATCCTGCAAATGTGTCTGTACTCCTCCCTTGCTACTGAAATGCAATCAGTCCAGGTGGAATCAGGTCTTACTTTAAGCTGGGTGAAGACTGATGTGTCTGCTTGGAGGGCTGGGAGGAATTTTTTAATCAAAATTCAGCTGCATGAATTTGGTGTTTACAGGCAGACATACTCCACATACATAATTACACAGGCAACCTTGTTCAAAGGCAGATGTGAGAGGCACAGTCTATGAGTTTGTACCCCAGTCTTGTGACTGTAATAATGCCTGTGGTACTTAAACAATGGAACAACTCTGTCATCTAATATTGTGCAAAATTCCTTCCCTCAGCTGGGCACTATATTAAATCTTCTGTGTCACCACAGTGTAGGTCACCTCTACAGCAAAGATAAAAGATTGCTCATTGTAGACATTTATATCTCTGCTTAGCCTAATTCTCTCTCTAGTAGTCACGTGAGGATACTCTGGTTTTAAATTGAGCTGTCAAATATAAAATTTGTCAGTGGTCTCTTCGTTGTAAGGTATATACAATTTTAGATCCAGGTGGGACTCCTGGCAGCCGTGGATGTGGTTTTTAGCTGAGCAGAAGTTGTGGGGCTGGAGGTGTGGCAGTAATTAGATGTTGATGTGCAGAGATAGTGTGAATTCAAGATGTTCTGTCCCTTAAATGTTTGCTACTGACCACAGTGATGATGTTACCCTGCAATTTATCTACCACAGTGCACTCTGTGAGTGCTTCCCTCGTGCTTTAGTGCAAGTCAGTCAGTTCAGTCACTGACAGAGCAGCTTTCCCTGAGAGGTCAAACCACCCCAGATAACACAGCAGACATTCAAGGGTCAAACATACTGTGCCTGCAGGAAGAGAGAAGAGAAATGTGTTGTTTGCATCCTGGGGCAGATTCCCACAGTACTTCAAGTACATCCAAACATGAACAAAAGGTAGTCAAAATAAGTAGACAAGAGGAGTATTATTATTCCCCTTTCAGAGATGAGGAGCCAAGGCATGAGGAGATTCAGTGAGCAGTTCTCCTGCAGATATGTGTAATGTAAGATCTGGCAATAAAACACAGGATTCATCATTACTGCCATTTTACAGATGGAAAAACTAAGTCACAGAACAACAGTGGCTTGCTCAAGGTCGTATGGGGTATTTATAGCAACCCTAGAACCTGAATCTGGAGCTGCTGAATCCTGGTCAGCATTTTTCCTAAGGGAATCATGGATAAAGAGATTAATGTCAATAATTTCCCTCAAAGCAGCAGAGTTTCAGTAAGAGAAGAAAGACTGTTCCAGAAAAATATGCCTCTTCTTGTGTTAGAAAAAGCAGCTTAGACTCCAGTATCCCCAGCAACTCATACCTATGTTCTTGTTATCCTAATTAGTGGCAATGTTCCACTTCCAGAAGGTTTTATCTCTTTAAATTAGGTGGTGGTTTTTTGGTGTTTTTTTTTCAACTAACAAAATTAGAGAAGGCAATTCAGAAAGATGTATTACAGTAGACCGTGGTCTGACATTCATTCCAGCAATAACAACTGTTATCAAAGAAAGATCTTATTCATAAACGTAGGAAACAAGTCAGGCTGATAAAGACGTGAATAGGTTTTTGCACATTACAATGTAAAAATAATCAATGAAACAGCGAAAAAAATCTAGGCAGAAAGTCTGCCTAATGAGTGTTATCCTGCACAAAAGTAGTCTGATTCTGCTTTATAATGATAGCATTTAGCCATAAATCATTCTGAAATAAGAGGGAATTTCAATGCCAGTTGGGAGCAGCAGAGGGCACGTAAGAGTGAGGTCCTACTTAAAAAATCTTCCCTTTTTTTTGGCCTAGATCTTCCTGTAGGGTAAGGAACTGTAAATACTGCTTTTCTTAATGAACTGGTGCCCAGTTATTACCAAGTGGGTGTCCTGTGGTGAAGAAATCTTAGATTTCCAGGCTGGTTTTCTGTCACTTAGAACTGCTGCCTGCAGCTGATGTGTTATGCCAGGATACTGCTGTACGTGGTGTTTATTGCTATTCTCAGAGGTGCTTGGAAATAGGAAATGATAGAACCTGAGATAAGTACAGAGATGATGCAAGAGATGATGTACAAGGAAGGAGACTGGACCAAGCAAAAAAAAAAAGTTTATTTGACCAAGTGGAGCAAGGCAGGGAGGGGGGCAAGAGCAGCTACTGGGAATGGCCATGGGGAGATGATGAAATCCCCTTTCTCCCATAAATAGCATCACAGTAGGGAAAAAGACCAAAAAACCCAGAGCAGACCATACATCTGAAATCAAAACAAAGGGATTGCAAGGAACATTAGAACAGCAGCTCCAAGAAATGAACTGCTTTCATTTCTTTCTCTTTCCTTCCTGTTGCCCAGATAAAAGAATGACAGTGTCTCCACCATCTGAGAACTTTCACTCCCCAGAGCCTCGTGGGAACATATCCTATTGTCCCCAGCTTGAAGAAACTGAGGCAAGGGATTGTGATGCTGATTTGACAGTGTCCTGGTTTCAGCTGGAAGAAGGTTATTTTTGCTGCCTAGCAGCTGGTACAGTGCTGTGTTTTGGATTTGGGATGAGAATAATGTTTTAGTTGTTGCTGAGCAGTGGCCAAGGATTTTTCATCCTCTCATGCTGCCCTGCTAGCGAGGAGGCTGGAGTGGGACACAAGAAGCTGGGAGGGGACACAGCCAGGACAGCTGATCCCACAGACCAAAGGGATATTCCAGACCACGGGGCAGCATGCTGAACAAAAATAACAGGGGGAGTTAGCCAGGGGGTGGTGAATGCTGCTTGGGGACTGACTGGACATCGCTCAGTGAGTGACGAGCAACTGCTTTGTGCATCACTTGTTTTGTGTATTCTTTTATCATTATTATTATTATTCCTTCCTTTTCTGTCCTATTAAACTGTCTTTGTCTCAACCCACAGGTTCTACCTTTTTTGCAGTTCTCTTCCCCATCCCACCACGGGGGATTGAGTGAGGGCTGGGTGGTGTTTTGCTGCCTGCTGGGTTTAAACACAGCAATTGTTTTTTCTCCAAGCTACGCTCGTTTCATCCCTCTGGAGTCATGGATGCCGATCTTGGATGACTCATGCAGCCCAGACTCCTCTAGCTCACCTCCCACTGATGTCCCCGTGCCTGGCTTCAGGCCAGGACCCCTCAGCTGTTGTCTGTGGGCTCCAGCTGCTCTGCAGTGACAGTGAATGCCCCCTTCAATGACCCGTGCCCTGAGCTCTCCACTCATCCCCACTGCTGGGAGAGATCAGGATGTGGATGATGCCAGGATGTGAGTGATGTCAGCGGTGGGCAGAGTGAGCAGAGGGTCATTTTGACCTCACACCTCCTTGCTGCTGTGTGCAGGCTGATCTGAGAGGCTCTGTGCTCTCCAGAGTGCATGGCCCCATCTCTGTGCTCTGCTGCCCTTGTTGCATCCCTGCTGGGAAAGGTAGTCCAGGGCCTGTTGGCTGTGCTTTTCAAGGGTGGCCACATCTTCCCGTGCTTGGAGTACATCCACCATTGACCACAGAGGACTCAGAGTTCTTGAAACCCTGAGCTGAGTTGCAGGAAAAAACCAGAGACCCGTGGCTGAATTGTTGCACCCAAGGGAGGGCTGGATCCAGCCTGTGCCAGTTACTCTGACACAGCCACCTCATTTTCCTTGCATGGGAATGTTCACCCTGGCTTCTCTCCACTGTGTCCCTCTTAAAATCCATAGAAGAGGCTGTCAGAATCACTCAGCAGCAAGAAACACTGGGCACAAGGACCGTGGAATCTGGGATCTGCCTGAATCTGCTATTCTTGGTGCTTCAGTGTCCCAGCTCACAGCAGAGGCTTTCCCCACCATTGAGAACGAGAGCTTGTGAGAGCCCAGGAGCTGTTCCATAGCAGGGGCCAAGGAAAAGGTCCCTGTGCTGCCCTGCCTTCCCTGCAGCAGAGCTGTGGAAGGTGTTGGGCCGGGAGAAGTTAGCGAGACATAATTTGGCTCCGCATGTTTTCTTGAGGTATTCTGTCTAAGTAGGCTCAGCAGCTTTGCCTATCCCCATCTCAGTTTCCTGACCAAAGATGAGGTGCGAGGAACTGAACCACATTCCCCGGGAAGAGCTGATAGAGCCTCCCCCGCTTCTCCCCCTCCTCTGGTGCTTCAAACCAAAACAGCTGGAAACTTCTTGTGGCTGGAGATGTGCTGAGTGGCCTGGCTGGAGTTCAGGGAGAGGTAAAGCAATCCCACCCACCAGTAGCGAGGGCTCTGTGCCACCACCAGCCCTTGCGTGCCCTAAACCCTGGCTTCCTGGTAATTGCTATCTCCATAAATACCAGTCGTCCGGCAAGAGAAGGGGCTCGCATCACTGGGCTGCGTTTTATCGTGTGAAATATGAGGTGTGACCCAACACGCTGGCATGAGGCGAAGCAGTTGTGTGCTGATGTGGTGACACACTTGAGGCAAAACTGGAAAATTTGATCCCTTCCTGCCCGCGGTCTCCCAGGCGCTGTGGTGAGGCCTGACTCGCTTTGCTCGGGATGTCGAGGGAAAGCGGGACCCGCGGCCAGCACCAGCTGCAGTTCACGAACCCACACGTGTCAGGTTGGCAAGTGCCCGCCAGGCCGATGGGTTTGCTGGGCTTGGGTCCTGCCACAGCTGGATTAGCCAGGCTGAGCTCAGCCCAGCCAGGTTTGTCCTCGCCAAAGCTCAGGGGAGGTGAGGAATGCTGAGCTGGTTTTGGCGCTGGTCTATCAGAGATGACTTTGGCCAGTTGTTAGTCTGGCTCCAGATCCAGCTCAAAAGGTCTCCCTGCTGCACCAGTTACCCCATTCTCCTCCCTGTGGGACCAGGGTTCATTCCTATCGAACTGAAAACAACAGAGCTGCTAAAGAACAACAGAGCAACAGTTGTGTTTGATTCTCCTGAACGTGCAGTCTGAGAGTGACAGGGACCTGTGAACACATTTCTGTGCTCCCTGCATTTGCGCCTTCACCTTTCTCTCCCTCATTTCTGTTTCTGGATAACTTTTCTCCCTTTTAAAGCATGATGGCAGCTGTGTTACAGGGATCAAACCCCTGGACAGGGAGAATTTGCCCTCTCCTGCAGCACAGTTGTTAGTTTCTTCCTGTTTTCACGGCCCAGGGATAGAATGATACATTAATGTCCATTAATGATCATGGAACTGTATCACTGTGGTCAGTGCAGTTGTAGACCCAGAACTGCATATCTAATCTTCATGTGGTCTGACAGCAGAGCAAACACATGAGGGAGACAGCAGGCACAAAACACTGGGGGGTGAGAGGAGGAATCTCCTTCCTGTTTTGGACCACACCTCAGTGAGATGCCTCCTGTAGCTCCAAGCAGTCCTGCAGATACCTACCCAGCTCCCTCCCCGTGCCACCCCTGAGAGTGTTCCAGGCAATTATCTTGGGGTTCCCATGTGGATTTCATAAAACCAGTGTCAAAACCAGCCCAACAAAGCCACACAATGAATGCTAATTTCTGTCAGTTCTAGCACAGCACTTGCACAGGGAAATGAGGACCAGCGACGCTCCCTTGGGTGACTATGTACACACACACTTATCCAGAAGGGTTTCTGGCTTTTTATGTAATACAAGTGTCTTGAAACAGATCTGTTTGCTCTGAAGAGCAAAGGATTAATGAATAATGTGCAATTAAAGCCTGTACAGGAGGCAGCAAGTAAGAACAGCTCCCCCTTTGCTCCCTTCCCAGGATTTGTTTCATGTGCACTTTGAGGAGTGCTTGTTTAAACGAATACCTCTCTTTCTGTTCTTTGGGACAGATTTCTGGTGTTGACTGCAGAGAAGAGCAAACCCCAGGGAGTTTGGAGCCTGTTTTTCAAGGTCAGGTTATTGCCCAAATAGTGAGCACATGGACATGGACTTTGTTTCTGTTTTGCTGGTGGGAAAACCTGGGCGAAGGGTTTTCCATGCACAGAGCAATGGAGAGGCAAAGCTTTGGCTGAGAGTGACACAAATAACACTCGAGTCTGAGCCCTCACCAGCAGATCAAGACCTCCATATCACTAGAAAAATGTGCTGAAGTATTCACTGCACATACTGTTCTCTCTCAAAGGAGCAGAAGTGTGCACATCATTAAAAGGAAATATTTTATGCTGATCATTCCCACGTGCCTGCTCTGTATCTATCTGGGTTCTTAAGCAGCACCCATTCTGCACATAATGTCATGCATTTACATCTCACAAAGAAGATCAGACCTCCTCAGGCTAAAGAATTGTGTTCTGGATCCTGATAAAACCATTTTATGGAGATGAATAACTTGTGTGGTTTCATGCTTCCTTTCCCTGAAATGCCATTAGATGAACATCAAGTGCTTTTGTATTTATTTGAGGGAATTTCCTTTTAGACTCCGCAGGCAGAGGAAAAAAATGGGCATGGGAAGGGAGCTGGGACTGAATTATGCCTCTGACTGGCAGAGCCTCAGCGAGAGCCCAGGAGCTCGCCTTGCTGCCTCATTTATATCCATCAGAGGTGCCACGAGCTGCAGACTGGGATAAGTTACCTCGTCTGAAGGACTGAAATACCACATCAAAGCACCACGTGGATCAAAGGTGAAAGCAACAGGCATTCCCATCTGGCTCATCTTTCAGACCTTTCTCTCTCTTTGGTTTCCACTTTGAATCTGATAATGCGGCCTGAACGCAGCCTTTCATGCGCCTCCATTCCTCAGGGCACAGGTGGGATGGAGCGTGTATTTCCTTGTCAGCAGGCTCCATGGGGCTTGGGATTTCCAGGCCTTAGCTCTCAGGCACCAGTGATGGAAAAGATCTATCATTTGGAACAAGGCAGAGCAGGACTGATGGAGTCAGCGCAGCAGAGCAGAGCTCTCCTGCCTCGGGTACACAATGGGGGGCAGATGTACAGAGAGCTGCTCAGCAGTGGAGCACCAAAATTCATCTGCAGCACGTGCCCTCCCAGGGAATCAACCCCATCGCTCAAGACTTTATATGGAGAGACACTAAGGCATCCTTGAGCCTTGGAGAGGACACATTCAAACACACGGGGTAAAACTGAGAAGGCCGTGTCTGCTGACACGCAGGTCCCAGTGGCACTTGGAAGCACAATGAAAATTTTTATGCTAAATAAAGTAAATGTACAAGTAAATGGCTTCAGAAACTCAGAAAGGAGCCTTTCAGCCCACTGCTGTGTGATTTCTGTCACAGGAGGCAGATGAAGCTGTGTTGCTCAGTCTCTATGAAAATCTGGATGCTAACTCTTCCGTGCTGTAGGTTTATCCTGCAGTGTTTCTTGTCAGAGGGGATCAGAGTCATCACAGCATGAAGGAAAGGCCTCATGACCTGAAAAAAAATCTTAATTCTGACATTTTCCATCATTCAGACCCTTTCACTCATGTCACCAAACTTTTATGGGGTCCCTAGTGGCTGTCTCTGGGTGGGAGTCTCTCTTTGATAGATGTTCTCAGCTGTGTATTCCTGCTGCAGTTTGGTGACAGAATCAATAGATGTGCTTAAGTGGGATTTGTGGAGATGCCTCCTGGATTCAGAGCTCAGTGCTACTGTGTAGGGCCTTAGCAAGAAGCTTTTGAATTCCAGACCCTCCTATATCTGTGGGTTCATGTAAAATGAAATATCGCATTATGTTAAAGCAGAGCTGGATTCCTACATGTCAGGGTTGATCCCCAAGGTTTATAAAGCTGTTCAGACTGGCAGCAAGATGAACAAGGCAATTGTATGGTTCTTTCCCCTGCTCCAATCTGCAAAAGGAAAACATTGTGACTCACCAGCCAGAGAAGTTGTACTTTCTTCAGCAGGAAGCTTTGCAGATTCTCTGCTCCCAGATCTCGTTACACTCTTCCATCCCACCACTCTGGAAAAACTCCCACGGAAAGACAGGCAGATATTTTAATCAAGAAATGGCCCTTATTTCCATTAGCAACAGCTGTTTTCCTTTTAATTCAATTCTCCATTCTGCAGTCTGTTTATGAAAGCTGCCATTAATTACGTTTTTCATCAGTCAATGTTCAGAGATGGCTAATGGCCCAGCACACCTAATTAGTCCTTCATGTATGATAATGTTTCATCAAGTCTGTAGTTAGTGTGCAGGGCAGATATCCGCTGTGCAGTGGAGCTGGGAGTGGGGCTGCCCAGGCTCTCCCGGGCTGGGACAGATCCGGTTACAGCCGCGTTCCTGCTGCTGCCAGCCCGGGGAGCTGGGGCTGTGATAACAGCGACTGCCAGCAGTGGCTTCCAATGTCACTCCGAGCACGCCAGCACCAGGGTGAAGAATTCAAGCTGCCTTAGGAAGCTCTTTGAAGACAGGGAGTGCAGAGGCTGGAATTACAGCCACCTTTGATTTTGTTTCTAATGATGCGCTCGGTAAGTGTTAGTGATGGCTAAATTCACTGTGTTAGAGTGCATTCCTTTAGCTTCTTCCGTGCAGAAGCCTTCTGGCCATCCTTGCCTAGGTATTCCCAGTTGATCCATCTGTCTCTAGCCACAAAGCTGGCTGCTTGTGATGCAGACTGTTGCCTGCTTTAATGTCACTGTGGGGACACTGGCATGACTCAACCTCACTCACCCAGTGATGCATCTGGGTTCAGGCAGGTCTTTGGTTAGGTACAGCCAAAGGTTTGACACAACCGTCCAGAAACTATGGGCATGAAAACAACTCATCTTTGTTCAACAAGATGCAGGAGTAGGTTGAAAGAATTCTTCACTTACCTCAGTGCTGGAGCTGGAGTCTGAACATCACACTCAGCTGGAGCTTTGCCTTCATTTTGAAGGTGTTTGCAGCTGCAAAGAATAGCAGTAGTTATTGGCAGGTAGCCTCAGGTAAGAAACATTTTAAATCCTCCAGTACAGAGATAGCTTTGAAAAATATCCCCACCTGTCACAATCGTGTATTGCAATCCCATCAGCATGTGTGCAGAGCTGTCTCTGTTCCCTTGCCCAGGCTGTCACCTGCAGAGTTCAGGGCATTGTGGAAAACTGCACGAACTGAGTAGGGACATGTTTTGTTTATCTTGGTAGGAAAGTGGCAAACGACCAGGGCAGGATTTGCAGTCATGTCTTGCATAAGGCAGTCACTCACCTTCAGCCCTTCCTGCGCCTCAGGCAGTCCGGACCCGCGATCCCTCTTTGCTCTCTTCATTTGCCTTTGTTCTGAGCCCCACGGGAGGCTGCAGGAAAGTCAAACTGATACAGCAGCATTTGCTGTATGTAATAATAACAATGTTCAGCAGTGAGACCAGCTCGCTGTGTTTGAATAGTGAGAGATGCTCTAATATTCTACCTGATGCTGCAGGTACTTCTCTGTCCTGTAGAATCACATCAGGCTTATGCAGAGGTTCTCTGGTGAGTATTCAATTGGCCAATTTCTGACTGTGTGACCTCACTAAATTAAAGCCTTTTGACTGTTGGAGGAATGAATCTGCCATGCTGCTAAACAGACAGAAGCTTTTTCACAGGACATCTGCTTCCAAAGCAAATGAAATCTGCTTTGATTTTCATGGCCTGTCGAGGGATGAGGGCAGCACTGCAAGGAATTGTACAGGATTGGCTCAGAAACAGTTTAAAGGAGGATACAAGAGCGGCCAAGGTGCTGGCATTTGAGAGGAGAATGAGAAAATGCAAGAGACCTGTTAAAGAGTATGTCCTGCTCCCAAAGCCTCCAGCTCTCATGCTGCAAAGGGGTATAATTGCAGACAAAAGAGGTTTAGACACAGAATAATTCTGCATTTAGTACTACTCTGACCTAACACAATTTTTTGGCAGGGGAAGGAAGGCAAGTGTCCTACTGCTGTTCATTGTTCGGTCACGTCTTTGCTGGCTGTTTGATCACCTCAACTTTGAGCTCTCCTCTGAAATGTCTCAGCTGGAAAGTGCTGGATTTATGGAGCTCTTGCAATGGTGATATAAGAAATGTTCTAGCAGGGTGTTATGGTCCTGCTGTCAGGTCCTTCACTGGAATCCCAGAGTAATTCCAGTGCAGCTGATGGGTTACTGTCGTGTAAGTGAAGGCAGTATTCATCTCTTGGACATCACCTTTTGGCCTCTTCTGTTGGCAAATGAACCTGATGTAATATTGCAAAAACACATCCTTTGAGTGAAAGTGATAAGAAAGACAAATGTTTGACTTTAGCCAGGGAATTTAAAACTCAGAGTCCTTTGAAGATTGCCAAGTTCTGCGCTGTGTTAGTCGTCCATATCTGTCTAAGAAAACACTCATTTCATCACAACTGGTGACATAAATTCAGACTTGTGAGCAAATGGCTAGGTTGAGTTAAATCACCTCTCTATCTGCTAATGGCATTTTTGCTTTTGCTTCATGACGAAGGTTATCTCCCTGTTTGGAAATTATAACCTACAACTGTTAGACAGCATTATCTGCAGACTTGGGTGAGATAATTTGTATGAAAAATCCAGGGAATCTGGAGCTTATTGGCTTCCATTCACACGAAGCTGAAACTCTTCAGGACTCCGGCCGCCCTCACATATTCCTGCTGCTGTACAGTGGGGAAGGAATAGCAGCTGGCAGATGATGGATAGCAATGCTGCAGCCCAAACTAAGGTTAGCAGTGACATCACTGATAGAAAGGGAAGCAGCTTGAGCTGTTTATAAAACTCCAGTTGGGAAGTTTGCCCCAGACTGCATTAGCCTCTGTTCGCTGCCTACCCTGCTTTTCCCCACTCAAATTCCAAGCTCCTTCAAGGGAAACAAACATCTGCAGAGACACAATGTTAATTGTTCTACTTAGGGCTGCTGTTTACATTTTTGGTGCAAGCAAGTCAAAGCATGTCAAGGCTATCCTGATGGCTAAAACAAGCCAGAAATCTTGTTCCGGCTGAAATAACACGGGGCTGGATTCTGATCTCGCCTACCAAACCTTTTGGGATTGGCTATGGAGGGTGGAAATCAGAATCTGTACAAATCAGAGGGTGCAAAAAAAAGTAGCAGAGAGGCTGGTAAGGGGGGGGAATGTGCTGGAGCCACCAGGGAAACATCACAAGGTTAATGCAGTTTTCCATTATCTGAAAACAGGGGGATTACTCTGCATTTGTAAGCTTAAAATTGCCAGCTTCCCCGGGTTCTGCTCCCATCACAGTCCAGCCTAATGGCTCCTTATCAGGAATGATGAATCGCTCTTGAGCCTACACTTTGGTCCCTAATTTCCACTTTCCTTGCATCTGCTTAAAGTCCTTTTTAATTTTAACACGTACAGCAGCCTCTGAGCCAAGCGTGGCCCTGGTGCTCGCAGTCATCCTGGTAATTACCGCGCTCACCAGGTCCCTTTAGGATGCAATTTCAATGGGGTGTGACTTTCACAATATTTTTTTTCTTGTTGTTGCTCGAGCCACTCCAGGAAGGAACTGTTAAACACGAGTCTCAGCAGGATCCATCATGACTGAGGACAGAACAGAATGTAATGAAACAGGGTGAATACGTGTCTCGCTGAGCAGGATATGTTCTCTTATTTATATGGTTGATAAAGCTTTGGCTGAGGTTCAAAAAGGTGTTCAGCTTTCATCTCTCTGTCTTCCTTCCTTCACTCCCCTAAATATTAATGCTGCACTCATGCCTCCCATATTCGTGGCTACTTTAATTGTTTACAGGTTTGTTTAATAAAGGCTTTGACCTTGTGCCTGTGCAGTTGCACAAGCCCTTCTCTGTCCTCACGCCCATGCTCCCTCCATCGCAGTGTGTCCTTGGCGTCCCTGCGGCCCGGCTGGCTCGGTCCGAGGCGGTGCAAGGGAACAGACACTAAATCACTGCTCTCAGGAACTCTGGGGAGCAGTTTCCTTGCTGAGGACAGGAGGGACCGCAGTGTCTCCGCTCGGGCTGTGACCCCGCTTGCACGGGGCCGTGTGGGCAGCAGTGTGCTGGTGTCCCCTGTGCCAGCACGCCCTGGGCTTGTTTGGAATCGTGCTTGTTGCTCTGATCCTCTCCTTCGGGCTTGGGGGAATGTGACCAGGCTGTGTGGGAAGCTGAGGTTGTGCAGGAAGTGTGTGGCAGTGCTGGGAACTGAAGTCACATCTCCCGAGTCCCACCTGGTCCATTAACCATAAACCCATTTCCCTCAGTGACTGAGTACAACAAGAACAGTCTCTTGTACATTATTTACATGCTGGGAGAGCAGGGGCAGCTCTGTGAGAATGTAGTGTGGCAAAGAAAGGGCAGCAGGATTGGGAAGTGCCAGGTGACAGTGGGAGGAAGGTTTTGTGGGGTCGGGGTGTGCCTGTTGAACCCTGAGCTTCCCAGTAAGCACCATTTAACAGCGGGGTTCCCAGGTCAGGAGGAGATGACAGGACATCCAGTGACTATCAATCCACATGGATATCCATGCCAGGAGCAGAGGAAGGACCTGTATCTCCTGCAGTGCTGCCTGTTTCTTCCTGGCACCAATTGCTCCCTTCATGGGATCCCATGTCTCGAGACACATTTCACAAAAATTGCAGCAGCTGGGAGTAAATCAATCACTCTGCTCTGCTTTGATCATGTGCTCTGCTGTTTCTGTATCAGCCAACATACAGATCATGAAATTCTCCTTTATCACCTTTTTGGCTATGCTTGCAGTGCAAAATTATGGTACTTGAATTAGGGCCTGTGTTTATGAAAAGAGACAGGAATGATTGATATTTATGTGAGCATGAATTAAACCAGTATTTTTAATTTTATGGCAATTAATTAAATCAGGGCAGTGACAAATAAGAGCATAGACATCCAATTAGGTGCTGTTGCACAGGCATATGAAGAAAATAAAGAAATTTTTCTGATGTAATGTGGTTTGGATCAGGCCCTTAAGAAGGAATAGACTTTCTGCTCCAAATAATTATTCACTTGATTGCTATCAGAACAGGAATTTACTACAGTGTCTCTGGCCAGCCTGTCCTCTCCATCTGAAGAGGCTTGGGTTCCTGTCCTCCCAGAAAAGACTGTGTGTATACAACACACTAGCAAAAAGCTGTGAATGAAAAACTGTTACAACTGTTGAACAACTGTTACAACTGTTACAACAATAGTTGGTAGCTGGGAAGGAGTGTGTCAATGATGCAATAAAATGTTTATTTTCCCTCAGAGTTAAGCACACTTAGGGACATCCCCCATGTGCAGGGAGATGAGCTGGCTGGTGATCTGACCCTGCTCCTGCAGGGCACCGGGCAGCACAGAGACTCTGCGAGCAGCGAACGCTCCTGGTGCCACAGCTCCGCTCGGAAGGGACTGGGATTACTTTGCTTTCCCTAAAGCCATCTCGCACCAGCCGGGGCTGGAGCCGCTGCGGGGACAGGAGGGCAGGGATGCAGATGAGGGTGAGCGGGGCCCGAGCTGGAGCCGCTGCGGGGACAGGAGGGCAGGGATGCAGATGAGGGTGAGCGGGGCCCGAGCTGGAGCCGCTGCGGGGACAGGAGGGCAGGGATGCAGATGAGGGTGAGCGGGGCCCGAGCTGGAGCGCAGGCACCGGGCCGGGGCTGGGGCGCTGGAAGCGGAGCGCAGGGGCCCTGCGGAGGGACGGAGCCGCGGCTGCCAGGGAGCCGCTGGCACAGCCCCGGCAGAGCTCCGTGCTCCGCACCCCTGCCCGCCCGCAGCACCGGCTGTACCCACAAAGTATTCAGGAAAATAAAAGGAAACCGTGCTTACGTTTGGGTTTTCACGGCTGGCTTTTTATGGCTGGCTTTCTACATCTCTCTTTCTTTTTCTTGGTCATGAAAGCAGTCGGGCTGCCGAGCAATCCAGATCTGAATTCCTTAACCTGGGAGGCATTTTGTGCAGTCTAACGTCTACCAGCCTGAGACCAAGTCAAGCATCATGCACCAGTGATCATCATTTTCCAGGCTGGTAATTCTGGCTTTACTGGAATGAAGGACAAAGGCACTGAACAGGTAAAAAAAAACAGGGAGGAAAAAATCCATGTGGAACAGACACGTTGGTTGAAACATCCCATTTCCTGAAAAACTGATTTTGAGGTATCTGTCAAAGCAATCCCTGTATTTCTTATGATTATTATATCACATGGCCTTGGCGTGGATTTCGGGTGTTTCGCGAGGACCACCCAGAAGTGGGCCAGGTTTGGTTATTGGATTTACTAAACAGAACAAGAAGCACAGAGCTCCTGCCTGCTGTTCAAAAATAATATCGCAAGGGAAGCAAACCACAGGGAGACCACAGGGAGGTGAAGCCCATTTTCCACTTGCTGAGGGAACTGCCCTTGCTTGCTGCAGAATGCAGTCTCCATATGCTGGGAATGATTCCCAAAAGTACTCCATCCTTGCCGACTCTGCTTCCTTTCAGAAGCTGCATCCACTGGGATGTAGGGCAAGGAAGTGGCTCTGAACAGGATACTCTGGGGTGTTTTCTCTGTGCAGTGAGGTGGAGAGAACAGCCTGTGAGAGAAAACACCAAATGGTGTTGGAGTGGAACAGAGAAAGCCTGTTTCTCCCTGTCCGTGTTTCTCAGATTATGGATTCTGGACCACCCGATGGCCGGAGAGAGCTTTCTGGGCATAGCACACAGCAGAAAGAGCTGCTCCTGTGCCAGACATCCCTCAGGGCTCACTTTGCTCTTGGTGCCCTACTCCCTTCCTGCTTCTGCCAGTGGGATGGGGAAGAGGAAGACGATGTGCTGATGGAGACGAGGGAGAGAATTTGCCGCTCCCTAAGAAGGCATTGAAATGGATCACAGAAAAGATGGGAGGAAAAGGATAGGCGACCTGCAGGGACTGGGAATTTAGGATAGCTGTGGAAGCCAGGCTTCTCCTTGTGGTCTGCAGGAAGAAACATTGACAGAAGGACAAGCAGTGGTGAAGTAAATAAGGCATATTTTTTCAGAAACGGATAACTCACCGTTCTGAAGCCCTGAGGGCTCTTGGATCTGAAAAGAGAGTCACTGGCTGTACATGGAGCTGTGCCTTGTAACCCAAGCAGAAGGGACACCAGGATTCCCAAGCAATAGTGGCTGAGCTGGGGCACACAGGTGCATGAGCTGTGTTGGTGGAACAAACCCCAATGGCTCTGGAGGGACCAGTGGGATCTGGAGGATCTGCTGACTGTGTTGTGTGTGGGCAAGGTATCACCACCCGCTCATCTGTGTGAGTTGTTACTTAAGGCATCAGCTGAATTAGATCATGCATGGTGTGACAGAGGTGCAATGCTGCCACAGCTCTGCTGCACACTGTGGCTCAGGGGCAGGAGCCAAAACTGTGACCAACAGGCCGGAACATGCCAGAATATGGGGCACTGACCGCAGAGATTCTTGCCTAGACAAAGTCACAACATGTTTTGCAATATCAGCATTGTTAGGTGCTGGTATGGATGGGAAGGAAAGAGGCAATGGAGATCTTTAGCTCTCTGTGCATTGGCTAAGTGACTACTCCTCTCAGCTTCTGAGAAGTTAAAGGGTTAATGAGAAAAGCTCCCTCCCCTGACCTCTCTCCCCCAATGTGCTGTTGATTTCTCCTCCTCCTAGGCTTGATTTTTGTTTGGGAATGAAATGTGCTTACTCACTCATATGCATTCATTACATAGACACGATGTTTGGGTACATCATCCATCAGTGCAAATGTCACAGTGTGCAAAAGCCCTGTGTCCAGAGTGACAGCTGAGATAGTGCCTGTGCTGTGGAGCAGCCCCCTTGCCAAGATGCTGCAGCTGGACGGTTGTAAACAGAACTCAGTTATGAAAAGATCCACCAGAAAAATAATCTGTGGTCACACGTTGCTCTTGGAGAAGCTGCTGGCTCCTGTGGGCCACTGGCCTCCCCACGGGGACACTGAGGTGGCCGTGGAAGGGCCACAGGAGGGGTTGTGATCACAAGTGCTCCCAGCTGATTGGTTTTTGACTTCTCCTGCAAAATGACTCATCACTCTCCTTTCTGCTGAATAGATTTGAAAGGTGCTGGTGCTAATTCTGCTGCCGAGCTCAGGGCTGGGAATTAAATGGCACAAAACCTCATCGCTGTCGCTTCTCTTGTTGGCTGGAGCCCAGTTTGGAGGAGCAGCCCTTGGTGCACAGCAGTGGTGGCACATTTGCTTAGGCAGATTCATTTCTGTGTGCTACTTGCTACTTCTGCCTTTATTCTGCTGCACAGGCATCTATTTTTTTTTACAATGATTTGGAGTTTTCATGGCAACAGCCGTGAAAGCCAATGGCACTCATACAAGTCAAACTTCAAGCAACACTCTGCAGAATACACAGCAATCTATTTTAGTGCACCACATCATTAATTAGGAGAGACAGACTGGGCAGGTTTGGAAAATATGATCTCTAGTGTTCAATTTTTAAATAGGATTTTGAAGTGGCCATTGAGATTCTCTGCAGTTTCTGCACATAGAGGAAAATACAGCTAGAAAAATTAGGTCATATATTGATTAATCTCAGAACTGAAATAAATTATTTATATTAGTTACCAGCTGACTCTGTTTGTGATGGTTCTGCTGGCTATGGTCTTATTAACTTAATGTGGTAATAACAGGAGAGAGAGGGATTGATGGCATAGGAACCCTGAAAATCTGAAGAGCTGCTAAATTTATCCCTGTAATTTTGTGCTTAGAGCAATCAGGAATTTCAATTTTCATCCATGTAATTTATAAAATGCAGGTATTGTGCATGCCAGGAATAATTTCCTTAACTCATGTGGTGAGACATTCACACTTGAGAACCCCAGTGTGTCACCAGACAGTGTCACCAATGATGGGGCTACAGTCGTACAGGTGACAACATGATGGGCTCCCACATTTAAAGGCTGATGTCTATTTAAAACACGTGCTTTTATAAATAAAAGGTAATCCTAGAATTATAAATTTAGAAGCTTATTTTTCTCCAGCTCTTTTTTCTATTTTTTTTAGGCTGTGTTCTTTTCCTTCTAAAATTTCTAACTGAACCTTTTCTGCTTACATTTTTTTCACTTGAAATGTTTGGTGGGAGATTTCCAAAGGTAACAAAATGTCAACATTATCTCTGCTTCAAGTGAAAATGCAATTAATACAAAAATCTGGAGATTTCTAATATCTTTTTTAATATTAAAAAACCATAATTTCCCCAAAATTGTATTGGATCCAACTCCCATTTTTTGCTTTGGAAGTGCTTTCAGTGAAAAGATTCTAACCAGCCTGGTTTATTTTTAAAGCAGCAATGATGGTTGCAGTAGGGTGTAATTATCTTTAGTTCCAAGATCTTTGATCACAGTGTGTTCACATCTAAATCTGAGTTGGGATCTAGATCTCTCTTTTTTATGCCTTAGGCTATAATTTGTGGGGCTTCTTTGGCAAAAGAATTTCTTTTATGAGATACACACACACCAGAGCAGCACTACGTTTGCCCTGGCTGTGTGGGAGTATACAAACTTATAAAAAATGGATTGTGATGCCCTTTAGTGGGAAGGGAGAAGGGAGAAGTCATGTATTCCAGCCCTGGGATTTTGATATGTTGGAAGAAGCATCAGATGAGCATCACGTAGTTGAGATTAATGACTGCCTTGTGGAAATCTGTGTGCTATGGGATTTGATTCTTGCATGAAAGAATAATAGAGACATAAAACTGGGAATTTGGAGAGAGGAGTGGTCTGAGAGCAGTGCTCAGGGCTGACCAGGTGGGATGGATACCTCATGTATTTGTTTAACCACACTGCAAAACAACTGAGGCTCTACAAGGTCTAACTGAAAAATATGCAGAAATAATTGCAGAAATGGTCCAGTTGTTCAGCCACTGTTTTGCAAGAAATTTCTGTGTCTGTAGGAGTATTCTCTCCTGTTTAGCTTTAATTTGAGTCCCTAAAATAGGCAGCTCATCTTGCCAGACTCCCACGGAGGGAGGCTGGGGCTCCTCCACAGGCTGAGTCAGGAGGACAGAGCAGTTCCTGCCTGTTGGATCCACAGCATCCACAGCATGTTGTGAACAACCCCCATCCCTTCTGCACAGCCCCTCAGAAATGGAAATAAACCTCTTCTCATTTCAACTGGCAAGCCCATAAGATTCCCAGTGAAAACTGTTTATTTGAGTGCAACTGGGACAGGGATTGCTGGTCTCAATAAGAATCACAGATTTCTCTGAACACTCAGGTGCATCTGTACTGCCAAATGCCAACTATAGACTGTAACACAAATACCTTTATTCCCAAATTTGATTATAGGGCTTTCATATTAAAACATACTTTTCCAAATAAATAATTTAAGTATGGCTAATATGTCCTTTTCTCATCACCATTATTGTGGTAATGGATGATGAAAAAAACAGTGCTCCTGAAATGCTAAGTTTTGGAAAAATAAGGAAGCAAGTTTTAGCTGTATGGTGTCTTTTCATGTTAAATCTGTATAATCAAGATGGCACAGCCTCAAAGTTTACCGTCCTCTCCCAGGCAAAATGATTTAATTTCTGCTGAAATCTTAAATCATTGTCTGTTTATAGAAAAATGCCAGATGACAGGAGCAGCGAGAGGTAAATGGGAGGATGCTGGATGCTATCAGTTTTGACTGAGAAGGCACAATAAATCTATTTCTAGCAAGAAGAGAACTGTGCTGCTGGTGAAATGTTATTATCCTGCCTCTTCCAATATGTTTTCACCTGATGGATCAGAGAAGAAAATATCAGTATTAGCACACAACAGATTTCCCCTCTGAGTGAAAGTGACTTTATATCAGAAACACGTGCTAAAGATGTCTTTTGCATTCCTGCTAATTTCTCAGATCCAGCCTTGGGCATATGCTCCTTATCTAATCTTGATTGCTGCACTAAACCAATGTCTGCTATTCTACTTTATCCTTTGTGTCATTTCAGACATGGTTTCTATTTTCTTTGCACTTCACCAAGGTAACATGTAACTGCTTGGAAAATGTTAACATCTGCGAAGGAAAAAAAGAATCAAAGGAAAGGAATTAATCAAAGCCTTGAGATTTATGGGCTAAATCCTTGGACTTTGGGCCAGGTAGTAGGTTTGTTTCTCTGCTGAGGCAGCTTCTATGCAGATGCCTGAGCTATTTCTGGTGAGGTAAAAAGGAGACTGATAAGCCTGATTTGAAACCCCGAAGGCAGGGATTTCTACCAAGGGTACAGTGGAAGGGTCATTTGGTGGGAAGGCAGCAACCTGGAGGCACAGAAAGAAGTGGGAAAACCTGTGAGACCTTCAAGAGCTAAAACCAAAATTGCCTTTTGATGGCATCCATGCTTTAGTAATCAAATCTTTGGTATTTCTAGACAGGATAGGTTGCTGTGCCACATACAGAAATGTAGCTGGGCACTGCTGCATTACTGCAAGACACTTCACAGTTACTCTGCCACTGACCATTACTGCTATTATAATTATGATTGTTGTTGTTCTTGTTGTTGTTATATACTTTGGAGGAATAACAAGAAATTAAGATTTGGAACGGGAAAGTCGAAGTTCCTGGAAATGTTTCACTATTCACAGATTACCTGCATAGTTGTGGTTTCACAAGTACCATTGGTACTTTGACAGTCGTGCTGTTAAATCTGCTAGAGACATACATTCAGACTGGATTCCCATTACTGGGAATGATAGTGGGTGTCTGGAATGGAAATTGTATGTTCTTTTGAAAGTTTCAGTTGTCACTATACGTTACTTGCAGCATTAATATTGCAAATTGCAGTCCGATGTAGAAACATAAAGGGATTTACTACTACAGAGCTGGATGTGTTATGTGATGTAGTGCTGTGATATTAGACAATGTGACATTTCATGAATAAAACAAAAGATCTTACAGCACTCCTTATTAAGGGGAAAAAGTGCTTGAAGACGGTCACATTTACAGGGCAACTCTCTGAGGACTACTTCAAATGCTAGAAATTTAATGATGCCTCTTAAAAATCTAATTTTATACTGATAGAAATTAATAAAATCCACAGGAGCAAAGATAAGAATTAATGAAATAAGATCAGTGAAGCTATAATGCTGAACAACAGGATTTATGTTAACATCTAAAAATCATAATAAAACACCATCTAAAGGCACACAAAACCTTTTGAATGGAAGTTGAAAGAAAAAATATTGCCACAAACCAATAAAGATACTTCTCCTCCTAAGATTAAGAATATTCTAGCAGCCCAAACACTTGCTCAGCACAGTGCAGAGAGGAGAGGGAACAGTAAATAGCTACTCTTGATTTTTCAGGATGACCATTTGACCTACAGTGGGACTGAGCACCCTCAGGGGTGGTGGCCAGAGGTGAAGCATGGCCAGCAGAGCCTCTCTTGGCCACCCTCCTCCTTCCACGTGTCCCAGCTAAGCTGCCTGGATGGTGTTTGGGAATGGTGATGTGCCACCCTTTATGTTAACACCCTCTTCCTTGTGCTGCTGGAGGGCAGGACCTGGCCAGAGTGGCCACCACGATCCAGCCTACAGATCTAGACAGAGGGGGTCTCTGTGGCCACCTCAAAATTTAACTGGCTGGCCTGGGATATCCCCTAAATCCCAGAATGGTGCTGATGGTGTGGTCCCAGCACCCAGCAGAGAGGGCCCAGGGAAGCTGCAGAGCTGGGATGGAGCTGTGGCCCCAAATTCAGTGGAGCTGTGGGCCCTGGTTCAAAGTGTCCCCCTGGAGCTGCTGCGTGGCTCCTGCCAGAGCTGACTCAAGCTGTGACCCAGCAATGCATCAGGGTAAAAAGGATGAGCTGCCACCACGCTGACATGTGGAATGCATGGAGAAAAAGCAAGATGTACTGGTAAAAATGCATCAGAATGCACACGCTGAGGGAGGATCAAATGAAATTAAAAGAAAAAATATTCTGGAATCTTCACATTTCAATTCTACATGCTTCAATAAAATGTTTCTTAGAAAATGCTTGTGCTTGCTTTCAGATGCAGGTGAGCAGCAGAGCTGGCTTGGAGCCCAGCCTGAGGTTTGTTTTTCTGTAGATGCAGCCACTGTCCTCGTTTGCCACTTCCCACGCAGCCCTGGGCAAGTGCAAAGCATTATCCTCCCCATTATTTTATTACCAGAGAACTGTGGTTCTCCATGGAGGGAATATTCTCATGGCTGAGCTCAGACGCAAGAGGATTTTGGCCTTTAAAACTTGCACTGGTATTGACATAGAATAGTTTTCCCCTTATTACTCTCTGGACTTTGTGATTCTGCATGTGGAAAATATTAAACACGGCAGCCCACCTGTGCTTTCTATTATTTATTTTTTGTTTAGGAAAGTATTTACCCACATTTCTCTGAAGGCACCTGTTCAGCTGTGGACACAGAAATTGCACATTAAAATTTGTATGGGCTGTCCTGAGGCACACAAGACTAGGCACACATGGTTTCACACAACTAGTAGCTCATGGTTGATATTATTATTATTGTTATTATTATTATTATTATTATCATTATCATTATCATTATCATTATCATTATTATCACTAGGAAATTAATTATTAATAAGTAACATAAATATGACCAGTTTTCAGCATTATCAGCATTGAACCCTAATATCATGACAATGCTATTCCTCTTAAAGCTTTCACTTATTTCAACATTTTTTACTAATTACCCGAAGACTTTCTACACTCAGAATATTTGGCATTACCACAGAGATCATGTCCAATGCAGGCTCCAGCCCCAAACCATGGGCTGTGCTGAGGAGGATGCATCCAAGGACACATGCGCCAGACCAACTCTTATGCACACCAATTGCTTGTGCTCAATTAAAAGTTGACATAATTTCATTTTCAAAGAGAAAACACATTCTGTTTTCACATCCCTGCCTTTATTACCAGCTCATAATGCAAGATACTTCAGTTCACTGCACTGTGGTGCTTCGAGAGCATCTGTTGGGACCTGCAAATACTCCTCATGCTTGCACTGCACACCTAAAAACCCCACGGCAACGAGCGTTTTCCTTCCCAGTGTAAGTGCTGCGAGCACTGGCACTGAGAGTATGATTAATGTGGCACATGTTTGCAAAACTGGGATTCCTCCAGCCCCCTCTGCTCTCAGTGCGTTGTGGGGATGGAATGTGTGGAGAGTGACTAAAGCAGCAAGAGCAGAGCTGGAGAAGCCCTCAGGCTTTGGCATCAGGAAAGCTCCGTATGGCCCCGGGCTCCACTCTGGAAGCTTGCTACACATTGAAACATAATTAATGGGACATCTACTCGGTCTTGATCTTGAAGTTCATTTTAACCATGTTCAGCGTTTAAGAGTCGAGACGATGAACACTTGATGTTGCAGAACGGTGCCAAAAATGTGAGTCTGGAGCATTCCTACTCCTGATTTGTTTTGACAGACATTTCATTTTCTGAAGCTGCAGTTAGAGCAATAAAAACAAAATTCACCACAGAAAAACAAACACCAGCAAAACTGATACATTTTTCAAATCCTGGAAAATTGTGCAGCTAGAGCCCATTGAGTTTCCACAGGAGGTAAAGCTCATTAGCAAGCACATGAAAGACAACAAGCAGATTATTGTGAAAAAGATATTTGTACAGATGCTTCAGCAAGACTTTATTTAAAGTTTCTGGTTGCTGGCACATAGACAGTGTGTATGACCTTGGTTAGGGAATGCTTATTGCTGAAAAACAGACACTCCAAGCACACTTACAGACATAAGAGAGTGGGAGCGATGGAATTCAGTGAAAAGGAGGTAAATCTGACATTTCTCTTTTTATTCCACCAACAGATCATCTGTTCAAGGAGGTGTACGGAAGAGGAAAAGCATCCCTGGAGTGGGAAAAGGGGGGATGGAATGGGGCATGCCCAGGATTGTGTGCTGCTGAGGGAGGATCTCCGCTTTGCCCCCAATCAAAGGGGATTTGTGCTAAGCCGAAGGATGCCGGGCGCCGTGAGCCTCTGGAGCACAGAGGAGCTTTCTGTTAGAGCTTCCTGTGCTTTGTTCAACAAAATACATTAACGGGAGGAAGAGAGCTCTCGCTACAACCCTGATTACTATTTCCTTTAATTCCATCAAAATGACTTCTTCCCAGCACAGCCTCCCCAGCCAGATGCTCTCCCGGACTGCGGAGGGTTCGGGGCCTTCATCTGCGCTGCTGGAAATGTTTTGCAGATTTCAGCAGGACTCCTGGGCTGGGTGTATGAAAGTACAGCTTAAGCAGTGACAAATAGAAAGCACATGCTTAGTAAAGCTGAGTTACACAACTTCATCCCACTTTAATGTCATCCATCCCTAAAACAACAAACCTGTGGGGACTTGTGCCTCCGTGTGTGTCTTGGAAAAGGGAGGTAGGGCTGAGGTTATGGTGACTTGTGAGGACAAGCTGGTGGAGAGATTTGGGTCCACACAGGACCACCATTAGCTCGAGGACCCTGGGGGCTCGATCACCACCTGATTAACAGACACGTGAGTAGTTCTTTCATGTGACAGGACAGCCCCTGGCTTGTCTAAACACACAACATGCCCTCACCATGAAAACTGAGGCACAAGCACAAAATCAGAGAATGAACAAGCTTGGAAAATACCTCTAAGACCACTGAGTCCAACTGCTAATAGCAGCATCATGATCACCATTAAACCACAGCCCCAAGTGCCACATCCAGCATTTCCAGGGATGGCGACTGCACCACTTCCCTGGGCAGTCTGTTCCAATGCCTGACCACACTTTCAGCGAAGAAATTTTTCCTAATAGCTTTTCTAAACCTCCCCTGGCTCAGCCTGGGGCCACTTCTTCTGGTCCAGTCATCCAGGTCTGGCAGTGGGTGCCTGAGTGGTTCCTCGTGCTGGAGCTCGGGGTGAAGCTGGTTCAGATCTGCCACCCAGGCTCTGCAATCAGGTTCACCCTTAATCAATATTTGCTTTCACAGTGAGCTGTATCCTGCTGACTGGAGGATCCTGACAGGATCCACTTCCAGGACAGAGTGGGCAGTAGAAATTACCCTGACACCATCCTCCTTGCTTTGCTCCTTCCCCCAAGTTTCTCAGTGGATGCTGAGCAGTCCTTGAATCTTTTCATCCGTCTAATTTTGTTTTACTCAGTCTGAGCAGCCTTCACAAGACAAAATTGTAATCTTTCCAATTTGAGTCCCCGTGTGCTCAGCAGCCCCTGCAGAGCACTGGTAGCATTTGACTGAGACCAATGTTCTCTATGTGAACTCAGAATCTGTGTCTTATTTAATTTTGTCTTTTTCAATTAAGTTTTACCTGTCCTTCCATTACTGTTTTGAGTCCTGTTTAGCCCTAATGTTGAACATACATGCATTTCTAAGTGTTTTACTTATTTCAGCTGCAAATCTCACACGTTCTTTCGAAGACAAAAATAACATTTGGTTTTAGAGTTTTGATTTTTTGTGTAACTTTTGCTGCTACAGAAATGTTGACGGTTTAGTTCAATTATCCCTATATCAGTATTTTCATATATTTGGAATGGGAAGGGAGGAGGACAGAAAAACAGGCAGTGAAGGCACTGAACACTGCTACATGTAAAGCTAACAGAAGTAAAGTGAAATAACATGGGATATTATCACAATTTTTTTTCAAAAATGCTTTCTGAAGTTATCTGTATATTTTAAGTTTCCCACAGTGATACACTTCAAGTTTTTAAAACAACACAAACATTTGCCTTGGCTAACAGCCTAGTGTAAAGAATAAAAATTATCAACACAACTAATGGCTTAAAAAGACAAGGTATTGTCCCTGAGGAGAAGCAGAGAATGTAAAAGTAATCTGTACAGGCACAATGCTATTCTCGTGTGGCCAGCAAAAACAAATGGGCTGATTCAGTTGTCTCTTTTAAATGAAGATATTTTGTTCTTTACCTGTCCATCATCTCTCTAGGATGCGCACGTACCATCTAACTGGACTACTTTAAGTACAATTAATATTTGTTCTGTGTCTCAGACGTGCTTTTTTGGTAATGACAAGACATTTATTTATTGCTCTTCATCAAGAATTAATAAAGAAGCCAGAGGGGCTATAGATCTCATGATTCCCTGGCAGAGAGTTGTGAGCAGGTTGTCTGAACTCTACAACCCCCAAAAGGTAATTTTTTTTATGATTTGGGCCTTACTCCATTCACGAAGGTCATTGAAGTCCATTTTTTCCATCTTTGTTATTTGTTCTTCAGCCTTTTTTTTTGGTGAAAAACAGCAATGAAGTTCAAACCTCTACTGCACTGAATTCTTTGGCAGCTTTTTAAAGCTGCCCGGAAACCATTGTGAAAACTTCTATAATCAGATAGTGACTGATATACAGTGAGTACTGATAGAAGTGTTTGAAAATAAAATGCAGGGTGCTATAAAACAGCTTTACTAGATAGTAAATAACATTTCAAATATGCAAGGAAATCACATTCCAGCCCTGCTTTGCCTCTGCTGCCTTCTTTCCCTCCAGGATCTTTTCTAGCTGTGGGAAGTGCGCTCCACACGAGATGTAATTTAGGTCTCCCTGCACAGCTTTCACAGGAGATGGGAAGAGAGAGACCTTCCAAAGCCTGACTCGGGTTTCTCATCACCCTCATCAGGAGGCTGTCACTGAGCACTGAAAAACCCCCAAAGAGCAGCAGTGTCCTGGGCAGAGGGGGAGCATCCAGCCCCTCACGCCATGCTCTGGCCCAGTGCTTGCTGCTGTCCTCTGTGCACTCACAGAAAACGGGAGAGAAAACCTGGCCTTGGCACCAGCGTGTTGGGAGAACCTGGTGCGTGGTGCCCAGTCCATGTGATCCTGCTGGACCTCCTCAGCTCTCGGCTCGTTAAACACAGAGTGATCTGAGAGAGCTTAGTCCTAATGAAAGATGAGTGTGTGGACTTGCTGTCAAAGGTCTTGAGAGAGGCTGCCAAAAGGGAAAAAACCCAAACCAATATACGCAATACAAAAGCAATGTCTGACCAAAATGAAGCTGTGAGAGTGACCCTGCTAATGAAAAGAAATTATTTGCATGGAGTTATAGATGAGTGAATGACCAGTCAGGGGAAAATATTATTTTCCTGGGAAAGCTTAACATTTGAATAAGGAGAAAAGACTGCTGCTTATCTGTGGCAGATTACTGTGCCCTATTGAAAACACTGCCCTGAATTTTTCTCTCCCTCTTTCTGAAGCTGTTCTTTTTCAGATCAGGCAAAAGGGAAACAAATGTGTAATTGTCTCATACAAAATCTCTAATCTCAGTTTCGGCACAAATGTGTAGCAGCCCTTAACAGAGGAAGAGAAAAATGTGCTTGTTTGGAATGAATGTTTGGTTGTCTCTGAGCACAGACACTGTGACATACTGTTCACATCTTGGGCAAAGGATTCTTGTGACTTTTAACTTGTTCACAAAACTGACTTAAAATGGGTTTTAGCCAGAAATGAAAATGTATGGGGTCATCTTAGAGACTGGAGCATTAGAAAAAGAGAATGAATGCTGTGGGATTTTTTCATGGAGATGCAGGGAATGACTGTTAAGTGCTGGCGTAGGTAAGAGTTCATCAAGGCACAGGCGCTCATTTCTGTCTATACCACAAGAAAAAATCAATTTAATTTAATGAGAATACTCTAAGCTTCAAAATGGAAACATGCTGAAGTACCTTCCTGGGGCATTAAACAGCCGCCCCAATGTTGTCTGTGTCACCAATGTCAAAGTCAGCCTATTTGATGAATTTTGCCCTCTTAGTGTGAAATCACATGTGGTTTGCAGCAGAATTTTGTGAGTGCCTTTGAATGCAAAATCCAGGCTGGAGATGTGTGGATGAAAGGCTCTGTACAAATGTCAGCCTTTATTATTGTTACAAATTTCCGGCTTCTGTTATTAAGACATTTTATATGGATCTTTGCATGTCTCTCCGTCTGTGAGTTTGGATTAAATGCCTGCCACAAATCTCCCTGGCATCCCATGGAAGGGATTGCTTTAACTTGGTGCTCTTCTAACCTTTCCTTCTGTTCAGGGAATAAACCTGCTTTAAAAAAATGACCTCATAAAAATGGAGTAAACTCTGAGCTCTTTGTTTTTCTCGGGTCTAACCTCCAGGAAGACTATAAATTCATTTATTCTATAAAACACAAAGAAGTAAATCTTCAGCATAATGTGTGGGGAATTAGCCACTTAACTCCCATTAACATTAATGGGAACTGAATATTTATTTGCCCCACAGCACATAAATCTTTGCCTTGTAACTTCTACAGTTTCTAACTAAAATGTTTCCATTGTTCTAAGGATCATGGTTATCCTGCTGGAGTGTTTACTGGGTTGTCAGGCTATGGGAGATATATTGGATGTTTCAGTCCTTTTCCTTCAAGTAAGCTGTAAAATGCATTGGGGCTCTGTAATGTGAACTTTGTGAAACCTCTGTGTGATAAGCTCAGACGATTCAAACCTCCTCAGCTTGGTGCTGGTCCCGTGGTTCCTGCTGGGAGCAGGAATCATTTGACAGGAATAAACTGCTGTGACTGATGGACTTTTGGTCTGTGCCTGGGGTGAAGGATGGATGGGGCTGAGGCCCTTGGTGCTCTGCCACGAGTCTTCACCTCTTCCACAATCTGTATTTCTTCATTTCTTCCTCCAAGCCTGTGTTCTCGTTGTAAGAGAGTTACACTCTCAGCTCTTCCTTCTCTAAGTCAAGATCAGGAGAATCAATCAAGCCCCAAATAACCCTGCTTTGAGGAGACCTCTTGTCTCGCCCCTGGAGGGAGGTGAAGGGGCCACAGCTCAGTGAGACCTATTGGAGGCTCCACAGTTGTTTCGTGTATTTACCTGGAAGACACTGAGGCTCTCTCAGGATGGATGAGCCAGTGGAGCCTCACAAATACATGAATATAAAATCTGCCACTCACTGGCTGAAATCCAGGCTCTGTTTTACTCCATGGTGAAACTTCCCATGACTTCAGCACACCAGGTTTAACTAGCGCATGAAACTACTTTTCCCTGAAGCATTCCATAGAAACCTATTGCTCTTCTGTGTGGTTTATTTGAATCACTCCAAGGAAGTTAATAAATCCTCCAAATTTCTGGTTAAAAGTAAATAAGTAACAATGGAAGCAGAAAAACTCCATCTTTCCTCCTGTCGATTTATGAAGTATTTTACAAATAAAGCCTTCCTCTGCACCCAAGTGCATTGGGCAAAAAGCAAGAGGCTTAAACTAAAGCTGGAGAGTTTTAGGCAAGACATCAGAAAAGGCTTCCCAGGGGTGAGGGTCAGGAAGTACAGCTGCAGACTGTGCAGGCTGCTGTCTCCAGGAGCAGGCTAGACAAATTGTGAGGAGGGACCTAGGTGGTCTCATCGAAGAGGAAAAGAAGGGTTATTACTTTAGACACCCCCTTTCAGCTCTGCCACTCTGCTGGAGTGAGAGGGGATCCATCAATTTTCAAGTTTGTTGGATCGAGTCTGTTTATTTCTGTTAGACTTTTCGATGAACCAAGAATATCATCTTCTGATCTCACTTGCCCCTGTTCTGTGTTCCTGTGATCCTGGGGAGTCGCAGGTAGTGGAGAACCTGCCTTCCTTCCCTGTTCTCCACCTCTTCCAGGAGCTGAGCACACGTGAGCCCTGCACACTCCAGCAGTGCAGGACTCTCCTCTCATGGCAGTGAGACACACAGTCCTCAGCTGAGCTAAGTGTGCAGAAAGCCTTTTTCAGCAGTGCCTGAACCTCTGGCTTTATTATCCAGACCAGCTCTCTCTCTGCACCTGTCAGGTTCCTCCCGAGACTGAAACGAGAGCAGTCTCCATGTCTGTTTTCACAGCTCCAAAGCAGAGACAGGGATTTGTCAGGAAACCATTAAGCAATGCTACACCATTTGTTGTGGATCCATTTTCTCTCCTGAAGCCAAAGTATTTGTTTTCAAGGTTTAGGGAACAGGATTCTGGTGTGACTTAGGCCAATATAAATGCACAGGACCCCTCCAGGCAAGGAGCACAAAGTTTTAGTTCACACACTTTGCTGCACTGGAGGCGCAGGGATGAGAACCACGTCTGGCTCTGGAGCTCTCGAGCCACAGGGAATGGCTGCAGGGGTAGGCTCAGGGATGGGGCACCTATGACATCTTAAAACATCAAGTTGCTGCTATTATTGGGTTTTTAAAGTGCCGTAATCATAAACAATGGGCAAACAGGAAACCTCACCTGCAACATGCTACTGGCATGTTGAGCACACCCCTGAAGCCAGCTTTGATTTCAGGTTTAGTTCCTGTGAAAAGCATGTAATCAGGAAATCTTTACTCAGACTTTATTTAATTTTTTTGGTTTCTCAAATGTGGCACTATTCATCAAAATCTTTGAAAATATCAAATCAATTTTAGCTGTGAACATATAAGATTAATATAAGCCTCACTGTGCCTCACACTCAGGATATTCCTTCCTGAATGAGCCATTAGCAGGCTCTGCACTGGGTATCAGTTACTGAATGTAAATATCTGAAACAAAAGCTGCTTAACAATGTTCAGAATCTCCTCTCAAGAAAGAAGGGTAGGAAATGATCAAAGAGAGCGGAAAACTAGAGAGGAAATTGCAATTACACAATCTGAAGTTAAGTGTTTCCTACGGAAAAGAACGTGGTGCCTTTAATCATGAAAGATGAAATTCCCATTAACTGTTTTCTGTCACCCACATTACAGTGCCACAAGGGTCCCATCCAACACAGCCATCACAGGAGACACTTCCAGCTGCATTGATCAGGATCCATTGGCAGAAAGAAAATCCTTGGAGAAAGTATTCTCCAGCTGGACTGAGCCACCAGAGCATCTCTGGAGTAGCTGGGCTCTCATAGACACCTGGTTTATACAAGCTGGTTCTGTCCTGGCTGAGGGTGGCACAGCCACAGCAGCTCTGTGGCACTGTAGGGGCACAGACACAGTATTGGGCAATGCCACAGACCAGGCAGGATGATTTATGCTCAACCATGTTTGGAGAGACAAATGCATGTATCAGATAAAACCGTATTTATCTCTTTTCCCCCCCTTCTTTTTATTCTAAAGTGCTGGAGGGGTTTCCAACAATAGATAAAATCATTTTCACAAAACTGAAATGCAAAATTTGTTCCAGAGCTTGTTAGGTCCTGAAATTTGTAGGTGGGGTTGGGAAAATGGCATTCCCAGCTCTTCTCCAACAACAAAGCTATTACAGCCTTGATAAATGTTACCCAGTTCAGTGCTGCTGTTTGTGCCATATTCCCAACAGCAAATGCAAGCATCTTCAGGATCCAACAGGCTCCCAAGGATAAGCCCAGCAATTCAACTAAAAATAAATATAATTAACCCATAAAAAGAAAAATGTCTGTAAGATTATCATCCTTGCAGCTGGTTGGAATGTGCTTGGGAAATATTTTTGTAGCTAGTTGCAAGTCAAATATGTTTTACATGGAGACAGTGTTGCCAAAATAACACAAAATAGATTTATTAAATAGAAGATGTAAATGGAAAAAAGATAAAATAAAAAAATGGAAAAACCATTTTCACATGTTTAGACAAGTTGCTCATAAATATTCTTTCCTTCCCTTAGAATCAGCAAATTGGTTTCTGGCCTAAGGTTGTGTTTTGTAACCTGTCAGACTGCAACCTGCAAGAGTGGATAGCAAACATCAGATGAGTGATCCAAGGGATTTACTCATTTTTAATGGCTAATCCTTCATTCTTAAGATGTTTTAATCATTCATGACCTTTATCCATCCCCTCCTAAAATTTCCATTGCTGGGAACTTGTTCAGATTGACTATCAGATATATTGAATAAACTGTCTAAATCATGTTGTCTTGTCTCTGTTACGTGTCTGGCTAAGTGAGGCTTTCCAATCAGGACAGTAATGAGCATCACACAAAGAATATTGTATCACCTCCCCCAGTTTCTTAAACAACCGATCGTGGAGAATCAGTAGTAATGAGTTTACAGCATTTCTGAAAAGTGAAAAAGTTTTCATTAATAGATCACCTAACATTGTCTGAAGAGTGATGAATTAATAACTTCATGTTACACACACAAATAACTTCAAAAGAAAATGAGTCAGTGCTCAAATTCTGAAGGATAGAGTCTTGTGGCCGAGCCTCTAAGCTTCTTAAAGATTCCCTTCTCAGACTGCCACGAGATGCTGTCTGGACACACTCTCACTGATGTGCCAAACAGATCAGTTCCTGTCTCTTCAGAACTAATTAATTCTCTTGACTTTCAGCAAAGGGAATTGTGGCACTGAGCACCTCTTAGGAGCTATCAAACCCGTCACAGGTCCGGGCTCATTAGCAGGACCTGTAATTAGTGCTCCCATTGCTGCATTTGTTACACTATCACCTCAAAAGTTTCCTGTGTTTACCTGCCAGATAAATTTCCCAGTGTCCAGTATATTGAATTCTTCACTTGCTGAGAGTGCAGGGATGTGGAGAAGTGAACACATCAGGCAAGGTTTGATTACACAAAGCTGCCAAAGAAAAAACAAACTATTGTCAAGTTTGCTGGGCAGCTGAATGGGAATCTGAGAGGCAATTCATTAAAAATCATGTCACATACACCTAGTGCAGAGCCACGATTGGCAATTGGCTTTGCTGGAACTAAAAGGCTGAGCCCAAACTTTTCTGGAAAACTCCCTAAGGCCATTTCATTTACAAAAAGACCAAGCTTTTGAGAGCATATAATTATCCTTCATCCCTGCCATCTTATCCTGCATTAAATTTAATTGCTCGCAAAACTTGGCAACACTCTCAAATCCATTTAAAGAAATTAAGTGGTTCTGTCATTTTTTAGTACTCTTGATATGAAAGTGTTTCAACTTTCACTCTGTGAAAGTGACAAGAACCTCTGCCTCCTCCCCTTCCCCCAAAATATACATTCTTCCTGAGAGCACTGAGCTCAGAGGGAACAGATGGGCTAAAAATAGTTGATTTTGGCCAAGACTATCAAAAGTCATCAGTGATTTTCAGTGCCTCTATTTTTAGAGGTGAGTGCTGACCACTTACTGGAAGTCACATTCCTTCAAGCTTGCAGAGCTGGGCACCCCACGTCTTGCTCTGTTATTTCCAAAGTAACAGGTCATGAGCATCAGGGCTGTGATGGAATCACCACCATGTGCCTTGTTCGGTTATCCCAGTCCAGGAGCAGCTCCCCAGTGTTGCTGTGCAGAGGCCTGACCCATTGAGCCCCTGACCGTTGAGCCACTGACCACTGAGCCACTGATCCCCTGACCACTGATCCCCTGACCATTGAGCCACTGAGCCCCTGACCACTGATCCNCTGACCATTGAGCCCCTGACCCTTGAGCCACTGAGCCCCTGACCCTTGAGCTCCTGACCCTTGAGCCCCTGACCACTGAGCCCCTGACCATTGAGCCCCTGACCCTTGAGCCACTGAGCCCCTGACCCTTGAGCTCCTGACCCTTGAGCCCCTGACCACTGAGCCCCTGACCATTGAGCCCCTGACCCTTGAGCCACTGAGCCCCTGACCCTTGAGCTCCTGACCCTTGAGCCCCTGACCACTGAGCCCCTGACCATTGAGCCCCTGACCCTTGAGCCACTGAGCCCCTGACCCTTGAGCTCCTGACCCTTGAGCCCCTGACCACTGAGCCCCTGACCATTGAGCCCCTGACCCTTGAGCCACTGAGCCCCTGACCCTTGAGCTCCTGACCCTTGAGCCCCTGACCACTGAGCCCCTGACCATTGAGCCCCTGACCCTTGAGCCACTGAGCCCCTGACCATCGAGCCACTGACCCACCAGTGCTGTTCCACTGTAAAAGCACCCAGTGCCATTTGAATTTTCTCTCCACCCTTCACTGTCATTTGATAGGCTGTCACCTGCAAATGAGACTCCAAAAAATATGAATCAAAGAGTGTTGCCATGGCACTTTCCATCCTTGCCCAGTCTTTGCTGCTGGCACCTGTACTAGATCTTTCAATCTTACGTGAAAAACTGTTTTGATATTTACCTGCCTAGTATATAAAGGTGCTTTTTTTCACAGGTCATGAAGAGGACAAGGCATTTAAATACATTTCAAAGATAAAAGATGAACATTCCTTACTCCTTTCCATAAATGCAGCATGCAAAAACGATGTCAGCACAATTAAAGATGGGGAGGAAATTCTGAGTTCACTGAGTGAATATCTGTTAACATTGGCCTTTTATCTATAGGTCTCTTTTCAACTGTGAAATGCTGTTAATCCATCATGAAGTCTTGTCATGTGTCTGCTAATTATATGTTTTGTTGTTCTTCAAATGAAAACAAATGAATTTGGGTTTGGGGTGGTAGGGGAAATTCCTGATGATCAAGTAAAAATATACTAATGGCATAAAAGACAATTAAAACCCCTAATTAGGTTTGCAAGAGGAGTATTTTCAAACATCCTGAGCACCTACAGCTCCTGTTGTCTGCAGTGCTATGTGCTGAACTCCACTGGACCCAGCAGAGCACTACTTTAAATGAATGTCACATTTTATGTACAGTGTGAAAGAGAACTATCTGTGAAGCAAAGGTCAATGAAGTCAGATTTTCTGCTGTGTTTATTGGCGATAAACATCTCGAGAGAGAATGTGAGCATCTCCAAACACGGGGTTATAATGTTAATATAGTCCCTTATCGCTTTATAAACGATCTGTATCCTGACACGGGAAGTGAGCTTCAGTCCCAGATGAATTACGAATGAGTGACTCCCTAATATAAATAAAAGCAGGAGGATGGGCCCTGTTGAGCAGTCTGAGCACAAGAGCTGCAAATAAGAGCCAGGGACTTATCTCAGCTTTGGAGAGTGAGCTGCTTTGGAGTCTGGTCCAAAGCTCTGTTAATTAAGTGGGAGTCATTCCAGCCCTATCAGAGGATTTTATCACTCTTTATTAGGGCTACCATATGTCCACTTTTTTTCTTACATTTCCCTTCTTTTTCTGCCCCCAAAATCTTTAACACTGGGTTTCTGACAGGTGCAGCTCATACCCAGATGTCCCCAAATCTAAAGGGCACATGTGTGTGTGTAGGTGTGGGTTTGGTTTGTCACAGTGGGCAGATGCTGGGTGTCAGTGGGTGAATGGGGAGATGATGGAGGGCCAGGGTATCATGGGCTGGCAGAAGGACCTGTGCTGGGAAGGCTGATGAGGGGAAGAAGGGAGATTTTGGAGTGAGGAAGTGAGGAAGAAAAAAAGCAGACAGGGAGGGATAAGTGAGAAAAGAAGATTTCTTTGGAATAGGAGGGTCTGTGATGCATAGAGGGATATGGGGTGGGGATCCTGGGGTCACTGCCTTGCCACTTAACCCTTAATTGGGACTTCGAGAGTGGATTCCCACAGACCTGTCCAAGCTGTCATGTCAACTTCTCTGCCCCTGTGTGCTGCCAGTGCCTGCTTGGACTGGGGGAGAGGGTGGCTCTACTTGTGGCCTTGGAAATGTCACCAGTGTCCCTGCTTCAATGGCCCCCCTGCATGGCAGGGTGAGTGCCACAGTCACCTTCCAGTCTGGGGGGCTGGGAGGTTCAGATCCTGTCTGTGAAGGTTTAGGGAGGAAGCCATGATCTGTTATTAAACAGAATATGTTGTTCCAAATGTCTGAAATCTTAAATTTGAGGAAAAAGTTGTTGGAATAAAATAGCTTAATGAAATTATATTTGGAAGTGAAGGCCTTTCTTTTCATAGCAGGGCAGGTGGCTGAGGCAGTGATGGTTCATGTCCAGCCCCTCCTGCTCCTCAGGATGTCTGGCTGGGGTGGGACACGTCCCCTGCACAGTGGGAGATGTCCAGTGAGCCTTAGGTGGCTTCACCTGGTTCTGGATTCACCCCAGCTGGCTCACAGCCACTTCTCCCACTCTCTGCCACCAGATGTGTCTCTCCTCTCCTACACTTTGAGTCTCAGACAAGACATCCTGTGACTTCATCCCTCCTCAAGGATTTCCACAGTGTCCTGGTTGCGGCTGAACTCCAAATGCACACATGTCTGGAGCCTGGGCTATTCTTTCCTCTGACAAATTTTTCAGACCTCACACCTCTACAGCTAAACAAATGTAATCCAAGCATCAGATCATAAAATTTTGGAAAAAAATGATTCGAACTGCTGGCATGGCTTCTAGCAGTGCACTGGGGGCAGCTCTCCTTTCACGTGTCCCCAGAGGCAAGTAAAGCATTTCACTCCTGGTAACTGAGCTATAACTGTAGGTCTCAAGCAGCCCATGTTCCACGTTACAATGTGAGAAACTTGAGGGCTTTTGCTTTTTGTGCAGGAGATTATCAAAGCACCTTTAAAGGGAGCCAGATTTCCTGCCTCACCTTTCCTCTCCCCTTGCTCCCACATCCACTCCTTGAGAAACAAAAAGGTGTCAAACTTTCTTCCACACATCCAAACGAGCCACACTGCCCGGGCAAGTGGGGAGCAAAGACTCTGGCCTCTTGAAGGCTCTTTGCTGGCAGCTCACAGGCAGGTAGCAGCTCTCTGGTACAGTTACAGTAACACAGGGACAAAGACAGCTGATAACCATGGGCACACAGGTATATTTCCCTAACCTGCTTACACTCCATCTCTACCAAACCCAATGTGCTGCAACAAACAAGTCCCTTCATGTTTTAGGGGAAAGAATGTGATTTTGCAACTCACTGTTCTGCTTTTCCTCTGTGGTCCACCCTTGGCTTTGAAGGAGTAAAAGCTCAGGGAAGCTTTGACATACAGGGCTGATCCTCACTCCTCACCCAGGTCTCCCAATCACCTGAACTGTTGTTGATTAACTATGAGAAACAGTTTATTAAAAGCAAACTTCTTGCTTGTCCTTGCAAATGACCTTGGGAGTTTCAGATGTGCCAGGACTGGTGGAGAGGGTATGCTGGTGTCAGGGCCCTGGAGAAGGTGGTGGGTACGAATGGGGGATCACCAAAGGGTCACCACACCACTCAAATGCCAGGGATAACTGAAACACCAACAGTTACCTCTTGTGAAATGGGCAGGTGTCAACATTTGCTTTGTTTTGCAAAGGAATGAAATTGAAAACTTCTGTTGTTGGTTTGGTTTGGTTTGGTTTGGTTTGGTTTGGTTTGGTTTGGTTTTTTTCCCCAGAAAAAATAAGGTAATTGTTTTATTCTGGATGAATGCCTGAGGCACCAGGTTAGAGCATCCATCTCCCACGGTGCAGAAACCAGTGATTTCTCTGCTCCCTCACCCATTGGTTGAGGTACCAGGTGAAAGATTTTGCACCATTCAAAAAAAAAAAAAAGACTTGAAAATAACTTTCCACAGTGCAGGTGAGGGGCCTGGACACCAGATACTCTCCTGGATGATGAGGGCAGGAGAGACAGAAAGCAATATGCTCCTGCTCTGCCTCCTCGCTCAGCAGTTTCACACCTTGTCTGGAGTTAAATTTAGCAGAACAAATACATTTGCACAGAAAACTTTGGTTCTAATTAACTGCCATTTTCCAACAACACAAACCCCAATTCACTGAAAACTTGCTAGTGACTTGGATAGAACTGCCACTGTTTTGATGGTGCTCCTGACACAAGGCAGGATCAGCCTCAGCAGTGGAAGGATAAATAATCAATTTTCGCATGCCAGAGGAGCAAAACTGAGAGCTTTTGATGTGAAAAAGCACCTGAACAATCAGATGCTGACATTCACAGCTCTGGAAAATTCGACTCTGAGAATGGGCACTGAGCTTGAAGGAGCAAAGAGAGGTCACACGTATTTTTTTGTGGGAAGACAGTGGCTGCACCTGCCAGCTCATCCTAAGAACTCTGCTGAGGAGGGAGGAAGGAACTTAAGGATGTGCCAGTTCTTTTCTGCGAGGTGGCTCTGTGCCCACTGCAATTATGGAAGGAGGAAAACAGCAGTTTTGTGAATAAAGCTGGCAGCTGCCCAACACAGCCTGGAGAAACAACCGTACCTTGGAGAACCCTTCCTTTTTCTCTCTGGGCTGGGCCAAGCTCTTTAAAGGAGTTTAGCACTCATGTAAGCATCTTCATTCCAAGATGCTCACTACTGATAAAACCCATCCTGGTCCCTGAGCAGTCTCCAGCCTGTGCTGGTATGAAATGCCTACGATGCTGGTGTGGGAGAATTGCCTGCTTTAGACACTTCTTAATCTGTAACGAGTGAAAGTTGGTTTCAGCTCAGAAGCATCAGGTTTAAAAATACTTCTAGGGTTTAACAGTAACCATTATAGGTCTGGACAAGTTTATTATCCTATATGGTTGCTGAACAAGCTTAATTCTCAACCACAAAGGCTTCCTCTGGTACTTTTAATCAGGTTTCACATGGGAAAAAACCATCCTTGGATCAGTTCTGACCGCACTCCTTTTGCTGTGGCTGGATGCAGCAGGACTTTGTTTTCCCAATATGAGACATCGTGCACAGAGCTCCTCAGCTCTGTGGCTCATGTTGGTTTAAAAGCACTGGTTCTGAGCCTCCCTGTGTCCTCACAATCCTTCCCAAGCCTTTTCTGGATTGTAGAGTTGTGCTAAAGTCTCTTTGCAGCCATCCTTGGGGTTACAAACTAAGCCCATACACTTTGAGCTCCCCTCCATCATGTATTTCAGCAAGTTATTCTGCAGAGTGATGAGGACATTTCCCACATCCCACACATCTCCTTACACTGGGGAAGTGAAGGAAAACACTATAAAGGAGTAATAATCCCCCCACATACTGAGGCTGGAGGGAGAGGAACAGCCCTGCAGTTATAACTGAATATTGGCAGCCTCCTGGTAACAGCACAGCCTCCTCCAATGGGTGTATCAATAAATCAAGTGCATGAACATTAACACCATGTGGTTCTTTAAAGTGGATCTTTGTTCATATGGCGAGAAGCTGTATTACCGAAGTTTTACAAACAGAAAAGACACAAATTTAGTCTTCTGGAGTACGAGCTTTGGCTCATACTGAGCAAAAGCCAACATTACTTTGCTGATCAGTCCTAGTGGTTTTATCTATTGAAAACTAAGAGGAAAAAAGATTCAAGAAGAGCAGAGGAGTCATCAAGAAGAGATGATGAAATGAGAAAAAATGCAGAAAGTTAGAAAGAGTCTGCTGGAAACAAAAGTTGCATAAAGGTTAAAGCTGAACTGCACTCAATGAAATGTGAGTTCTTGCAAACCCTTTTATGCAATTATGGCAGAAGAGCTAACATGAAGAAGAACATTATGCAAAGAAAATAAATACAATAGAGAAAAAGAAAGGTGAGTCCAGGTTAAGGCAATGTAAATAGCTTTCTGATATACACACACCCTCCATGCCCTTCATTCATTCTGAAGAAAAGTATTACATTTTAAAGTCAATAGATATGTTTAACCAAGTCACTCCTAGCTCACTTCACAAGGAAGGCTTTTACTTTTTGGTTCCAGACAAAATAATTTTTCTTTGTCCTTTTTTTTTTTCCTTTTAGAAAAATGCAATACATTTTTCATATTAACAAAACAAGAGATTGAAAGATTACTTTTGGCACTTCCATTCCATGACCCATTTGCTGCTCATGTGAGGGAATAAAGGCAGGAGATGGTCTTTGCTGAGACCGCAGCCCCTGCAAATACCAGTTTTTTTCCCTTTGGAATATCTTTCCCCATGTAATTTCTAAAGCAAACTGCATCACACTGATTATAGAATTCCTGATGTGGCCAGATGAGGGGAGCAATTATCTCCTTGGCTTTGGAACCCCAGCCCTCACCATCCCCAGCCCTGGCCCACTGCTTTGCAGCTACTGCTGCCAGCAGGACTGTTTCCCCTTTGGTTTCCTCACGAACATTTCCATCCAAAGTATATTTTGCATTTTTATTGGTTGTCCCCAGACGTGCGGCCTTTCATCTCTCGACATTGAATCCATATGCCGATCTCAGCGGGGCATGCAGGCTGCAGCAGCTTCCCATGCCACACCTTCCACGCATCGCTGCCCATGTTCCAGGTCACATCCCGTCCCCATCCCATGTTTCACGAGCCTCAGATCCTCTCCAGGCTCTGTCCTGCCCACCATGCAGCTGCCCAAACCCTCCCTTCCACACTCCTGCTGCCACAGCACTGCAATGAGCCTCTCCGCGCTTTCCTTCCAGAAAACACCTCTCATTTACCTGGTGACCACTCTTGCCCAGTAACCCAAAATATGTGTGGCCCCACTGGCACCCACAGAGAGGATCAAGCACCCTGGGGATGTTCAGTCACTGAGGAATGGTTCCAACCCCCACCAAAATCCACAGAAATTTTGTTAAACTGTGGGGTTGGTGCTCTCCATCAACTTCCCCACTCGGCAGCTGTGGGAAGGGGATCACAAAGGCGATGCCCAAGAGCCCCAACTTTTTCCATAGTCTGAATGAACTCTCACAGGCTTTTTCATTGGCCCTAAGCCAGCTCTGATGATCTGTTCTGGCCAGGATTTTGGTTGAACAGTCAAACGAAGTGAGGAGTGCTGGAGAGATGGCGGAGGTGTGGGAAGAGCTCAGCCTTGACGCGGTGCCTCGGATGTACCTGAGGCATGACGGAGTCTGGAAACACACGGACCTGGTCCTGTGTTAACATCTGCTCCTCCTGCCTGGCATGTGCAGCTCCAGCTGATGCTGACAGGAGTCCCATGTGTGTCAGGACAGAAGAGCTGCAGAGCCTGAAGCAGAGCCATGGTGCTCTCACCGTTTCACACCTGGTTCTTCCTCACGCACAACAAAGCAAAATAATCCCTCCTGCTTGTTCTGGTTTGATCTTTTTCACAGATCCTGACACAGCAGGCAGCCTCAGAGCTGCCCCCAGAAAGGGTTTCTGCTCGGTTTGGATCGTGAAAGAGTTGTCAAAGAAAATTATGCTGTAATCCTGGGAGATCCAATAAAACTGTCCCACAGGTTAGGGCCTTGCCAGTTGGAGGCAGTTCTTAATGCAGATTTCACTCTGCATCTGTCACATTTGCTAATTTTCCATGAATGATTCCTGATTTTCAATCGACCTTGGTCTTTAGGTTCATAAAACTTTGTTCTGCACTGAAGTCTTTTGGCAGTGTGAAGTTTTGCCTGAAATAAAGCAGGAAAGAGACATCCTGAAATATAAATTCAGTGAAGTTTTGCACAGGGAGCAGCATTACTGTCGAATGGTACATTTTGTGCTGCTTCTGCTGAATGAGGAGAAGTTCCCGTAGAGAAGGTGTTAGGATTTAAGGAATACGGATTCAGCTCGTATTTCTGAAAGACTTTAGACTGAGTTTGTAAATGATTTGGGACTCAACTTTTCCCCTGTAAATACAGTCTCTATTTTTCCTGTTGTGTTTCCTGTAGTTTTCAAAGGGGCCCAGTGGAATTGCTGTACAAGTCCCATGGAATAATCCATCTGTTCCAGTTTCGTTAAATGCCTCACTGATGCCCTTTCCTGGGAGAGTAGATCATTCTCCCTGCTTTCCTACACACCAGCCTGGTCCTATTTACATGAGCTGACAGACTACCTGATGGAGCTATTATTCTCTTCTCACATATAGTCTAAACTATTTCCTCTTGCTGGGCACAGAGCAGTTTTAAATCAAGACGTCTTAGTTCATGGAGGTTAGGAACAGTCTTATAAAATGCCTTATTTCTTCCTTGCTTCTATGTAAATCTATTTTATTGGACAATTGGAAAACATAACACTTGGCTTGTGTGGATAACCCCCTATGTGCTTCCAAATACAATATACAGAGTTTTTTTCAGAACAAGCTTTTCATGAAAGCCTGTTTTTCCCTGCATCCAGGCTGAGGTTTTGGAGAGTAACCTGCCCTCCTGCCTGAAATAACACCCAAACCCAACCCTTGGCTGGAAACTCTGCACGAAAAGACATTTCAGGGCTGACATTCAGGTCACATCAAGGTGGTTTTTGTGAGATTTTAAGCCTGAGAATCCAGGTTGGAGCAGTGCTGGAATCAATGGAAAAACCTCCAAGGGGTTTTAATAATTCTCTACCACCTGCTCTGCCTGGTAAAAGGTACCTGAGCAGAAATTAACCCATGAGGCCCCTTTGCCCGTTGCTCTGCCAGGCAGCCTCTCATCCCTGCCATCCCTCCCAAATGTGTTCTGGCAGGCAGAGTTTGTTCTGGCCGGGAATTGGGTTTACAGAGATTAAAGAGACGCTGTGTGGTGGGCAGCGAGCCTCGGCAAGCCGGCAGATAAAGGCGGCATTGGAGGCGGAATGGGCACGGTGCGGACAGGGGTGCTGGGGGAATGGGCCAGCCAGGGACATGGGAGGAGGTTCCACATCCAGAATACACATGGATCAGTGATAAATACTCAATCTCCACACTTGGAGCAAGAAGTGCTGGCCTGCTGGAAGCTCCTGTCCCTCCTATCTCAGGGCCTGGCTCTCTCTCGGCTCTGGGGTGATACAGTGCAGCCGTTATGCTCTGCAGGACTCCTTGTCAGCTGCCCAGCGCTGTACAAACACGGCAGAAAAACACCAGCTGAATATTTAAAATCATCAACAGGCTCCTTTAATGCCTCTGCTTGACATTTAATGCTCTGCTTTGAGGAAGAAATAGTTAACTGAAACACCAACTCGCTTTTGCAGTCAAGCACTATCTTGCACTTATTGTCACCGTCAAAAACTGTTTTCACTTAAACCATGCTACTGCAGCACAGGGTAGAAAAAAAAAGGAGAGGATTTACTGCTGAATGCTAAGTCATACTTCATTTTGCTATTTAAGGAGCTAATACAGTAATGGAATAGAGCACAGGCCCAAATAAAAGTTCCTATGTTACTGCCAACTCCAAGCAATTTAATTTTGTGACTCAGGCAGCGTAATTGTGAAATTGGCTTTGAGCTCATCACGTTGTTTTATTTTTATCTGTTTGTATGTTTAAATGCATGCTTGAGGTTCATTACGACCCAAAGGTTCATCTCAGTTACATACTGAGGATTTTCAGTGTAATTGTATGGGTTATGAGGCTGTTTTTTATGGCTGAGAGCAGAGATCTTCTCACGATTGTCTGCAAGATTTGGACTGTAAGTGAAATACTAAATGCACCAAAACACAATAAAACAAAGAGGACATGGGAAGCCTTAGCACAGACATGCTGTTGTTCTGTTCCATCTGGCCACCCACCTATCCTGCTCACCCACAGGGTGCAGGGATACAGGGAGAAAGGGATGAGCAAAATACCTGAAAGGGCACTGAGTACGGATTTGAGTCGGTTTGTCTCCAAACCCAGAGATAAAAAAAAATGGGAAATTCAAAAACATTCATTATAAACAGAGGGTGACAGCTTTGTTTCGTGTCAGGGTGCTTTTCATAAGGCAGTCTGAGGCTGTGTGCGGGTGCTGAGTGTTTTCAAATGTAAATCTGATGGCAGGCTGCAGCCCGTGGGGTAGATAAACAAGCTGTATTTTTAAACGCAGTGTGAAATGTGGGGGCTGACGTGACCATTATCAGAGCCTCACACATGACTTATGAGGCATCATAAAATACTTTCATATTGCAACAAGGAAAGCTGAAGCTGCTCTGTGGTAGGCTTGTTTGATCTGATAGTTCACCCCGCTCCCCTCACTGGGGTCTAGGAGGAGGCAGAAATGTTTTCCAAGAGCTGAACTTCTGAATGCCAAGCTGTTCTCTCACAGATTTTTACAAAGAAAAAAAAATTCTTGTTGAATGACTGATGAGGAACTGACTATTAAGACAATGCAGGTAACATTTTCAGAGACTTAGAGACATGCCAACCTGCCCATGAATCAGCTGAACTAATCACCTGGATCAGGGTTGTGATATGAACATAAAGAATTAGCTCATCTCCTTTTATTAAATAGTTCATTAATGTATTTTATCTGAAAGTGGGCATCCTTAAGGGTTCTCCAGACTAGTGGTACACAGCTGGATGGACATAACAAATGCAGTCACTTCATCATTGTCCAGATGACCAGTCTCCAGACAACTTGGAGACTGATACCCTAAATTCTTAATGCCACAAATTTCCTTTTCCTTTGTTAGCCTCTTTCATCTTAATTTATTCTATTGCATTGGTTATGTAAGTGATTATTCTTAGCCTTATTTGCAAAGCCGGGTGATATTTTACAGAATACCTTCCAGCTGTATATTGTTTCTGTATGTTAGTGTTAGAGTTTAGCTGTAGAGGTCTCAGGTGCTGCATTTTATCCCTCCCAGTGATGTTGGTTTCCTGCGTGATCTTGCATGAATCATCTGATTTCGCTGTGTTTTGCTGCTGCTGCTGCAGTTAATCTGCAAATGCAGGAGACGCAGCTGTCTGTGAATTTTGTGAAAATCCTCCTGTGAAAATGCTAGGCCAGGTCACTCCTCCCAGCAGATGTAAACGCTTCCTTTCATCAAGTGCCGAGTGGGGGACAGTCCAGCGGTGCCACAGCTGCTGCGAGCAGCGGGGCTGAGATGCCCTGGCAGCCCCGGGAGGAGGAGGGCTCGTGTCCCAGCCCGGGTCCCAGGGGCGCTCCCCACTCCGGCCAGCTCCGGGCAGGCACCGGCTGCGGGCTTGGCTGCGATCCGAGCGGCTGGGAGCTGCAGCAGCGTGTGGCCGGCTCTGGAAGGGCCGCTGGGGCAGCCGTGCCCTCCCAAACAGCCAGTCCAGCTCTGCGGTTTCTGGCACTGCAGGAATGGCTTCAATGGCACGAACCCACGGGAAGAGCTGGACCTTGGAGAGTATTGCAGGGAGCCTAATTTGTCTTCCTGTCATGGGCACGAGGTTCAATTACCTTTTCCCCTCTCGTTCTGTTTATTGAAGAATATGATGAAAATGTATGTAAGCAGTCAAATATTCAGAACTGTTTCAGCTTGGCAGAATACTCTTCTCCTCTTGTTTTCACACCATTTTACTTTGGGGACACGCAGGCACTCTGAATTCATAGATGTTGTGCTTTTGCACTGAGCTGATTCCAGTCAGCCTAATCACAAAGCTGGGCAAAGGAAAAACTGAATTTTCAAACTGATGACACATTTATACCAGAATTGTAACTTTATGATATTAATGTATCATTTAACTTACATGTATACTTTGGAATGTTTATAACTACTGTAAATCACAGGCGAGAGGGGCCAAAAGAGTGCCACACAGCATTCCTAGTGCAACTCGTAAAATAAATACAACAATCGCAGGAGAACAACATTCCCTGTTTCAAAAGGGAAAATGTGGCTGCTCTGCTGCAGAGGGAAATGTACTTGGTTAGATCTTCATCAGGAACAAGCAGAGGCGGTGCCGTGGCCTTTTCTCTGTGACTGTGCTGGCATTCAGCAGGGATTTCTAAGGATGAAGTGCCATCGAGCCTGCACCAACCAGGAGCTGTGTCCCTGGGAAAGGACACCAGGCATTTGCTGCCAGCATCATTGTTCTCTTCAGTATGACAGCCCAGATTCTGGGATTTGATCTTTCTCCCTTTCCTGCATGGTGACTGCCCAAGAGCCATCCCCACGTTTCAGAGTGTGAAACTCTCTGACCTCCATCCACCTTGTCTTGCAGGGCACCTTGAAAAAAATAAAACCTGCTGTTCTCTGACCTGTAAAATTCTGTGTCTGATTTCTGACCTATTGACCTTCAGTTTTTCTTTTAAGATTTAACTGTACTTGTAAGACTTGACCAGTGGACTGTAAAATACACATTTAAATGCATTCAACTCAGATAAGCATCTCATCATTACAACAACCTAACTTCTTTGTTTCAAGTTAATCACTCTTAGATTCTTCTGGATTCATCAGCACAGTTACCAATACCTGGTTTTTCTTCCTGAAATTGGAAATGCAATCATACACAAAGACCTTCAGCTCTTAAAAGACAGTAAAAAAGATGGCAAATCTTATCAAAAATCCCCCTCAACTTTAGAGACAAATCTACAGAAAATTCAAATCCCAGTCTGAATCCAGGACAGCTTTAAATATTAAAAATGAATTAGTTTCTGCGATTTAGGTGAAAGGATGACTTTTTTCATAGCTTTATTATGCTAAAAAACACTACTGAGCAGCAAGCACAATGTGGTAACATTGCACAGACAGCAAAATACCAAAATAACACCAAGGACAGGAGACTGTTTTAATGTACTTTCTGGTAAGTTATTTAACATGCTTTTGTTGGCAGGGCGGATGGTTTGGGGCTTTGGATCAGGCCTGGATTACTTAGAACAGGCAGTAGGCAGTGCCTCTCACGTAATGGTTGTTCCCAAATACAGCTGAAAGCCAGTGTAATGGGACACTCAGTTCTGTTTCTCTTCCCTAACACTGACACCACAAGTATCCCGGCTAGTCCTTAAGTTTGAAAGGAAAAAACCTCTCCATTTCACTGCGTCTGCAGATGCTGAACTGGGGTCCTCATCTTACCAAGAAGTCCCAACTGCCCCTTCCTGGCAGGAAGGACAGGACCCAGAGCTCTCCCCTGGGCTGCACAAGCCAAGTGAGTTATGTGGAGAGCAAAGCTGATGTCAGAAATGTGTTGGCAGAGCCCAGGGCAGGTTTTTGGCACTGCTGTCTGCCAAGGGCAGGTGGAGAAGAAGAGCTGTGTACAGCAGAATCAGCCCCTCTGCCTGTTTGATGTTTCTGCACAGTAACTTCACCTTGGAAACATTCTGACAGGTTAATGACTCAAAAAATGTGTTTCCTTTTCTCCCCTATTGGATCATTTCTTGTTACAGTCAACAGTTAAAAGTTTTATTTTAATACATTGCCTAATTCGTAATGGGTTCTGTCCATCATACTCAGAAATGCCCATTTTTTGAGTCAAATATAACCATGCCTGTGTTCGTACACTTTCTCCATGCAATCCTTGGCCTCTGCATTTCAGAAACGTGACCCTGTGAGGTGTTTATAGAAGGCTAAATACAGGTTTATCTGTTCTAGTCTTTCCATGAAAGATCTTTTTCCTTCAACACATGGAGATTAAACACACAGAGCAATATTAGTTAACACTTAAGTAATGCCATGCTGCGAAAAACACCAGGAAATTCCGTTTTGAAGTTGACGTTCCAGCCCGAACTTCTGTTGATTTTATATTTCTTTTCTCCCAGAGGCATGAACTGAGGATACGGTGTTGCTGGAAGCTGAGTGACACTGCTGCAGACGGGTGTTTGGAGACACACCTCACATTAAGCTCTCTAGGTGCACTCTGAGGGTTCATTAGGGCCGTGGTGGGAAGCAAGAGCAAAAATCCCACTGTTCTCAGCAGCCCAGAACCTATTGAAATCAATATATGGCAGTCCAGTGTATTAACTCTGAGTTAAATAAAAGAAAGTGAACCAAACTTGAAGGAATTTGTGTCAGGGCAGCTGTTTGCGTGCATCTTCTGCTGGTCTTAACCCTCACACGTTGGGCTTTCCTGTGAGCGTTTACAATAACATCATTGCATCACAGTCCTAGTGTTTAATATTCCCTCTTTCAAAATATGAAGTTGCAGCTGACTCCCTGTATCCTTCTGGGATAAACGCAGAAAAAGCTTTCCTTAACAGCTGCTATATATTATTATTATTACCTATTACATCATATCTTATTACAGCTCTATTACAAGTTTCCCTTAAAATCTAATCACATTCTGAAATTGTTTACAGCGAAACTAGAAATGGGCTCGAGACAGAAAGTTCACATCCCAGCATGGGCCTGAACTTTCTTGCAGTTCAGATTTGCTCAGACACAGCATTTAACTCTCTTGCTCCTGAAAGATGGGAGCAACTGCAGAGTTTGGATAAGCAGAACCACGGCCTTGAATGTATGTTGGGACACTTGAGAGGTGTCTGGAGTGGTGGCAGCTGAGACAGGGTTTTACCTTCTGCCGTGTCAGACTGAAAAGCAGAGAGATGAGCAGTGAAACTGTGCTCCCATATGTGAGAATAGAAAAACATCCACTGATTTCAGCGGAGCCAGAATTTCACTCCAGCTGAAGAGATGGGTGACAGACAGACAGACAGATATTAATTAATTAACTCATTTGAGCTAAGCTAGGCTGATTTCTCTGCTCGTGAGCTCTGACAGAAGTGTGTCATGGTACCCATCCTGAGTTCCTTATGGCACGTGTGTGGGAGCCCAGTATGGGGAAGGACAGAGGATTGGGAGCAGTTTGAGGCTCCCAGGACATAGAGAAAAGCTGCTCTGCGCTCAGATCTCCCTGATGAAAAGGATCCAAAGCCTACCTGAACCTCCAGGGATCTGGGCCAGCCCCTCAGGAGCTTCAGCACGATGCCCAAACCCCTCTTGCCATGCACCCTCCAGCCTCATGCAGAGCATGAAGCAGCCCCTTTGCAAGGCAGCAATGGTGCTGCTGCAGGGAAACACCTCCGGCTTCTCCTACAGGAGCAACTCCTGCTTCTGTGGGCAAAGCTTCCCAGGATGGTCCCTCAGCACAAGTGCAGGCTCGTAACAGTGGAATAAAGCCAGGTCACCAGTCTCATCCACACTCTGACATTTCCATAGGTCTTTGCTTTACAGCTCTGATATTAAGTAGTTTGGCTAACTTTGTAGAAATGTTACTATTTTCTCGACAAAATGTCAAGTAAGTTTTCAGGGGGGAATACTTCATAACTGAAGTATGTTTTCCTAAGGGCAATAAACCACTAAGAAATGTACTTTTTTCCCACCCAGCCTTTGAGCCAAAAGTTTCACATGTTTTTCAAAGAAATAAAATTATAGGTGTTTTTCTGTAGTAAGGTGAAGTACCACCTGGGTGGCAGTGGTAGAAAGCTGGGCAAACTTTATAAATCTAGAAGGGGGAGATTGTTTTGGCAAACTAAGTCAGGGTTACAGCCTGGGTTTCCTATGCATAATTTTAAAAGGAATTGCTCAAAGCATCAGGAAACTATGCCCAGTGTACAATTCCTACCTCTTCAGATTCATGGAAGATTGCCACGGCCAGAGAGGACATTTTCAGTGGAATGAAGAGTGGAGTCAAAAGGCAGATGTTTATTTCTTTATGTGACAAGCCCACACCCCTCCACATGCTGGTTTAAGAATGTAGAGCCAGTTGAAAATAAAGAGTTGGTCAACTGGGTTTAATTTGGTTCCTCTTTCGGGGTCACAGTGGGTTCCCATCGTCTGCTGGTCATGAGGACAGCACTGATCTGGTGTCTGGGACACCTCCAGTCTAATCTCAGCTCCACAAAAGTGTGGGCGGTTTTATAGTTACTGGTAAAGAGCTGAGGGGTTGGAAATGCACTTTTGGTTTGGTCATTTTAATCTCTGGCATCACAGAGCTCAGAATGTGATGAATGTACCGAGACTGTAGCTTTTCTGATTTGAATAATAGAGGAAATGAGCATCAGTTAATCCATGATCACTTTACACTAGATAGGGAAGTTGAGGAAACATGAAGGACAAAGAAACTACTGCTAAACTCTCTGACAGTGGTGCAGGAGCTCTAAGGGTTAAGAAGTGCCTTGCAAGGCTGTCGGGCACCCTGAGTAATTTTTTTTAAATCAGGCAACATAAAATCCCTCTCCTGGAAATCAAACAGAAGGAAAAGTAAAGTAAAGCTACAAAGGAGCTCTCGTTCTCTGGCCTGCTCTGCGTGCTGGCTTCCTACGTGCTGGGCTGAGGAAACTCTGAATCCTGGGGAAGAAATCCATGGAGAGGAAGCAACAGCCATCACACAGTATAAAAGATGTGGCTGGTTTTAATCAGGGCTGAGTCTTCACAAATAACAAATGGGAAGGAGAGGTTAAAACGGGGCATAAGGCTAAGCCAATAAAGCCTTTTCTGAGACAAAATAAGAAGGGTGTATTTCAATATGCCACCGAGGGGAGAGCTGAACAAAATAATGTGTCCAGGACGTACAAACCCTGTCTGACTCCAGGCTCACGCTGCTGCCCAGCTCACGGCCAGCAGCAGGCTCCTAATTTAGGAGTTCTGAGTAACCCCTGTTGGAAGGCAAGTCTTTTTGACTATGTAACCAGGCCAGACCTTAATTGAATTAGACATCTAAAATTAGACAGTGTGAACATCCACACTCCCCCATCCCCTCCCCAACCCCTCGACATGCACATGAATCGCTTGCCTGGGAGCGTCCTGCCATTTTTCAAACTTTATTGCGGGAAAAAATACCATTTTTGGAACGTCAGATTAGTGAGAAATATGTGAACAAGAGCAGTGTTTGGCTCTGCCTGCATCTGGGATGCAGAGAGCTCTCCTGCCCGGGTGGGAGCCGGGGTCTCCTGCCGGGTTGGAGTGGGCAAAGGGGTTACTGGTGCTGCTGGTGAACACAGTGAACATTTCCAGTGGGATATGCATCCAGTGCACAGTTTTGAACAGTTCTCCTGCAGCCTGTATCTAACACCAGCCCTTAAATTGTCATGCTCGTTTTCCTGAAATTCTGGTGTGTTCAGAGACTGGATAACTCAGCTGGAATCAGGAGAGTGCTGGCGGCAGAAAGAGACATTTCAGAAGATCTTGGTCTGGTGGCCACTTGGGGGGCTGGCACTAAATCATTTAGTGCTGCAGCTAAGGCTAAATAACAATTCCAGCCTTGGGTACCAGCTGATGTGAGTGCCAAGGGAAAAAGCAGCTTTCTGGATTTCTGTAACTGATATTGGCAACACCTTGGAGCAGAATCTTCCAAAACCACAACAAAATTTTCAGTGCTTACTGGATTTTTTCAGCATAAAGCTGTGGTTTGTGTGGGTTGCTCCTCAGTGTCTTTCAAGTAACCAGCCTGCTGCTATGCAAACATTTGGGGTATGCAGTGGCCTGTGTGGATGCTGTCTTGATTTATAGTGAACCTTGGGAAGAACTCCTACAGCACCTGAAAGCAATCTTTCAGCAGCTCAAGGAAGCAGAGTTGACTTTTAATTCCCCAGTGTTCAGTAAGAAAGCAGGAAACCATATATATATATATGTATATATATATATATTCTATCTCATACATATAAATAAATAAAATAAATATATATATGAGATATAGAAGGGAAGGGAAGCTATGAAACCAGAGGTACATAAAATGCAAGCTATTAAAATGCACCTATTACTGACTGCTAAACTGCAGGTGAGATCTTTTCTGGGTATTGCGGTATAGTATTGGAAATTTATTCCACATTTTGCAACACTGGCTGCTCCATCAACTGATCTCACTAGGAAAAAATCATCTCATAAAATAAATATGACCCCATGGCGTGTGCTAGCCTTTCAAGGACTGAAATCAGTTCCTAGAGATCAAATAGTTTTCATGAGCCTGGAATTTTAAAGTCCGTAGAGGGCAAATCTCAATGTTAATAATCTTAAATCAGGGTCAAAATTAGCACAACATTTAAAAGGAGGATAAAAAAAAATATATCCACATTTGCTTGATAAATTATTTGAAAGAAGCTGAATTCCCTAGGTATGCAGAAATTTTAATGAAGTGGATCACAGCATTTCTCTGGAAGGAATTACATGCTACACTAAGGCATAGGTGGTTAAACAACAGGAAATTCATAAAGCCAAGCAGAAACTCAGCAATCACGCTACTTTATATGATCAATTCAGTAACTTCCATTTGTGTTGGACCAAATCTACCAAAGAACATATTTTTCCCAGAGGGATTGAGAATAGAGGGATCAGTTTCTCATAATGGAATTGCTCTTTGCTGAGGTGATTTGGAACAGGTCTTCCCAAGTATAAATCTTTTATTGAAAAAAAGAAATCATTAAAAAATGATCAAATACAAACTAGGAGCCTTGCAGTAAGGCGGTGTTGCCCATGATTCCCAGGACACCAGAGATCACCCTGGTCTCCTTCTCTCCAGTTTGCCTGGCTTGACTCAGAAAGCAACAAATGTGGGATGCAAACAACTATTCGTGCAGAAAACTCACTGGTGTAAGATTGTTTCCTTCAAAGAAAATAACTTTGCTGAGTCTGGGTTTCATGATTCTTCACTCCTGGATCAAACAATATTCAGCAATAAATGAAGGGAAAACCCAGCGGGTCTGGAATATAATTTTCATTCCTAGGAGTGAAGGATGGCCTTGGCCAAAAGAAAAAAGACTAAATCTGTCTTGAAGGTGGGAGGAAAGTGTGCAAGTGACACAAGCCAGTGCCTCACCTGCTCTGTGGCAGTGTGTGCCTGTGCTGTGGAGAGAGAAACTGCAGACACGCTGAGAGCCCACCCTGCACACGGTGGGTTCCCAGAGCCCTCTAGGACACCTCTAAGCCTGTGCTTCAGTGCAGCTGAACCAAGCCATGTCCTCAGTCTGAGAAACTGCACTCTATCCATTCTTCTCATTAATCTTTCTCTACATCTCAGGTCTTAAGTGGTTTCTGAGGAGGTTTGAGTTGTTTTCTTTTTCCCAAAGAATACAACTTTGCACAGCATGAAGGAAAACATCCATCCAGCAACACCAGTAATTGCAATAGTGGCTCATACAACTCCAATCCTTCCAGCCCTGCTGCTACACAGAGGGAAGTGATATTTCCTTGGAGGCAGTGGCTCTCCACAGCGTTACAGGTGCTCCTCTTCACCTGGCTGAGAAACCTGCAGCACAGTCACTGAGACACGGGTATTTAATTAAGTCTTTGGGTTTTTGTGGGCTCAGGTGTCCAGCTCATGTCTGAGCCCAGGTTCTCTCCATAGAGAGCTGGCTGGGGTGTGCAAGAGGGAGAAGAAGGAAATGGAAGTGCAGGAGATTGACCCCACGCTTTGCATTGTCCATTTATTCACCCAGTCACACTCCCTGCAGCTCTGAGGGCTCCCTGCAGGACAGCAGTGGTTCAGATAAGGTGTTGCTGAAGAAGGGACACTATTTGCTTTTATCTTTTGGGTATTTGCACTTAAAGGATTTATTGGAAACACCATGGAAAACAGCTAGTCTGTACACCCTGAATAAAAGTTCCTCACCCTGCTTCTCTCTGTGAAACATGATGTGCCCCGGTCATTTGGTTTTCCATCCAAAAACCCTGACCTCGAGTTCTGTTTTCTTAGGCAGGCTTACATTTAATTAAAAGGAAACTATCAGGCGTAAAAGTCCCTCTTAGATATGCTGCATCCAGTCCTGGGTTAGGCCTGCTCATGACTTCTTCATGTACAATTTCCTCCAGGATTCCAACCTATCCCAGGACCCAGTGTGATGCAACAGCACTTTCAGCACAGCAGATAGGGTAATGCTGGACTGACAAGTGAAATTAATTATTGCATTCCATTAATTTTGAGTCATGAGCCCAGCCCATGGAAGCTGGGAGAACCTTGTGAAAAACAAACTCACTACATTGTGCTCTGATGTTATTCTTGGCTGGAGTTTGAGGCAGCCTGCTGGGGTCCTCCGGAGTGGCCGAGCATCCGTAGAGCAGCTGCTGTCTTCAGAGAGAGGAATAGAGGCTCATTCTTCATCTGGGACTACAATAGGGACAGCAAGGGCCTCCCTGGGATCTTTAAATGCAGGCATGACTTGGGAGGGTGGTGATGTTGGCTCCGGACACTTTCGAGTGTTGAGCTCCAATTACATATTTACTTGCAATTGCTAAGTGACTGCTTTGAGCGTTTCCTGTGCAAAGCCGAGCCCCTGGAGCATGCTGTAGGAATGGCTGTGGCAGGGAAGGGATTTTGATACTCCTGAGAACAATGTGACCTCCACAAAGGCCCCGTGACAACTGCACGAAATCCTCTGCACCGCAGCCCTGGGCTGGGACCCCGCGGTAGCATCCTCCCAGCCGTAAAGAAGAACGGCTCAGTGTGACTCAGAGCAGAAACACTGCCCATCCCAAATGTTGTATGAAAATTCTGAGCATGAGTCAGCCCAGTCCCCTCTGGGGAATACAATTACTGTCAGCGAGTGTCTGCTAAGCAAGGCCCTGCTCAGGGATCACGTCCAGGGGTTTCTCCCATGGGAACCTGTGCTGGAGACGGCCGGGTACGGCGCTGGGCTGGCACCGCGTCAGGCAGTCCGTGACTCATGGCAGTGTCTGCCTCGTAATACTGACTCCATCAGAGCTGGAGTGCTGATGGGCAGCTACCACACTTCAGGAGAATGGGATAAAGCAGCACTTCCCAGGCTCCTCCATGGGTTGACCCAGCCCCAGGATGAAAAGACAGTTTGACCCCTTTTCCTTCGGTAAGGACAGTGGCTAAGGCTTGAGGAGGCAAAACAGATGGACAAGGCTTCTGCACCATCACAGCAGGGAGCAGACACCATGTCCATAACCTGCAGGCCAGGGCAACAGTCCCCATCCCAATCCCAGCTCTTTTCTCTTTTTTCCTGGCAGACTGAACTGGGCTGGGTCTCTGTATTAAATGACTTCTCTCACTTTGGTAAACAAAGCAAACCTTTTGCCCCAGCTGCATGATGGCTTGTGCTCAGCAGTGCTCCAGGTCACTTCTGTACGTGCTGCTGGGCTGAGAAGACACAGCCTTGCCTCTCTCAGAGAGCCTGGACCTGCCACCACGGCTTCCCCAAGGCCACCCAGGAGCCTCCACACTCACTTCTTCCCTACCAATGTCAACAGAGCGCTTCTCACCCCACCTCTTTTCCTTATCACCCCTTTTCCATCTCTGTCTGACAGATAATGAAGTGTATAAGTGCTGTCTTGTCTCAGGTATCTGTCTGGGGCATCAAAAGACGTGCCCTGCAGTGAGCAGAGGTGGTGTGACCCAGTTCAGGTGGTGCTGTTTGCACGCACCGCTGCTCCCAACAAGCTGCTGCTGTCAGGCTGCTCCTTTGGTGTGGGAAGACAAGTGAGGAGGTAAAATTACCTGTGCAGGCAACCTGAAAAGCCTTCTGCTGAGCACAAGGACAAAGTGAGGGTGTATCAAATGGAAGGCAGCAAGGCAGGAGAGAGAGCAGAGTGACAGAGCATCTCCTTGTGCCCCAAAGCAGCCTCTTTGCGTGTGCCCCCGCTCTGAGTTTTTGGGGTGAGAGGAGGGGATGAGGAGGAGCTCCACCTCCCCAGAACAACCTGGTCTTGCCACCACTGTGCCTTCACTCCGGGGGCTCCTCAAGCCAGGAAAAAAGAGGAGCTGACCCAGGATGTGGGAGCTTAGGAAGGGATCCTGTTGGCATTGGTTTTCAGTGGAGAAATTTCCAGTTAGTAGAATTATCTTAAGGAGAAAATCTCTCTTCACAACAGAGCCCCACCTTTTCGAGAGCTGAAAGATCTTGAGTTGCGCTTCTTCGTTTTTCAGTATGAAAATTCTCTGCAAGAATATTCCTTGGAAATCACTGGGTTTTGTGACTTTGTCTGCTTTCATCAGCTTGTCCTTGGAGGAGGAAGAAGAAACAGAAGGACAACTACCAGAAAAGCAGCTTCCCTTCAGGAGAGCACAGGAGGTTCTTTTTGCCTTCAGTGTCCAAACACTTCCGTCTGTAGAAGATGCTGTGTTTTCATGCTGGCTCTGACCCTGCTGCTTGGGAACAGCTGGAGAACCATGGTAAAGAATATTCAGTGCACCCAGATGTCAATGCCACACCAGCAGGATGCACAGCCAAGTGGACTCTTATCTTTTGCAGACAAACCTCTTGTTGTACCAGGGCAAATGTCCCAAAGTCATCCTAATTTCTTGACTTTCATCTGAGCATCTCAAAGGAAATTCCCCTTGTGGATGAGTAAAATGGCACACATTGGTTCCCACTTCACAGCCAAGAATCTGAGGCTGAAGATGACAAACCCAAACCACGTGGAAGACTAAAGCCTGGCTATTCCCATTCCTGTGCTAACCATGATAGGAAATTCAAAGTTACAGTAGCTCACTAACAGTAGGGAGCAACTTAGTCCTCCAGGTGTGAGAATATGGGTAATAAATATTAATAGAGCAAGGCTCTGAGAAGAGCCAGGGAAAACAAGTCAGAAACACGGCACAGAATCTCACTGATTAAAGTAAAATCTCATTTAAAATCGTCAAAAGCAGCAGTTCTGCCTTTACCATTTCTTTTTTGTCACATCCAAATGTTTCAGTTTGGTAAGAAAAAGCAGCTTTGTTTTAACAGTCTCAGTTGGATTACTTCTGATTTATGTTGTACATCAATCTTAGAATAGGTGGTTTGTTGGGGTTTTTTAAGAAGAACTGCAGTTTTCAATATGATGAGAAAAATGTCATTTTTGACCCAGGACTTTGCAAGCTCCTGCTTTGTTCAGGGAGGAGCCAGGACCACATTGGTAATTACAGCCCCACAACTGTCCCAGCCGGGGCTGGAGTGGGGTTTTGCAGAATGTGCTGATGGATTTGGGAGACATTTCCCCACATTCTGTGCAAACCGCTGCGGAAAATAAACCCGGGGAACAACTGTGATGGAGTGACTGCCTGTCCTTTGAGGGCTCCATATAAATCTCTGCAGCCCCGGTAACAACTGACCCAGATGGAGCTCAGCTCTAATTTAGGCCTTGGAAGCCTTCTTGGGGTGTACAGTGGGATGTCCCTTAATGGTTCCTGCAGCAAAACCCCAACTCTGTCCTGCCAACCTCCCACACTCAGCTGCCCACTGGAGTCAGTAGGAATTTAGAATGCAGAGGTCTTTTAAGGTCAAGCCTTATATGGATTTTGATCCATCCTGGTCCCAGTTTTCAGGATGGAGGAGTCCAGCACTAATTCACTGTCCGGACTGTTGAACACACAGGCATGAGACACCACTTTACCCCAAAAGGTTCATAGAGGCACCCACAGTGATTTGCTACTAACTCTTTAATGGAATATAATCATATTACTCTGTAGTACAGCTGCAACTGATGGCAATAAAACTTGATGTATTGGGAGGACAAACAATTTTGCAACAGCCCATGAAAAATCAGTTCTAGAATGACACAGATTTTACCAAAAGACTCATTCTTGCTAAATAATGCAGAGCTAAATGAATGGTTATAAAGACTCTGAAATGGATGGTGCACCCTGTTTAATTTTATAAAGGAAGACAATAATAAACTACATTTTTAAACTTATCACTTCAACATCCTCCTTGGTGCAAAATGCCATGTTCTATTCATTAGCAGGTAGTTCCTGGGATCACTCACCCAGGGACTGGACATTTGATGCAGTTCTTTGACTGTAACAGGCTGTCTCTCAGACTCCTTCCTTATGTATAGCAAGCTTGAAACAGAGCTAATGAAGGCCAGATGGCTGCAGGCTCCTTCTCACACCCATAATATTGATGGGAACATTCTGGAGGGAGTGGATTCTGCCTGACTCTTTTCCTTGTGCCTGACATGATGATAACCACATTGCAGCCTCTGCACTGTTTGGTCCTAACTCGATTCAAATGTTTCCTGGATTTCCAGCAAATGAATGAAGTGCAGCTCAAAAGGAAATATATGCAGGCCTTATTAGAAAAGGTTGTACTCATCACGAATCAGCTAAATACCTCATTTCTGACAGTGGGGAAATCCTTTTATTACTGAGTTTGTTTGGAATGATTTTGAACAGTTCATTATAAAAATGCATTAATCTCTGCCAGAATATATAGAAGCAGCCAAAGTACAAAATCTGGCCCCACTCAAGTCCATGGGATTTGGCATAAACGGGCAGAACTACTGGGCAGAATACTTTGTTCTGGATTAAAGTAGTGCATCTTATGTGCTAATGGAACCCACTGAAGTGTGCTTGCCAACCTGAGAAAGCCTTGCAGTTAGGTTCAGTCTGACTACACTAATTAAGAAGAATAATTAATGCCCAAATATAATTCTCTGGAATGCTGCAGATATCCCAGATATTTCACGATTGCACAGGATATTGCACAGGATTAGATACTGTCTCTGTTGGTAAATTCCTCGTGGTTAGTAATCTCATCTTTTATATTTCATTTTTAATAAGGAGCTGCCTTCATGCTGAAGCCAGCTCTGTTTAAAGCTGCAAGAAAAAAGTAATTAAATTTGACAGGACTCGCTTTCATGACATATATTGCAGGCTATCTCATGACACACAGACCTGGTCATATTTTTGTTATAAGGAGTTGATTTATTTTCACCAAGTATCTCTTTTAGAATCAGAGTTTTCCTGAATTCTGTATTTCTTTGGCTAAACAAGCCCCGCTGCCTGTCTGTGGCTCTGTGCTCTGCAGCAGTGCTGGCTGCACACCCTGGGTATGTTGACATGTAATGGTTTGAACATTTGACATTTATATGTGGCTGGCATTCGTTTTGTTGCCTTGCAACCATCTGGTTCCAGAAGAAACTCATAAACTGATCCTGAATCATGCAACCACCAGACAGCAAACAGATAGAGCTGTAGGACTCTGACAGCACATTTATCACCCTCCTGTGATAGCTGACACAAACTGCACTGCACTGTCTTCTCCAGTCTCCATCACACAGACCGACCAGGGCAGCACTGGAAAAAGAGGATTTGGTTCTTCCCACCAGTGGGAGTTTATGATTCACCCTGCCTGTGGCCCATCCTGTGTGCAGGCTCTCTGTGTGCCCCCCAAACCTCTGCATGCACCAGCATGAGCCACTGGATCCCTGCGTCCGACAAATGGGAATGAACCACCCCGAGCTGGAGGGAACGACTCCAATGCCAGATTTTGAGCTGAATTTTTCCAAAATTCAGAAATACCAGGGGACAGATTTCAAAGCAGAGTCTTTCATGCTTGTGCATGAAAAGAAAATTACAAATGTACAGCCCATGCTGATCCTGATGGTGTTGGCACAGCTGAGGACAGGGGACTGGCAGTGAAGTGCTGTCCTTTCCTGGCTCCATCACCCAGGCCAGCAGCAGCAGGGAACAAGCCAGCCTGTTCTAACAGAGAGAATTCTGTCCCAAATATTCTTACCACAAAAGCTATATTCTTTATTGTCAAGTGTTTTTCTCAGTAGATTAACTGATTCAGGAATGAAAAGTTTCTAGGAACAAAGTGCATTCTTTAAAATAGAGCAAGGGGAATGCAGTTGCATTTTTCTTGGCTGTGGTTTATTTAGGAGGACAGCAGCTCCCCTGTCATTTCATTTGATTGTCCTCTCCTTTTTATTTCCAGTTTCTAAATCTCTGGCACTGGTCTCATGTCCATGAAGCAAAGAGATAATTTTTCTCAATAAATAGGAAACTGAAAAATGCAGGAAGACCAGGTTATTAAACCCAAAGAACTCTCACTCACACATTACGTAATACCAATTTACCAAGAATTTTGCTCTGTAATCAAATCCACATAACTTATTCTATAACTGGAACCTTCTCTTTCCAAATTAAACAGTGCTTTTTTAAATAATTGGATAATGTGAGAGTACTGCAGCAATTTGGGTTAAGATTTCATTATCAGAATCCATGTTTATTTTCAGCTTCCATAGATGTCTACACAAGCACACACTACACACTAATGCGAAAGAATGACTTTTACATTACAAAATTCAGCAAATAATAGTAGCAGACACTGGAGGGCACCTGCCTCAAATTCTCACCTACTTAAGTATGCCAGAAAGGAAAAGTAAAGTACTTAAGGTGACTGGAAGGGCTTCTTTTTCAATTTCAATTCAAAGGGCCTGTAAAAATGTTTTATAAGGTTCACACTGGTTTTCTGAATCTTTAAGATATATGTGTGTATCAGAGATGGAACCAGCTAGGGAGCCTGAGTGTGCATCTGGGAAACCAGGTACAGACCTGACCAAGGTCAGCCAGGTCAGCACCAACGTTAGTACTTGCTCTGTTCATTATTCTTATCTTACAAAAAAAATACAAATATGGGCCACACAGAGGCCATTCTGGTGCCAGGGATCCTTATATGTCTATGGACAAGACAGCAAAGGCAGGGAGGGAGGCACAGGCAGTTAGGGATGCAAAGCAGGAGCAGAGTTTTGTTATCAAGATTGGCCTGAACTTGACAGAGGCAGGGATTCCCAGCGCCCTTTAATGGTATTGGCTCTTCAGGGAGGGCTTAAAATCTTATTCTTGAAAACCGCATCTCCGTAAGTGGTAGATAAAAAGAGAGGCTTTGCAAAGAGCCAGAGAGCTGCGTTCAAGTCCTTTGCACTATTTTCGACAGCCCATGGGAATGTCTCTGCACTCCTTCAGGGCATCAGCCTCCTGCTCAGGCCAGCAGATTGAACAGATTTTGTGTTTTTACTCTTTTACATTTTGTATTAAAGCGGTGCAGGTCACAGCATCACTCACTGAAGTTCAGGTTGCAAAGGTGTGGAATAGTGATGTGTGTAAATGTTCAGTGCGTGTTGGACATGGAAACTCTCCCAAGTCCAAACCTTGATGAGTGACCCTGTTCTGCTGTCTGATACACCCTGCCTCTCCATAAACCTGAGTTCATAGCGTTGAGCATCAATACACTTCAATAAACAGATAAAAGAGGTCAAAAGGATTTTACAGAGAATACTTTTGCAGGAAAAGAAAGACTACTTCAACTCAATTCAAATTGAGTTATTTGAATTTTATTTTAAACTATTGATTGATTATTCAAATTCTCAAAGTGCAGCAAAAGTGCACTTTATTCTGTGCACATACATTGGAACAGAAACCTTATTAAAAAGCCAGTGGAGGCTTCCAATAAGCAGGGCCATTTGATAGACTAAGCTATCTCTAGGGAAAAACAGGTTTGCTGAGTTAAGATTAAAAGTCCTAAGTTAGTGTCTGGGATATTGTGCAGTAGGCATTGCTTGTGTTTCTACACAGCATGAAGTGCTCTTTAGGCAGAGGAGTTCTGCCTGAACTGAGACTGGACTTTACATAACTTTAAGAAAGAAAAGCACTGAGAAACAGATTGGGCAAGTAAATTAGGACAATATCTGAGTATCTGCTCCCACGTGAGCTGGTGTCTCTATTGCAGCTATGCATACGAAAGCAACAGGGGATTTGAGCTTGGCTTTTCCCAACACCAAACCAAAGCCTGGATTCCTCTTGCACCACAGTTAGGTGCCCCTGCCTTTCTACGTTTTTCTCCTTCAGATGATGTTGTACAACTTGATTGTACAACTTCAGTTTTTCCCTGTAACAGAGCACACAGCTGAATCCCCCCTCCACTGCCTCATGGGCCTCTGTTGTTTTCCCGCTTAGGCTGCACTGAGTATCTTGACACCAGGTGTATTGTATTTTTTCTCCTAGCCTCTCAATTTACTGAAAAGCACGAAGAAATGCAATGAAATTCCTCTCCACAGAGAAATTCTTCCTCTTTGTAAAGCAAACTGAAAGGAAGAAGCTCTGTGAAATGAAGCTCTGGGAACTATTCATACAGCTACAGCTGTCCTAGGGCTGGTGTGTTGGAATATCTATGAGTGACATGACAGGTAAGAGCAACCAGGATAGAGAAGAATTACCCTGGCCCATTTTCCTCTGATTGCTGAAACTCAGTTGCTCACTAGGAGGAAACCACAGAAATGGCCAGGTTTTATAGTGCTGTGTATTGGAAAGCTACACAAACGGGCACGTTGTGTAAGCTTTGCTCTGAGAGCCATTATTGTCACTGCCAATATGTCTTAGAAGCCGGGACAGCCCTGGAATGATGGCAGATAGTGATTTAAAGCATGACAGCGAGGGGCTCAGGAGGGAGCTGCTTCTGAGAGCTGATGGCAGGAGCAACTTCCAAAACGCACGGCAGGCTGCAATAACAGCGTGTTCCGAGGGCACGCGGTGCAGGGAAAGCAGGGAGGATGGCTGCGAGCTTCCTGCCCGGAGCGAGCCCCGGCACAGCGGCTCTGGCAGCGATGCCTCTTGCTCAGTAACTCTTGGTCGCTGATGGATTTCAGTGATGCCCCTGGGAATTGCCGAGGGGTTTTCCAGCGGAGCCTGGCACCGGGATCTTTCGGCGGCAGTGCAGCGTGGCTGGCATTTAGAAGCACAAATGGTGCGAGAGGATTCCTCGCTGTTCGCCCCCATGAGATGGCACAAACCCCGAGGTCCTTTTCCAAACAGGATGGAGCGTTTCCAAGCTATTTAAATCTAGTGGAAAACCTTTCCACCCGGACTCTCCTGCTGCAAATGCCTTTCTGAAGGTGTGCAGGCAGCAAACCACAACCGGAGGGGAGCACTGGGGGTGAGGAGAGAAAAACGAAATGTTTTGCAGGCTGTGGTGCCAAGAGGCTCTGCCAAAACTGCCTGTGCCTGCCTGGGTGCCTGTGCCCCGCCCAGGACGGGACACCTCCTGCAGGACCGCGCTCCAAGGTGGGCTCTGTTAGGAGCTGGGAGGCGCGGGTGGCACCTGGCGACAATTTCCAAGCCCTGACTGTGTGGTCTCGATGCCTGCCGAGGCAGGTGAGTGTGGAAGTGCTGAATGTGCCCATCAAACCACGCCTGTCCCGCGATCCCCGAGTCCCACGTTCGGCGAGCATCCTGTCCCCAGAGGATGGATCCTGTGATATCCTGTCCCCAGAGGACGGATCCTGTGATACCTGAGCAGCACAGCAAGGAACAGCCTGCTCCAGTTGCAGCCAGTTCGAAAGAAAAGTGGGATACCAGTTGCCAGCTGGGACATAACTCCTATGTATGCATCTTTATATGTGCCTCATCTCTTACCCTTCATGCAAGAAGCTTTAAAAGTATTTATGGATAATTTGTGTCGATCCTTCCAACACTGCTATGTTACTGCTGGGGCCGTGCTATGGCCATGTCTCTTGGTATCAGAAGCATTTTATTTTATTATTATCCCTGAGCAACTACTTTGTCTTATCAGTTTTCCCTCCTGCACTTTTGGTAATTTTCCTACTTTTTTCCCAGGTTTTATACTGAAGGTGAGAAGCTGAATGTCTGTTCCATCTCCAGTACCAGAATAAAATACCTATCAATGCAAACAAAGGAGAAGTAAGTTCCAGATTTCTTTTCATCATCCTTGCAAAAGGCAAGACTGCAGTAACTTTCAGAAAGGTTTTTTTGCTGGATTTTTGAGAATTTTTTAAAGGAGATATTTCACTGAAGTTCTGAACACTGCTGGAATGTTTTCAAAGGAGAAAATGAAGGAAAGTCCACTATTAACAGGCAGTTAGAGAAATTTTCAGATTACTTTCAGTTTCTTACTTATCTTGGCACTCCATTAAAATAATTGCACTTGCTGTAGTACCAGAGAGATTGATTAGACTGAAAACTTTATTGTTAGCCTGTTTAACATTATATTTACCCCTTTTAGCAGCTTTTGATTCAGAGTGAGGCACTAAGAATAAAAAAAGGAAAGTAATGTCTCTGAAGAAGCTTCCATTTTAGTAGCTTTAGTTTAATCACTATAAAGGGGAGCTCTGGTTTAATCTAGTTTTCTTGGGATTAGAAGACTTTTAATTATTGCTTGCAATCAAGCTTTCTAGCCTTGCGTGAAGCAACACATTAAAGCTGGGATTTTAAAAGAGCCTAAGGAACACATTCATCATTAAAATTCAATGACACTGGCAGTTTAGCTCCCTGCCTCCTTTGAACATCTCAGGGTTTCCTTCTAATAAAGTAACATCTGTGAAATTTAGAAAATAATATTAATTTTGACCCCCTCTGGATTTTTAATGGGTCTGTTGACCCAATGCAAGGTGATCCTCCCCTCCTGCAGGCCCTTCCTGCACATTTCACTTTCCTGGGAGCAGTTTTTAGTCCCAGCACTTTTTTTACAGGAATAAAAGTTTCTTCAAAGTAGGAAACCTTCAAGGCCAGAGTGAGTGGATTCTTTAAGCATTTCCTGAGCTGTGATCACAGACTATATGAGGGGGTGGCTGCAGAGCATCCCTGAAATGTCTGGTCCAGAACATGGCCGAGGTGGCGTCTGTGCACATGTATGTGAGAGTGAGTGAGTCTGGAGGGCCTGACCTGTGTTTGTGCTGAAGTCTAAACTGATAATGATAATTTTACACTCTAGGAAGTCACCCTGGTACTCTGGCAGAGGCTCTCAAAAGCAAACCAGGACACTCTGCTGCTGACCTGAGACCAGTCCATAAGTCTGTGCTCTGCCAGCCCCACTAAATATCCTCAGACAAAGCTCCTGCACTGAAAGTGGCATTTATCTTTAATTCTTTCTCCTTCCTGAGTTTCCACTGGATTCCCATTACAGACAGCAAATTGGCAACTTTTCAGATTAAACACCAGAGTGAATTTGCTTGGCTCCGAAGAAGACATTTCTGTGTCGAAAGGTAAATTATGTTGCTGTTTTTCCACCTGTTAATGTGCAGATTATATAATAGAGACATTTTTCAATTTATTTTTTTCTTCTTATGATTGCAATGACGTAGAAGATTTGACCTTCACAGCTTCTTCTTTGCTTCATAGAATAATGCCAATGCTTTTGTGAAAAAGATCAAAAAGTAGGATTTGAAACCATAAGGATTTTGCTTGCTGCTTACAGAGACGATTTTAGTGGTAAATCTTACAAAAACTTTAGTCCAAAGCCATTTTTTAGGTTTAAATCTTTGGCAATGCAAGAGCTCAATCCTAAAATTTAGATGGTTGTGGGTAACGCTGCTGGAAATGCAGATGTGTGGGTCCCAATTTGCATGTGTTTTGGGATGTCTTGATTTCAGGGTAGCCGAGCTGTAACATCTCCTGAAACTCCCAACTTCCTGGGATGGTGTAGTCAGGACATTTGAAGAGCAATCCCAAGGCATAATGAAAGGGTGAGTACAAGTGGTGAGAGCCCCAAATCAACGGCTTTGACTTGGAAGTTGAACACAGGCTGAGCTCTAACCAGTGCTGGTTTCCCCCAAAGGATTCAAGCTACACACACACAGCAGCAGCAGGGATGTCCAAGCCCACACGAGCCCACTAAAGCAGCTGGGCTTTTTATTTTCTGATTGCTGTTGAATATGCAATGGCAATTTCTCTCTACTTTTTAATCTCTCCTTAAACAAAGTCATAGTTCTTCCACAGTCACCTCGGAGACAGGGAGAGAAATATTTTCCTAACAATTACTGCAGTCAGCTTAGCTGGGCATTTGAAAGTAACAGACATTTAAAAATATACAATAACAGTAATCTTTAAAAATACTTTATTTTAAAAATATTAGTTAGGGAAAAAGTCCTTGCTCCCTTTATTCAGCAGGAAATGCCTCACAATTATCCTTATTTTCTTACTGTTTGTGGGATGAATTGAAAATCAGTGTTTTAGATAAATTTACCTAGCAGCAATTAACATTTAATTTCCTTTAAAAATACAGAAACAAGATTAAAATGCCCATTGGGGGTGATTTATCCTTGATTAAAGTTTAGAAGTGACTGAGAAAAGTTGATGCTGAATGCATTAATCAAGAAATAAGAAAATGAAAACCTATGATTGATATTCTAGAAGCAAACCTGGAAGTGGCTTGGAAACAGGCTAAGTTTATTTTTATTATCAGGGAAATAAGTGTCTTGCAGGCACACAGGGGTGACCACAGCCCAGTGAAGCAGAAGAGCAGGTTTTTCACTGAACCCAGTGATTTGGTATGCTCAGAAAGATGGGCTAATATTTGCACAACCGGTATTTTCTATTTCCTTAGATGTTAAAGGACAGAAAGAATTCCAATGTGATAACCTGTGACAACTCACAATGATCTGTATTAATATATTATTTATTAATGTGATTATCTCACTGGAGAGTGAGTGGATCTGTGATTTAGACCTCCTCATCTCCACAGAAACCCAGAGGTGTGCAACCACTCTCTGTTTCTCCTTTGCAGGGACCTTGTCCAGCTCCCTGCATGAAGGGCTGGGACCTCTGTGTACACAGCCATTATGGAGTGGACACATAAAGATGGAGACAGAATCATGACATTTTTATGGCATTTTGATTCTTTGCAGAATGTCTGAATAATTTGGAATCTTGTCCATAAAAAATAATATTCCAGATTGTTCGAAATGCATATGCGGTTGAATAATCAGTTTATATGTCCAATTATTTGACTTGTGAGTAGATTGGGTAAAACTTGGCATATTTTTTCCACCATATGGTTGTACTAACTTGTTTGAAAGAAAAAATGACCCAAAATTCACATAAATAACTGTCCCACAGTTTTTCCTGTCTGCCTAATTTTGTCTATTTTCCCCACTAGCAACCAGAGATCCAATAAACTATTGAAGGCTAAAGGCTGATGTAAGTCCTTTTTTAGGGCAGTGATTTCAACAACAGTGTATGAAGAGCTTCTTTTTAAATGAGGGAAGAAGAGCAAACAGCTAGAAAAACAAAAAATGTAAAGTGCTTATGCAAAAATCTGTCATGGACATCTGGACCACCCTTGTCCAGCTCAGGAAATGTAACACCAGTCATGCTTCTAAGTGAAGAGAATCAATTGCACTTTCTGTTTGCAGAGGATCAAAGGTCCCCTGGCAGCTCTGCTTTCAGGCTGGGCAGTCACTTGGGGTCTGGGTGCAGGTCCCTGTCTCCCCTCAGTCCTGCAGCACATCCAGGGCACCATGAGGTGGTTCCAGCCCTGGTGGAGCTGTGACTCCTCAGCATCCCTGAAATCAGGCAGCTGTGCTCCGTGATGCCGCAGTGGTGATGTAGAAAAAGGGAGAGGCTGGCCTGAAAGTCACAGAAGTCACCTCCTTTTGTGAACACCTGACTCTTGAGCCCAACTGTTGCTGTAGCACACACGCAACTCACTGAGATACTGAGGTTTAAATTTTGCTTCTGTAAATGCAGAGTATCTCTGCTTTATCCCTAAGATTTTGGGACATAGGGGTAGAGAGCATAGATTTATAACCATCTTATTTTTGGAATACCTAAACTGTTGCTGACGTGGTAGACTGTATTGGCTCCAAAGCGCTGGTATAACCAAACAGCCACAGTTTGATTTAAGATTAGATACTTTTGTAAAAACAAAGCTTTACAAAATATAAGATGAGGGGAAATTTGCCATATTTATAGTTCAAATACCAAAGAAATCTCTCTTCCCAACACTAATGGGTCTAGACATCTGTTTTTCATGCCTAAAATACAAATGCTGTAACAGCAAACCAGTTCACAACTGCAGGAATTGAAGCTGTCTAGAAATGAGAATAAAAATGACTGGTCCTCCACAGCAAGCAGAAAGCAGGAGGAAAAAACCTCTTGCAATTAGTGGTGGAAAATAAAATTAGGTTTTCAAAATTATTGCAGCCATATGTAAGATGGGCTCCCTCACCACTGAAACCACAGGCAAAGCACAGTTTGGAGCACTCTTCATACATGATCCCTAAATAGCTGGGAGCGATTGGGACTTTTTGGGTCCAAGCTATCCCATACAACCACATCAGAAAATACCAGAAAACATTTTCTCCACGTGCTCCCCCTCACCCCCCAATCCTCATTCCCACAGCAGAAGGTTGTACATCCAGTCAAAAAGCAGTCCCAATCCATCATCATCTATCCAAGGTTACATCCATCTTCTCTCAGGTCTTTTCTTTTAATAATGAGCTCTGCTCTCTGCTGACTTAATCCTCATGAGAGTCATTGATTCACAGTTTCAAATTTAACATGGAAAGCATGAAAAGAATCATCTATAAAAAAATACAGATGGCCAAATTCACTGGCTAACCTGGACAATGTTCCCTTAAGTCTAAAGCCTCTATTGTGCTAAATACCCAGCTGTTAACAATCTCTTCTAGAGGCTATTGAACGCAGGAAGGACATGTTTTTAGCAATTAGAAAAATAATAGTACACTTACACCTGGCAATATTTAGCAGAGTTTGTCTGGTTAATAGGTCAGCAGTTTGGGACAGTTGGTGGTTGTTATGGGGCAGCAAGGAGGGTTTGTGCAATCCTGGCAAGAACGCTGAACCCCCAAGGTACCCATGGGGCACCCTCAGATGAACGTGTGCTATATAATCCAAAGCACCCAAAAGATATCCCTCATTCCACAGCTTCCTTGTACATTTAAAAAAAGCTTTGAAAACATTTTTTGATAGGTTTGTACAGTGTCAGGGAAAATACACATATATAAACCAGAAAAAATGCACACGGTGGAATGATGTTTTGGGCATATAAGGATATTATACATGCAAGCCTGGAACCAAAGTTCATATCCTTAAATACTTTTTAGATAAAGCAAGAATTTAATAAGTGATTAAGTGCTTTCCTCGTGCCTTGCAGGAATATGCCATGCAAGGGGCTGGCCTGAGGCGTGAGCAGGTGCATGGTAACACTGCTGCCGGAGCAGACGCGTGTCTGCTGCAGCAATTTATGGTGCAGTCCTCACAGCAGCTTGAGTTTGGCTGGTGGCCTTTGTAATTTATCTCTGCTGATATCATTATGTGCCTTGAGAACATTTATCTTCCTCAAAGTAAAGAGTAAATGATTGTTTTAACGAGGAGAAAACAAGCCTTATTACAACAGCCCTGGACTAGGGACCACAGAATGGCTTGGATTTTTAACACGCTCCAAAATCTGTTTTAACAGCTGCTTATGGTTACTATAGTCACTGAACAAAGATATGGTTATTTTACCTTTCCTCACTGATGGCCCAAGTTCCCTCTTATTTTCTCTGTCTCTGCAGAATGGCAGAGGCCATGCTTGGAGCTGCTGGAATCAGACAGGTCTGTGCAGTTTTCCGCCTGCAGTGGTGCAACTGGCACGCTGAAATCTCACCCTGAAAATTGCATTACACAAAAGGATGTGAAAAAAGGGGCCATATCCAATCTAAATAATCCACTCGTTGACCTTGGTGGTGGTTTCCAGTCTTTTTGGATTCATGGACCCCCATGGAGTCTCTGACAATAGACCTGCTTTTCTTGGTTATATATTTTGCAGAACCTTAGAATTAGTTCAGAGCCGCCACAAGGTCCATGGCAAACATACATAAAATCACACGTCTAAGGTATTTATAAGACACCAGCACCTAGATTCCTACAATCCTAATGGGTGAGCATTAAAAAACCTTGAGGAGGTTTTATTACTTGCCCAACAATCAGACTAGATATATAATTATGCTTCCTTGCTGTTTCTTAGCCACATGCTACCCTAAAAAACCAGTTTCAGTACAGACTATGTCTGTATCTATAGTAGATCCTCCTCTAGCCAAAGAGAGAGCTAGTGGTGATTTTGCAATTCATCAGAATGAAAGCAATTTCTTTCCAGATTTGTTATTCTTCTCCCTTCCTGGGTATGGGCAGAAACATAAAAGAACAGGACCTCCCACTAATCTAAAAAAACTAAATGCTAAAGAGAAGTAAAAAGAGATTTTCATAAGGAATCAGGGCTCTGGAGGTGTCAAGTGTTGGAATATGACTGTCCCAGCCCTCATGCCACTAGAAGGGAAAATGGAAATTAATGCTGGACTGCTGGGGTTGTGAAGGAAGCAGCATAACCACAGAATCAGCACCAATTTTTTTGAATACAGGCCCAGTTTTTACTTTGGAACAAGAACTTGGACTCACATGAATTGTGTGAGGGCTTGGCCTTGGATAATCAGTGGGTGCTCAGTATCTGGCAGGATCAAGGCCATGGTGAACAAGAATCTTGGCCCAGATTTGAAACACCACTTCTTCTGCTTTCCAACCCCATGGTGTAACCACCAGACCACAAACGTCTTTCCCACTTTTTGCTGTTAAGAAGGAAGCGTCAGTTTTCAGGCTTGGAGAAATGTGGTGGACTGAGGGCAGGAAGGATCTGTCATTCATAAGAAAACGTGGGCTAGAATTTCAAGATTTATTTAAATTTTAAATTTCTTTCATGCTGATAGAGTCAAGGGGCAGAAGAAGGTTCCCTGCCCGTGGCTCTCACTGCAGCATGCAGCGAGCTCTCTCCTCTAGCTGCCTTTTCACGTGTCTGCAAACACTAATGACACATTTAATTCCTTCACACTTTGGAAAAGAGTGGCATCTTGCACAAAATAGAAATCTGGCTCATTTTTGATTCTTCCTTCTTCCCAAGGCCTCAAAAGGGACCTTGAATTAATGCGCATTCCTGATTAGCATGATGATATAAATCACAGCAAGCTGCTTTCCTGTGGAGATGTGAAGCCAGGCTCCAGAGTGCCCTGCAGTGCACACACTCTCAGCGACGTGTAGTGCAGTGACACCAAACAAAGCTGCTGCTGCTGTCATGTGCCACACAAACTGTTGCAATTATCTCCAAGGATGTAAGAACTTCATCCGTTTCAACCTTTCGCTCTCAGACATTATAAAGTTAATTATAAAATGTGCCAAGGGGGAGGCAAGGAGAAACCTTGTTAACCTTTTCTTTCTGCGGTTTTCCCCCCTCATTGCATTTACATTGGCCTTGAAGAGCTGGGACATTTTGCAGATGGTTTAGGGTCTATAAATTCTTATTTAAATCATCGTGAGCCAAGTATAACAGGTAGCAGCCCAGACTTCTCTAGAAAGGACAAACTCCAGCTAAGCATGTAAATAATACTCCAGTGCTTTTTAGTATATAAATACATACACTGAGCCAGGTGCTCTGGAAGGTTTATTCACATTTTCCTATTGTTGCTCTGTAAAATGCACCGGGTATGCACCGCATGACTCTGCAATATTTTTTTAAAACACTATTTCATAGTGAATAGTGCAAAGTAACAGGCTGAAAGAAGGTGATACTTCCTTCACTGCTCATCTCAGGTGGCTGGTAAAGACAACCAAAACTCTGTCTTTATCCAGCAAGCCTCAAATGGCCAAGTCCAAACAGGCTGCTGCCAATCATGCAAAAGTGAGAGGCAATTACCTGCTCGAGATCAGGCTGCTGTAAGAAATGATGGGCGATCAAGGAGGACAATGTCATGTTTTCTTTACTAATGGTGAAGAGTGTGGCAATAATACAGCACGGAAGTATTGTTCTGTGCTGAGCTGAGAGAAACAGGGTACTCATTTCTACTCATTACTGCCCATTCCAGCTGGGAAATGTCCTGAGACAGGCCCTGATGGCACCTTTTCACTTGTTTGAGCAAGACAGATCCTCCATGGCCCCAGCGTCCCTCTGGGGAAGATGCTGCTATCTTCCTCTAAATGTTATGAGAGTGAATGAATAAAGACTCTGCAGATTGTACTTCTGATGAAGAATTCTTTGCATATATTAACTGTTTTTACTTAGGAGTGAAAGGAATAGCCTCTGCACCTTTTTTTTTTAATGAGAAATTCAGTAATTTTTTCCAGGTTTGTTTATTTTTATACCTCTTTTTATATCGTTTTTTTCAATCCCCACCTTCCAACTGTGCATCATGGTCCATCTGTTGGTGAGCCTAAGAGTGTTAAATGTATATAGCTCCCTCCAGAGTTTCCCAGTGAGATTCAATGAAGTTCCATGAGGGACACCTAGCTCTTCTCCCACAAGTGCCCCAGAAGAGGGATATATTATTCAGTTCCATCTATTCTTGCCTGAGACCTGACAAAAGAAGCCATAGATTGGAAGCCATTCACAAGCACTGAGAAAGACGGCTGTGCTTTTAAAATTTATTCTGAAGCAGAATAACATTTTACAGGTGACCATCCATAGCAGCTGAAATCACCTGGATGAAAACTGAGTTTTTTCAAAAAAGATCTTCTTTAGTAATGTACTTTCACTAATATTTTGTAGTAGTCTTGTGCCTAAACCTAAAGGCTATCCTAGAAAGCTGCTAGGGCACACTAATATCCAGACCCCCATAAAATACACCCCTGAAACCGAAATAGAATGCAAGTGGTTCTACAGGATATATATTAGCTGTAAATGCACATACTCAGCACTTTCAGGTCACCCAGTACATCCCTTGGTATTCCCTCTTAGAGACAGTAATCCAGAAGCAGCATTTCCATGGCTTATGGATATGGCTTTGTGGAGACCCGAGTCTCTATTCAGAGGATCCCTTTTTTCAGAAAAAACAGTATTTTCAGGGCTGTTGGCTGATCAATCTTTGGTTTCCTGGCCTGCTGCCTTCACGTGTGGTTGCCTATCCTTGCTGTTCTGGCAAGGGGAAGAGAAAATATTTGGCCTTTGGGAACTGGACAACTCAATGCCCTGTATAGCTAACAAGAGTGCATGATCCTGAGTTCAAATATTCTGTACCTGTTTTGCACAGGAATGAATATTACACAAGGTGCCAGGCAAGTGAAGCATAGCTAATGTAAAAACACCTTGGTCTGGTTCCCAGTTACCCTGCAGCTGTGTTAGTATTTACAGCACTGTGAGTAAAGTGCCCCTGAATCAGAAGAGGAACAGCTTTTATTCTCTTTGAATGCATAAATCAGGCCACATAGTTCTGCTGGAATTACAGGCTATTTGCACTCATTTGTCTCCCTCCACGTGCTTTGCCCAGCAGGTAGCCTGTAATTATTTGATAATAAAAATTATAGGCATTTTTACATCGCTGGTCCTCTGCAGGAGCCGAAGATTACCCAGCAATTTTTACACGAGCGGAGAATGCAGGCCTGATGTCCTGGCAGACTTCCAGGATGGAAGACTCCATCGCCTGTCTAAATCCTCCTGGTATTTCTAACAGGCTGTGGCACTCTTCTCATCCTCCCAGGGCGGTGCGCTGCCAAACAGCTGCACCGCCAGCTCGGGCAGCTCCGCAGCACCAGGGTGGCGGGAGGAATTCTTCCCCCCCCAAAAAAAAAAGTGCTCATGGCTTGGTTACTGTGATAAGGTCCCTTGGGAGCCGCAGGGATGAAAGAGGCCAGAGGAATGAAATCTATCACTATGCCCTGTGGGTCTCATATGTGATAAAAGCTCGCGATGGTTTACATACGATTATTAAAATTTTCAGACACCTGCGTGAAAGCTACTCTGCTTTGGTTTTATTCTTTCCCTCAAAAAAATGCTTTTAAAATACCCCGAAAGAAATTAAGGAGATTAGTGTTAGAGGCTGGAAGTGTCATATGAGAGGTGTGTAGCCAAAATAAAAGTTTGTTAGTGGTAGAAGATTACCTGTTCCATTATTTTTCTCATTTAATTTGGCTATGCCTGAAAAGAGTAAGTGCTGCTTTGTAAAGAAAACTTATTGCAAAATTATTTCTTTCTCTCTATAACCATTGTAAAGGACAGCTTTTTTTGCCTATGCATTTGATAATTTATGTATTTGTAAATATAATAAAACCGTGGTGGTTTGGACATTTACTGAGAATGACTAGTTTGGGGAATTTGAGAAACAAAAAGAGATAAAAACATCAGCTAGAAAAAGGAGTGCCTGCATTACAAATGGACTTTGTTATTTTTTATCTTGGCAAGTATCATTAAACTTTAATTCTTTATGCACCCACGACAGATAAGTTTGTCCCACTTCGCATTAAAGATGTTATGCATTATTTTTGACAAAGTCATTAAACCCACTGCAGTGAGGCCTCCCCTCAGCACGCTGAAGGTCCTGCTTAGCAAATATGGGACTGTGGAATCGGGCCTCAACTTCTCCCCACTGCAATCAGCAGGAATACTGCTGTGAACTTGGAGACGAGCTTCCTTTTTTTTTTCCCCTAAAGTTTCCTTTTATTTGGTGAAACAGCCAGTTTCACCAGGAAAAGTGAGTGTGCAGGGTCCTGGGGTTCTGCCGGGGGCATACGTGTGTTTTGATTTCTTTGCCTCATTTGCAAAAACTGAAACTAGTTTTTCAGCCTGGAAAAATGCATTAAACTTCAGCCTTTAGTGCCAACGCCATAAGTGTTGACCTGGCAGAGCCATGGCAGCTCAGCCTCTTCCCTCGCTGCTTCCCAAGGCAGCCGAGCCCTCACACTACGGGACACGCGTTGTTGTATGTGCTCGAAGAGAGTGAACAAGCTGGTTCATTGATACTCACCGATACAAAGAAAAGTGTTGTTCTGTCCCAGACACATCTAAGTTCAGATTTGTGCTTTGCTTCACGCCGAGAGCTGATCCTGAGTCCTTTATCAATCGCGGCTCTGTCCCATAGGCCTGGTTTGGGGAATGGAAAGGGAATGGCTGGCATGGGCAAGCACCGCCTGAGGTGGGCATTCTGACTTGCCCCAACAGGGTCCCATATTTTTTCTGTGTAGAGTGTTGAGAGGGCTTCTAAGGCATTTACCCCATTATTTTGATGGCCCCGGTGATAATGGAGGGTCTGAAGGTGCCAGGGACACAGTGGGCAGAAGACCAGGCTGTGGGAATGTGGGGACAATCCCCTCACGGCCTGGGGATAGAGGGATGATCCCCTCATGGTGTGGGGATGGGGGATGATCCCCTCACGGCATGGGGACGATCCCCTTATGGCGTGGGGATGACGGGATGATCCTCTCACGGCTTGAGGATGGAGGAATGATCCCCTCACGGCGTGGGGATAGAGGGACGATCCCCTCATGGCGTCCCACAGCGCAGACCTGGCCCGAGCCCCTCAAGGGCCTCCAAGACCGCGGGGGCCAGGGCAGCCCCACTGCCGCAGGTGGGGTGAGGTGGAGCCGGTCCCTGAGGGAAAAGCGCCGGTCCCGAGACGGGTGCCGGCCTCGGTCTGTGCTGCCGGACCGGGGCTGCCCTTCTCCTCCTCCTTCTCCTCCTCCTCCTCCTCCTCCCCCGCGTGTGCGGTGCGCGGCCGCATGTGGGGCGCAGGCGGCGGAGTCTCCACCTCTTCTGGCAGCGGGAACCTGTGGCTGCCAAGCTCCATTAAAGCCATCAGCAGCCGGGGGGACGCGCTCCGCGGCGAAGGCGGGGTGGGCTGTGGTGTTTTATTTTAAAATACACACTCTTCTTTTTTCGCCCCCCCTTTTTCCCTTCGCAAGGCTCGGGCTGAGCAGGACGCCTGCGGGCTGAAGCCGNGTGGAGAGGCAGGAGCGGGCAGGAGGGTGCGAGGAGTTGTAGTGCAGCGGGACTGACTGTATGGGGAGTGCAAAGGGACAGCGAGGAGTGTGCAAGAAGTGTGCGAGGAGAGAGCGCAGCGGACTGGGCAGGACGATGCAGGAAAATGCAAGGGGGAGTGCGAAGAGGGTGCAAAGAAACGGCGAGGAGGGGGCGAGAGGACCAGGAGGGCGCGAAGAAGTCCCTCGGTGAGGCCGGCGCCGGGACGGGGATTCCGGAGTGCCCCCGCCCGGGCAGGAGGCACCTGGCGCCCGGAGCTCGCCGCTCCCTGCCCGGGCCACCCTCGGTGCCCGCCCGGCCCGGGCAGGGTTTCCCTCAGCCTCAGTGCCGCCCGGCCCGGGCAGGGTTTCCCTCAGCCTCGGTGCCGCCCGGCCCGGGCAGGGTTTCCCTCAGCCTCGGTGCCGCCCGGCCCGGGCAGGGTTTCCCTCAGCGTCGGTGCCCCCCGGCCCGGGCCGGGTTTCCCCGCCGTGCGCCCGCGGGGTGCCGGGAGCTCCGCAGCTCCACCGCCGCTCTCCGGTGCAGGGACGGGCGGGGAGCGCCCCGGAGGGACCCCGGAGCCCCGGGATGCTGCCCCCGAGCTGTGTGTGGGGCCGGGAGCCGGGACAGAACCCCTGTAGCCTTTTCCGAGTGAGCGCCCCGCGGGGATGCCGTAAGGGATGGCGGCCCGGTGCTGAGCTGCCCTGGGAGGTGCTGAGCTGGGGCTCAGCCTCTGCCTCCCACCCGAGGCTCCCGGAGTGGTTGGGGTCGCTGCCCCCTCCTCAGAGGCAGACGGGCATCCCCTTTGCCACCGCAACTCGTTCCTGTCCCGACTGTGGTGCACGGAGAGCATTGAGCAGAGTTTAGCTGCAGGAAGGGCTTAGAGGTGATTTTCACTGGAGTTGGGAATTCTCCCTGGGAGGATCCAGCACCTGCCCTGGCAAGGGACAACCTCACAAGTCGCCTCCTGCTCCAGGGACATGACCCTGAGCCCCAGCTGTGCAGACAGACTCTCAGAGCAGTGCAAGCTGCATCTTTGCGGCTCCCTTTCAGAAAGGCGTCTTTCAACCCCACAGTTCTTGGAGCAGTTTCAGAAGAAAAGGTTCTGGCTTAAGAGACCATATGGGAGAACAAAGGCAACTGTGCTGTGAAAAAACCACAAAATTATTTCTGTTTACGACAAGGAGCAGAGTCTGAGGGAGACTCCTCTATCCTCAGACAATATTTTCCTAGGAAATGCAGAGGAGACCGTTGGTTGAGACTTGGCACTCCTGAACAGAAGAGGCAGGTGAAAGGAAGGGTGGGAGGATGTCCCTGAGGGCCCTGTGCAGTCTGGACACTGCAAATCCAGGCACCTGGTTCCTACTGCTCTTTCTACCGCTTAGTTCAGTCATCTGAGGTTTTGGGCAGCAAATACCACACTGACTTGCCTCTCCAGCTCAGGGGTTAGTGATCAAGGCAAAAGAACTGTGTAGTGACAGCTATTGGACGTTACGTGCATTAAGTGTAAAGGACCAGACTACAGAAAGAAATCTCTGAGCAGGGCACTTCTGTAGAGTTACTTTCCAGTTCTCCTTATGTGGGATGTTTGTCGCGTGGTGTTTGCAGAATAAAGCTGAGAAATATGAATTCTCTATGTATCTTATTAGCTCAAGTTGCTCTGCTCAGGGATCTGTTATACTGCACTATGTAAGTTTACTCACTGAAGTCTAATTAGAATAATTCTTTCTTAAATCCTCATACAGTTTCTCTTAGTCCAGTCTAGCTGAAACTCTCTGCTTCTTGCATCTGATGTCAGTGAGAGAATTTCCATTGATTTCAGTAAGAACGGAAACTGAACCTCAAAATAACTGTTTAAATACATAAGTCAGACCCAGGCCTCATTAAAATCAAAGTAAGCTCTCCTCGCTGTGAGAAAGACTCGCATTCTGCATTTTGCATAAGGCTGAACATTAGCATGAGCATGACACCAGTGCATAATTACTTGAAAAACCACTTTAGTTAGGTAACTGGATCTGACTTTGCAGCCTCCTCCAGAAAAGAATCACTCATTCCTGGAAATGTCCCCAGAGACTTGCTGAGTTTTACCTAAGCTTTCATTAAAGTCTTTGCATTCCAATAACACCGTGCTGATATTTTTCATGTGTAGCTTCTCCTACATGGTTTTAACATAAAAGATCTATTCTTGCTTTCAGTGTTTATTTTTAAGTTTGAAAATGACAGTGTTGAGGTAAGATAAGATCACACAGTTGCATTCAGTTATGAGATTAGCAAGAGAATCCCATAAGTGATAGAACAACATTCAGCATAGAGATGTGTGTCTATTTACACAATAATGTATCTGTTCTTACTGTTAAACCAACATCATTGTCTTTGGTTCAAATATTTATTAGGGTAATGTTTACTTAGCTAATTTTTTTTTTACCAAGTTGGTGGCTTTTATTCTTCATTTCTCAAGCTGGCCAAAAAAAATCAACAACTAATGTGCTGTGCTGGATTGTGTGATATGACTCTATTTGTTCTTTCAATAATTATAGGTTAGCCACGTTTCAAAGTATATGGATATAGATAAAAACAGGGCTGAGATGTAAAAAAAGCACAAGTGAAAAAAATATCGTGTGGTTTCTATATTTTCCCCACAAGCACAAATTGTTGAGTAAGGAGATTTTCAAAAGCCAGAAATTGCTGTGAAGAAAACCAAAGCTGGAATCCAATGCTAGGGGAGGCTGCATCTGGCAGAACAAAGTTTGGAAAGAGGTTTTGCTTTCAGTGGGATCCTGTGTTTCCCCACAACAGAGCATATGTCATCTATAAAGACAACGCTTTCATGGGTGAGATACAATCACTGCTAAAATCAACCTCAAAATTAGGAAGCACCTATACAATGCTCTTACACAAGTTCTTTGGTTTTCTTACTCATTTGCTGAGGAAGATAAAGGCATGAAAGAAGAGAAACTTCCTGATTTTAAGATGGTGTATGTCAGATATAATAATCCCAAGAAACTGACAGTGAGAACGTGAGAATTTCAATGTGTAACCCTTCTTCTGTAGGCTAAGAGTGCTGCCAGAAACTGAAAATATGATTCATAGAACAGCTCCTTCCCATTTTAAATTGTGTAAGATCTGAGGGGTTAGTAAGCTGCAATCTGTGGGGTTTTTCTCTTTAAGGAGTTAAAAGGTCTCATGATTTAAAATGCAAAATTAGAAAAGTTCTGTTTCTGTGTCTTAGAAAAGAAGCTCTGATGTCTATTGGAAATGCCAGAGCTTTGGAGTGTTAAGTGATAAGAAGGTTGAAATCTATCATTATTTTTGATTTTTAGCAGGGTGATGGTGTGATAATTGTGGCTTTCATAGTGGTGTTTTCTCATTGTCAGTGAATAGCTTATTAAATCATCACGGTTTGCATTCAGCTGAAACTGAATGCTGCAAAGAAGCTCAGCTCCTGTGGCACTGTTAGACATTTGGATGGGTGCAACAACAGCTCTCTACTTACAGCTGGTGTGAGCAGACATAAATCAACGGGAGAAGTCTCACCACAGAGTGCTTGAAGAGATCTGCTTGAGTTTAGATTTTAAAATCATGCTTTAAACTTGAGTGTATGTCAGGCACTGAGAAAGCCCCCCATGGTTTCTCCTGGGTTAATAAGAAGCACTGACAAATGTGTGACATTTTGGCCTTGTCTAACTCCAAGACTGTGGTCTTTGGAGCAGCTTTCTCCTGGCACTCTGGGATCAATGTATACACCAAGCTCCCCACTGAGACAATTGGATTCACCTTGTTCACACTCTCACTAAATCCACAAGGGTTGGACATGGCAGGTTATGGCTTGGCTCTCCCCTGTTGATACAAAAACACAATAACATGTTATTTTAAAAACTTTTCAGAGAAAAAAAAATCATTTTTCCCAGTTAGGCTGCCTGGAAAAGACAGATGAAAATAAAAATGACAGCAAGGTTTTGCTGCAGAAAAGCTCCCAGAGTTTGTTAGTTTTGAGTAGCACAAGTCCCGTTATTAGATTATGCAGCACGTAGGTTGAATGTCAGCTTTGATTTTAGCATCTGTCGGCAGAGTTTAGGAGAACTGGAACACATCAAAACTTGGCTAATGTGGACAGGCAAAACAGTAGACTGAAATTTCAGGCTATCTAGAAACCACACCCAGACCCCAAAACACATGTTAGAAGTAACTTTAATTCTGCGCTCCAGCTGAACAAGTAACCTTTTTCTGTGGTCACTTGTGACTCTAAGTTAAATGTGTGTGTATTGCTGGTGTGGGCTCTGGATCAGTTTCCCACCTTTCTGCAGAGCTTTTTTCCTGAGGATACCTTCTGCTACGACTGCTTTTGAATGCCCTTCTCATCCTTGGCTTTGCAGGAGCCAAGTAGCCTCAGAATATTAGATCCTATTAGATCCTATTTTTATTACTATAAACAGTATCCTTGCAGCAGCGCCAAGAGTCCTGTTGTGTTAGGTGCTAAATAAGGAGAGAACAAAAGGATTGTTCTTGCTTTCGTGGGTTTATAACCTAATTTCCTGGACTTAGATTTTCAACAGTGAGTACTTGACACGGCAGGGACCTGCTGGGATTCCCAGCTGTGTCCAGCAGTTTAGTACCTATTGCAGTTGCTTAGGTCTCTACATCCCTAAATGCCTTTGTGCATCCAGCCCTTATTTCTAGTCCCATGGAGGCCAGGCTGGGATTCTGGAGAGCAGGACAGTGAACAATGTGCTTACACAGGAGAGCAGCTGTCCCCCGTGGGAGCAGGGAACTGGGACGGCTCCATGGCAGTGGGAGACTGAAAGGCCACTCAGATTCTCCCGCCAACTCCCTGCCAAGAGCGGGTTGTTCCCTGCTGAACTAATGCTTTGCTCAAGCCCTCAAAATCCTGCCAAGCAAGTGGACTTACGTTGCCTACTACATTGTGCCTCGAGAAGTTCACCCTGCCATACAAGCCACATGTTTTTCCTCTCTTCATTCACTCCCAACAGAATCTCTTTATTCACTGCAAGGAATTCCTTCCCTTCCTTGGTGTTTGTGCTTTGTGAATATTTATAGGCTGTTATCATATCCATCTTGCTCAGCCAGGCTATATGTACTCTGCTCTTTTAATCTTCCTTCGTAACTCAATCCCTCCCACCCCCTCATCATTTTTTGTTGTTCTACTCTCAACTCCCGCCAGTTCCAGTTGCTCATTTTGCTTTGGGTAAACGCTGTATTTATGTTAATATTATGTGGTGGGTGGTCCTCTCTGCACTCTTGGTCCATGTGAGTGATTTAGACGTTTGAAATGAGGTTGACATTTTATAGCCAAGCCATGGCTGATTACTGGTTCCGCTCTTCAAAGCACTCCAGGAAAAAATATGCTTAGCCATCACTATTAAAAATGGCCACGATAGCCTCTAATAAAGTGTCTGTGCAGGGGTTCAGGGGCATTGCCAAAACCTGCATGGGTGCTCTATACATTCGAAACAACAGTGTGGCATTAATTTCACATCCATGTGCTATTTTTTCCCTTGGGTTTCCAACTCATCTGAATTAAGGAATATAGATGTAATATTTGCCATTTGGTAAGAATGTGAATTCCGGTTAGAATTTAACTGAGTTATGATAGTAGCCCCAGGACATTGTTCAGCCTTGGACTGAATTGTCTTGCTTTTGTTTTGGAAAACAAATGCTTCCTCCCATGTGTTCTCCCCAGCCTCTCACTGTTTAGGCACCCAGGGAGTTAGAGATCTCGCTGTGGTCTCACCTTATCTCACCGAACTGAAATTCAAACCTTCAGCAGTTCTCAAAAAAAAAGCTCCAACATCACGCTTCTTTCCTTTGTTTTCTTTTGGGTTTTGGTTACGTATTTACCTGTGCCAAACTTACATGGCAATACTGATCAGAGTTTAACACAAGTCATGAGATGCTGGTGCTGTGAGTTCTCAGATTTTGGCTCACTACAGAACCCTGTTCTCAGCCCTCTTGCCCTCTCTCCTGTCCCTGGCTGGGCTGCCCCGTGCAGGGCTGGCAGCAGGACGGGCTCTGAGCTGAGGGACAGTTACCCCTGAGCTGACCACAGTGTCTGGGCCACCTGGGGCCTTTGGGCTGTGCAGAATTGCTGCTCTGTTCTCCAGTAAGTCTTTTGACACTGACCAGGTTAGCTGTGGAAAAAGCATAGGCTGGTCTGAGTCTGTGCAGCATCCTCTGGGGGTGAGAGGGAGGAACATGAGGTGAAATGGCTCCTGTCTCTGTCAGGACAGCAAGGATGTTGTGAGTAGAGCTCTGATGTGTGACTTGAGAGTGGTGTTTTGGTGAGCATGAACTGCAGGAGAGCTCTTGGGAGGGTGGACTCGTCTGCCTCTCGTGCTTTGATTTGTCATCACAAGTCCTCTGTGCCAGCTCTTACATGTCCTGCTTAGTTCACCTCATCTGAGAATATCATGATCTGTAAGGTCCCTTCCAACCCAAACCATTCTGTGATTCCCCCTATCCCATTTCTCCTTCATTCCTCAAATGGAGTGTTTACTGTCAGTTTATGGGGATGGGCATCTTATGAATAAGATGTTGATGGGACCTTTCCTATTTACAGACTCCGGTAAATCTGGGATCGAGCCCTTGAATCCCATTTACAGTGTTAGGCTTGGTTTTCTTTGGGGCAAACAGCCAGAGAGGCACTTTTAAGAAGCCATTTTATTTAAATGTAGTTTATACTGAAGAAGATCTTTGAGGTACTTCTCCTTCCTCCCCTTCTCTACCACAAATCCCATCTGTCTTGTCATCTGTCACTGGACATGACACTTAACAAGAAAAATACATGATTCCATGATTCCAAGAGCAAAATATTTACTTCTCTAGTGCCTTAAAAACCTCCAGGCAACTCACCACAAGCCCTTCACTATTTTAATTGTGGATATGAGACAGATCAGGCAGTGCTCACAGCCTTTAGAACAAAGCCAGGCTAAAACCATAGAATGGGATGTCTGAACTCGTTTGCCATTGTGCTAAAAGTATGTGGTGAAAGTATGTTTTGAAAACTTCTCTAAAATCCTGAGCTACTTGGGAATTTTTAGTCGGCTGAGTTTCCTCTTAGGATCTGCAGGATTTCATGTATGATTATGCTCAGCTGCACACAGGAAACTCAAGGTGATGCTCTGCAATGATAGTTCATGGGTAATACAGTTACTGTGCCAGCCCTGAAGACTTAACTGAGAAACATTTAGTGAATTCAAAGCATTTTATGAATATCATGAAGTGAGCACTAGACTGGTGAAACAGCTAAATGCGAATATACCCATTTTACAGACAAATAAGAGGAGGGATGAATAATAGAAATACTTTTCCAGAAACCAAACAGTGCTCCAGTGAAAGCACTGGCATCCTCCCTCAACCACTTGACCACATTCTGGCTTCAGTTCAGGGAGGCATTACTAATCAGGAAAAATGCTCATGCACTGGCTTAATTTCAAGCACATGCTTAAGTTTCACTGAAACCAATTAGACTTAAGCATGTGCTTAAGTCCTGTCCTGAACTGTGTTCAGTTTGCAGATAGGCAAAATGCAAGGTTCTGCTGTGATACAGTTTTCCATCCCCAGTGGGTTATATTTAAATTTTATAACTTTAAAATATTATAATATAAAATTTATCTCTTCCCACAGAGCTGTTCTCTTGGGAACGCCTTTTTCTGAGTGAATTAAAAGCACCACTAACTTAATCTCTACAGAAATGCAAGAAAAATTGATTTGCTAAATACAACCGTTTTGTTTGCTTTTAAAAGAATGCTTATTCCTTTAGTGGCTAACCCAAAATCCATTCTGTGTGCTCTCAGGAGAGAAAAATGCTAAAGAAACACTGTTTTGCTCTGTTAATGAAGTCTGTGTGGAAAAGTATAATTCGCTTATGCAAAATATGTTGATACATTTCTTATCGTCCATTTCTTTCCAGTCTGAACATTCCTCAGAAAATATCAAAGGTTTTATGTCATCTCTAAATGAAGAAATGTGTAATACTCCATGACTTCAGGCCCTGATCTTATCCCTGTGAATGGGTGACTAACTGGAACATTAGAATTATAAATGGGAATGATAAATTCTGGCCATAGGAGGCAATAACATGTAACAGATTAAACAATCTAGCTCTGCAGAAGAGCTGATCCGCAGTAACTGATTTGGTGCAAACTGTAATATATGCATTTTCTCCTCCATTTATGAAGAAGCAGATGTGTGACTCAACTTTGCTTTTTTCCAGAGTCAATCTGCTTGGGGGAGCACAAACAAGATTTGTTTCCAAGGAGGAATATGACAGCATTTCTGTCTTGGTTGATGGTTTTTTCCTTTAGAAGTGAGAAGTGGCTCTGCATCTGGAGCACACAGCACTTGCGTAGCACAAGGCTCTCATTTCCAGGCTTGGCCGTTGCCTCGGAATCTTTTCACCTTAATTTTACCAACAATTTAGTGCGTGGAGAATTTGAGAATTTCCAGTTCTGCCCTTCTTATCGTTTGATGCCGTGGGTCTGATTTTCCTGAAAGTGGTATATACAAATGAGGGTTGGAATGGTTGCTCAGCGTTTGCTGCTGGTGCTGTTTGCTCAAGGCTTGGTCCAGTTTGTGCTGATGGCAGTGACGAGCAGTTCCCAGCTCTGCCACTCCTGACTGCCTGAGTGCTGGTGCAGACCCCTTGCTTCGAGGCTTTGGGCCAGTCTTTGGGATGCAGCACACACCGGAAAGCTGGAAAAAGCCCCTGCTTTGTCTAAGGGCTGTGCTGAGGAGCTCTCTGGAAACGCTTGTGGTTAATCGATACAGACGGACGGCAGAGTGAGCGAGGGGAAGAGATCACAGTTAGGCTTTTTTTTACATTTTCCTATGAATGAGAATTTTTGTCTTGAATTGTGAAAAATTCCTTCCTCCTGCCCAAGAACTCTATAGAGCACTTAATTTGTGTCTCTCTTAAGATAGAGGAGCTGCTCTGATTCGCTTCACCGGGGGCCGAGTAGCAGAGTGACATATGAGTGACAGCCGCTTTATGCTGCTCTTGGAATAGAGAAGTGCTCTAACTACAGATATTAGGTCTGGGACTGAACTTTTCCAGCTTGAAAGGATGTTTGGATCTGGTGGGGCTGGAGTATTTGAGAGAGAAAAAAGCAGCCACAAAATTTGGACACAGGCCAACAGCATTTGGTTTGAGGATGCATCCAGCTTGGAGTCTTGTGCACAATTAAGTAAGACAAAATCCCTAGGAATTCCCATCATGTCAAATATTTACATTCTGGAGGCTTTTTTTCCCTTTTTTTTCCTTCCCCATGGAGTTTGATCCCGATTATAAAAATTCCCTTTTGTATTGAATGTGTCAAAATGCAGTGATTGCATTGCCAAAGTGTCTTTGCTCCCAAACAATGTAGACTATTAGTGTTTCTGCCAAGAGTAGCACGAAGGGTTCAGTGAGATACTGAAGCTTCTGCTGCAATAAATGCAGAGCTCAGTTTGTGAGTTGACTGGGTTGTATTGTGTATATTTTATAGCTGTATTCTATATATCTATAGACTGCACTGATACCTCTGGAGTCTTTCTGTGGTTATGGGCAAGAGCAAATCTGACCCTTATGTCCATTATTACCTCTAATACAAATACAGTTATTTTTCAGTTTAATGTATTCTCTAGGATAATAATTTTGTGTTTGTTTGAAGTGTGGTTCAGTTTGGACTGCCCTTGTTCTGATGACTCTCCAGTATTTAGGCCTCTTAGGGCAGTGAAATGAATCTTGGCAAATTCTGCACGAGTTAAAAAAAAAAGCCCTGGGAGTAGGGAGCACACAGGACCACAGAGCAAAGTCATGGCAGAGCTGGGATGAGGATGCAGATCTTCAGCTCCTAATGACTCTCCTAAATAGGCACCCATGGGGCAGCCTCACACATGCTGCAGATGCCAAATTAGAGGTTTAACTAATAGCAGTGGGTTTTGTCATCCCATATTTTCCCATTTTCCTATGAAGACTCATAGGAGCTGCATTTTAGGAGGCACGAGTGCAAGCAATTGTGAAGGAGTTGGCTGTGCCTGCTCACCCCATCCAGCCCTTAAGGATGGTAAGAACAGTGCAGTTGTGAGTCTGCTCCCAAAAGAGCCCTGAACTCTAATAATGTGTCTTTCCAGCTGTTTCGTGCACTCCAGTGCAGGGTGAGGTACCAGAAAATGCAAGGCTGGTTTCCCTGGCCTTTGGATACAGCTCTCCTGCTTCGCTGGGGGCTTTCCTTTCCATGTGTTCATTCCCTTTGTCGTAGTTCGGGCTTTGTGTGCTTAAGTCTACACAAATACATTTCAAGTGCCCTGTAAAACCTTCACAAATGGCAGCACCACAGTGAAGTGACTGAATTTGTCCATCAGATAAAAGCCTGAAGTTATTGAGTGGGAATCCCCCTCCTTTTAGAGGGGATTTAGTGGGGCTCCCTCTCCAGGAGCCTCTGAACTTGCACAGCAGACATTTAATTACCAAATTCCCACTTGACTTGGTCCATGGCTTGTATTTGTGACTCTGTCTTCACCTCCCTGACTGAGGCACAGAGTGTGCAAACCTTTCACATCCTCATCCTGTGGGAAGGTGACACATAGATGTTGGATCTTTTGTTACAGCTGATAGGCAGGCTGGAAAGCAACCTGTGTCTTAACACTGGTATAGAGTGAATAAAAGTCGGCTTCAAAATGTCCAGCACACTCCTGGGTAAAATGCCAAGTACAGCTGGAGCAAACGAACCCCGTCTGGGCTCATAAAGCCCTGGCTGGGCTGAGCCCCGCTGGGACCAGGGTCAGTTGTACCACAGAGAATCAGTGGGGTTTCAGGAGGAGCTTCACTGAGAGCTCATTCCACAGTGCCATGAAGAGGGAAATTCCAAGTTTCTTAGAGCAACAAGCCCGCAACGAGTGCCACAGAGTGCTTAAGTAAAGGGTGAATAATGTATAGGAATATATGTACATATGTGTGTGTGCATGCAAAGGTCTTCAGGATTTAGCTGAGTGTTCACACATTCCCTAAGCCAATAACATCCGTTGTTATGGGAAATGAGGTAAGTGACAGAATTACTGTCCTTATGGCGGGCGACAGGCGAGGCCAGCGTTCCCATGCTGTAATTCCCCGTTCCAGCCACTGCCTCAACAATAGCACGAGAGGGGGAGAACACGAACAAAGAGCGTTCGGTTTTATCTGAAGATTTCATCTAAAAACCAGTTGGATTCAGATGAAACTCAAGTCGGAAAACTTGAGTGAAATAAAAAAAAAAACAACCCTGTGTCCTTAGAGAAGAGCTCGCTGCTGAGCGAGCCCGGCTGGGGTCCGTTCGTTCCTCGGGGGGCTCGGCGGTCGGGGGGCTGCGCTGCGCTGCGCTGCGCTGCGCTGCGCGCTCCCGCGGCGCTGACCCCGCTCCCCCCGTGTCCCGCAGCCTGCGCGGCCGCGGAGCCGCGCTGCCGCCAGCAGCTGCGCCACCTGCAGGACAGCGCCGGGAGCGCCGCGCGGCTGCCGCCCCGCCT
>VZTG01008314.1:1155559-1199230 GCA_013397845.1 Melanocharis versteri | reverse complement strand
CAGACCCCGGGTAAGGCACCCCCAGACCCCCGGGAACGCGCCCCTAACCCCTCGGGCAAGGCACCCCGTTCTCCTGGGAAGGCACCCCCATCCACCGGCAACGCGCCCCCAGAGCCCTGGAGGACCTCGTGCCCACCCTCGGTGCTGCCAGGACACAGCAAACGGCCGAACAACAAATATATCCCCTTCTCCCCCTCCGCAAGCCCCCATTCCCGGCTGGAGGAGGGCTGGGACCCCCGGGTGTCCCTAGAGCCTCCTGCCCGTGCCCCACCGGGGTGCAGCTCGAATGGGCAGAGCAGCCCTGATTCCTGCTGCCCTCCGCACTCCTCCCTGTGGACGTGCCTGAAGTGTGAGATCCTCTGTCCATCACTCTCACAGTTTGGTAGCGGATGCCCAGACTGTAAAACCACCCAAGGGTGGCCACCACGTGCGGGAGGCTCTTGCCCAGGAAGCGGCTCCCAGCCCTGCTCACCCCTGTCCTCCCGGACCCCGGCTGCCCCGGGCGGGATTTCTCCCCGCTCCGCGGCGGCTCAGCACTGCCTTCCCCGCAGGTGCGAGGTGCGGCCGGGGCCCGAGTTCCTGACGCGCTCCTACCTCTTCTACGCCAACCGGCTCTTCAAGGCTCTCCAGTTCTACTACTGGGACCCGTCCTGCCGCGACCCCTCCTACTCGCTGGTCATCAAGGGCAAGCTCCGTCTGCGCCAGGCCTCCTGGATCACCCGCGGGGCCACCGAGGCCGACTACCACCTCCACAAAGTGGGCATCGTGTTCCACAGCCCGCGGGCCATGCGGGAGGTGGCCTCCTGGATCAACCAGACGTCTGGCGAGGGCTGCCGCGGGTTCCTGCCCGCGGGGCGCTCCTGGGCGCCCGGAGCCCTGTACGAGGTGCTGAGCGCCAAGACCGAGCGCGACTGCACCGCGGCCCTGGGCTTCGCCATGCACGAGCTGAGCCTGGTGCGCGTGGAGAGGCGCTTCCAGCCGCTGCCGCAGCCGCAGCAGAGCGGGAGCCAGCTGGTGGAGGAGCTGTACCTGGGGGACATCCACACGGACTGGGGGGAGAGGCTGCACTACCGCCCCACCGGCTACCAGCGCCCCATGCAGAGCGCCCTGGTAAGGACGAGCCCCTGGCACGGGCCCCTGGCTGCCTCAGGGTTTGGCCAGCAATTCCCTGACCGTTCGGGCAGAGCCTTGCAGCACTCGGCCCCCTCAGTCCTGAGGACACGGGGTGAGGTGGTGCAAGGCCACCCTGGGTGCTCCGGGGCCTGTGCGGTTCACCCTCTGCCTTCCTGAGATAACAGGGCCAGGGTGGGTGAAAGCTCAGCAAAACCAACATGGGAAACAAGCCTGCACTGACAGGGGCCTGGAGCTTTTGTTTGGCTGTGTTCTCCTAGGAAATGCAGTTTCCTTGTTTCCCGTACCAAAGTCAATGAAGGCTTCAGGCTGCACATTGTTAGAGCCTGTCTGCTCTGTCCTTCATCTGCTCTGTCCTCCATCTGCTCTGTCCTCCATCTGCCTGCCCTCTCCTTGCTCCTTGGGCTGTGCTCCAGGCTGAGGGGAACAAGGGATCTGCCATTAACTCTTCAGTCCTTGGTGTAATGCCAGTGGCACAGGAACTTGCCCCCAATACAATAATGTTATTACACAGAAATCAGACTTCCCTTTTGACATACATAAAACTGAGCAGCAGACTTGGTTGCCTTTTATTCTATTTTATTTTATGTTTTATGGCAACTTAGTTTATTCCCAGGAAAGCAGCTTTCCATCCAAATCAAAGCTGATCAGATCAGAAATGGTGGAGCAGTGAGATGGGGTGAAAAAATACCTCTGAACTTTGCCAGACAGAAAGGAAATAAATGAAAAAAATTATTTTGGGGCAACATTTCCCCACACCTCGAACTACAGCAACTGAACTCTGAAAAACACAGAGCAACACCCCTCTCCCTCTCAAAAGTAACATTCTCAAATTGGTTAAACTTGTGTTATCTGGGGCCAAAACCATATATATGAGCAAAACCAGATGGTAAACATAAACACTTTTAAAAGTTAATTTAAAACCAAACCTAAAGATACTGAAATTCACTCTCTGAATGCAGCCCTGTAATTAATCAGCCAACAGCTCTCCAACGGACCTGCACATGATGTCACCACTTGGCGATAATTAGAAGCTGCCATACATTAGAAATAACTTCACACGACTGGTTTAAGCAAGTAAGAGTTTTGGCTCCATGTCCATAGTGATAATTTTATTGGGCACAGGATTTTTCTTTTTTTTTCCTCTTTATTTTTTTATTTTTCATTTTCTGTGAACTGACACCCATTTGCCTGTGCTGGTGAGTTACACAGCTATGTCAGGAATTATTTTTTAACTCTCTTTTTGAAAAATATCACTCTTTTCCCCTTAAATTTATATCTGTTTTAAAGAAACCCATTCTCCCCAAATTACCTTTCATTATCAAAGAATTTCCTGCCTAAGGAGAGCATATATATTTGCCAACTTCTGGGATTATTTAGCCATAATGTACTGTGTACTGTCAGCACTCATTACCGTGACAGTAGCAGTAAAGCAAGCTGAAAATGACTAAATTACAGTAGACTCCAATCAACTTGCATGTAAATTACCCACCCTACAGTTAACTACTGAGTTATTTAACCTTCTTGCCTATGACAGTTCAGTAAAGATTAGCTCGTGTTCTAGAAAATTATATAATGTTCCAACCCTGCTTATTTAAAAATAAATCAGTTGTGATATATGAAGTACAAGAAAAATTTCCAAGCTACACAAAACCCCTGCTGGCACCGGATCAGGGGCAGGGCTGGTTTGACTCAGAGCTCCGCACCGGCGGGGAAGCGAAGGTCAGGGCCTCGTTCTGCACAGGCTCCTTTCCTTCTCCCGTCCTGGCTGCTGGGAAAACCCCACGGCCGCCTCCCTCCCCTCCCGGCTCATCCCGCTCCTCCCCCGCATCCCTGGGTGTGGGAGCAGGGGTGGGAGCGGGGCGAGGGGGAGGCAGAGCGCCTTGGGCTGTGCTGGAGGGGCTGCAGCCCCAGGAGCAGAGCTCCCCACGGCCAGCTGTCACAGCCTCCTTCGGTCCCAAAAACTGCGGCGTGGTTCTGTTCCGACACCGCCCAGCTCCCTGATCCTCACCCAGCTCGCCACGGAGAACTGACAGGGAGCACGCTGGATGTCCCGAGGGAGCGTTCCCTGCCCTGGCAGCGGCTCTGCCGTGCCCTGGCCTCCTGCTCGGGCTGACGGGGCGGCCGCAGGGCGCAGCCCGCTGTCCTTCAGCCCCCAGAATAGCAAAGAGCAGGGCAGCGCTTTATCTCCCTTAATCTGCTCGGCCGCCTGTGCCAAGCTCCCCGCGGCTCCGCGCCCTGCTGTGGACGAGGGGAGTCGCAGCTTTTGAAGTATTCTGGAAGGGTTTTTGTGGTGTTTTTTCGCTTCCCAGTTGGCAGAACTGTTATTTTCTGTCTCCTGCAGCACCACGTGCACCCGTGCCCGGCGTGTGGGATTATCTCCAGGGCCGATGAGCACCACCCCCCGATCCTGCCCGCCAGAGCCGCGCTGCCGATGCAGCTCAGCGGCAGCTGGGTCAGCACGCACTGCGAGGTCCGGCCGGCCGTGCTCTTCCTCACCAGGTACTTCACATTCCACGGCAGCAACCACACCTGGGAAGGGCACTACTACCACTACTCCGACCCGCTCTGCAGGCAGCCCACCTTCACCATCTACGCCTCCGGGCACTACACCCAGGGCATCCCCTCCTCCAAGGTGCAGGGCGGCACCGAGCTGGCGTTTAAAGTCACCCAGGCTCGGGTGACGCCCATGGACCAGGTGACGGTGGCGATGCTCAACTCCTCGGAAGCGGGAAGCTGTGGGCTGTCGGGCTCCTGGAGCGCCGGGGTGGAGCAGGATATAACACCCACGAACGGATGCTTGGCTCTGGGCATCAGGCTGCCCCACACCGAGTACGAGCTGTTCAAAACGGAGCAGGACACGCAGGAGCGCAGCCTCCTCTACATCGGGGAGCGGCCCACGGACGGCTCCAGCCCCGACAGCCCCGACAAGCGACCCACGTCCTACCAGGCCCCTCTGATCCAGTGTGCTGCAGCCTCGGAGGAATTCTCCAACTACATTAGTCTGAAATACGTGGGAAGAAAGGATGCTAACGGGAACGAAGCACTAAAACCTTTGCCTGTGGCCTTTTTATTGTTTATAGCACTTCTGTTTTTAAGATGGGACTAGTTATCTCTTCAGGTACAGTGCAGAATTCAGATAAATCTTGGTGCTAGCGTGATTTTTATATCCTTCAAATGAGCACATCTGGAATCAGTTTTACTCAGATTTGGAAACACTTTTTAAAAACACCCAATAGTGAATGGAGCCAAGGAGATATGCCTGACTCCACTCTGTTTGTCCTGTGGCTTTATTGCCTAATCTCCCCTCTTTGCGTGCGAATTTAATGTAGTGACACGGATGCGCTGCACATTGCAACAGATAATTTAGCAACATGAGGGGGGAAAAAGTGACATCAATTAAAATTGCTGCTTTGAGCTTTTGACATTGCTAAGATTTAATCAAGAGCTTGATTCAGATGTAATTCAAACATCCGAAGTGTTGGCTGCTGAGTTTCTTTGAGGTTAAGTTCCCTCCCATCACACTCCTTTTTGCTGTTCATGCAAATTTAATCTGCAGAGTCAGTCAGCAATAAACAGTCAGCAAGTGTTCTTGAGAAGGGCACGGTTCACGTGCCTCTTGCAGTTTACAGATATTTTCTGCACTTTGCCTGTGTATGTCACACACAGGGACCCACGAACAGTCTTTGCACTTGGAGGTGCCCAGAACAGCCCTCACAGAGGGCCTGACTGTTCCACCTGACCCTGGGCATAGATTACAGTAGATGGAAAACGCTTCTGTGCACAACAGCTCCAAGCCTCAGCATTCCCTGGCTGCAGCACTGCATCCCTGCTGTGTTATCCCAGCTCTCCAGTGCAGTGCTGGCCTGGCTGTGGGACACCAGCAGTGTCCCCGTGTCACTGCTGCCATGCCTGGCACAGGCACTGTCACCACGTGCTGATCCCTCACCAGCCTTCTCAGGCCGTGTATTTCACTGCCTCCTTCTCAGTTACTGGCACAGCAGTTGTTAATCCAGCTCTCCTCTCAAAGTGTCACTTCCAGCCTCATTCCTGTACAGATGTTTTATAAATCTGCCTCTGGTGAACAATGAGCTGAAGAGATGCTCAGATCAGACAGCACAGTCAGGTCAAACTGATTCCTACTGACAAGAAGGACAAACTAAGAAATTATATTCCCTGTCTGCTGCAGCTAAGCATCATATAACTTCCTCAAGAAGCCCTTCTCCAGCAGCTAAATCCTCTCCAAATAAGCCTATATATCTTACCCACAAAGGATATTTTGTTAAAGCAGCTATGCAATAGCCACCTTCTTAATGCTGTATTTACGAACTTGCAGCTTGTACTTAGATAAATTATGGGGTTTATAACATAAAAATACTTTGGGGGGATCTGTACATTAATAATTCAAATGAGATGCTTATTAAATGCATTACAGTTGTGACATAAATGTTGTCAGCATGTTCACATGTTCCAGGCATGACCCAATATTAGTCATGCACATGAACAGTTCTGCTTTGAAGGTGATACACAAAAGGGCCAGGCTTGGCTGCCTCGCCTTGGGTTCCCTCCCTAATCCCTGAATCCCTGAATCCCTGGGGACTTCAGCAGGCAAATCTTATCTCCGATCTTGTTGGTTGTGCTTTGTTCCCTGTGCTGCACAGAGATCCATGGGCAACTGGAAGTGATCTGGGAGAAGGTGGTGTCTCCTTGGGGATGTTCCCATGAGGATGCTGTGAATCAGGGCAAGTTCTGGGCAGCTCAGCTGCACCTCCTGTAAGCCACGTGCTGGCAGAACTTTCCCTTCAGCAGTTTCCCATCACTGTGCTCAGCCCAGCCCAGGGAAAGGCTCCTGTGGCTCCCATCAGCACAGGGACCTGTTCTGCAGGACACAGACGCCCGTGGCAGGAATAGGGAACAGCCTCGTGCTGCCTTTGGAGCGTGGGTGGAGGAGGGGGAAGGCAATTCCTGCCCTACATTTACCACCACGAATCAGATTTGTGTGCAGATACTTTTTTTTTCATTTACATGGCACGGAAACGGATTAAACTTAACAAGTGTCCAGGTCCTGCATGGTGTAAAACCTCTCACAAGGCCACAGATCCTTTCCAGGTGGGGATGGGATTAACATGATGTGGAACACCATCACACACTTATGCAACGTTAGCACAAGCCCTTGGGAAGGCTCTGCCCTGCAGCAGCTCAGGCACCCCTGGCTCCAGCAGCACCAGTGCCCCACTGCTCTGCTGGCTGAACTCTGTGAAACCTCATCAGGAGCCTCCTTGTTCTCTTCCCCCCCTCTAAGGATACCTCTGAGAGGAAAAAAAGCCATGAAAGAGCTATTTGCATAAATATCGTAACTTTTATTGTTCTGTTCACAGTTTTTGAAGACACATTCCTAAATTACACAGTTATTCTCTCTTAAGAATTTGTGCCTTTTTCCAATTTGAATTTGCCTGGCTTTGACTGCCAGTCGGTGATTCTTGTGTTGCATTTAAGATCAGAGAGCTGCAGTGTGCAGTATTTTCTGCCTGTGAAGGTACTTGTGCACTGTAATCCAGTCTCAATTCTGGTAGAAAAACTCAGCCAACTGAGTTTTCTCTCACCCTCTCCAAGGCATTTTCACACTCCACCAGTAATTTCTAAATCTTTTTTTTTGCATCCATTCCAATTACTCAGCTTCTCTTGAATGTAAATATCCAAATTACATCCAAAATTCCCAACTCTCCCAGCTGAGACATACAGAAGGATAATCACTTACAGCTAACAGTAATTAAAAACAAGAACACATTCGTATTCATTAGGCTTTTACCCTGGGACTGCACTGGGAATGTACATGGAGCTGTTACTCATTCTGGTCCTGGCTATGGATATTTTTGTCATGTTGTATCAGTAGTGATTTTGGATCTGTGCTCCTCAGTGATCTGGAAGCAGTGAATCTGCCAGGTCCCTGCAGAGCCCTTCTCTGGGCATCCCCACGTCACTGGTTCTCTCTGAGCTTCAGCAGTGTGTGATTGCCAGGGAACACGGAGCTTTGCAGGGCCCTGACAGACCCAGCTCACTCTGATCCCAAAGAGAACTGAAACCCCAACGACAGAATGAAAGGACTCACACCAAGCTCCGTCAGGAACATCCACCTCCTTTTCCATCCCTTTCCAGGGTGTCCCACTGTCCTGACACACTGACCACCCCCAGCAGCAGCTCAGACACTGCCCCAGGCTCCTCCCTTGCAAACACTGATCCAGGTTTCTGGGCCTACTGAATTTAAAACTGTTAATTTTTAATTCTGAGCACTGCTAAGGAACGACATCACCTTTCCAGTTCTCTTACATCATCCCTAGGTTTTATCTCCTGCATCTATTTATTAACAGTTCTTATCCTATTGCAGATTTCCTCGGAACTTCAGCTCCTCATCACCCTCTCCAAGCACTCCAGTCCACGTTTTTCTTTTCCTTTGGCTTGTGCTTTCCTATTTTCTACATTTCCTAACTCCCATTTTGAATGCATTGCTGTCTGCTTCCCTTTTTCTTATTTGTTTTATATTACTTTCCATCTAATTTTTCCCCTCATTTCATCACTGAAGCAGGATGGGCTGTTAGCCAAAGTTGTCTCCCTTCTCAATTGCAAAATTATTGTTTTTGTGGCCATTTAATACCTTTCTCTTAGAAAACTGTCAATTCTACTTCAGTTTTTCATCTAATTTCCTCCCCACTCCCAGATCTGATATGAAATTTGCTCAGCTATGCCCTTTTGAAGCACCAATTACATTTATGAGCAGCTCACACGGCTGTTTGCTGAGCTCCACTGTAATCAGGATCCCAACCTCAGTTCCGACATTCATTTATCTTTATATGGCATAAACAAGACAAACCAAGATAATTTCATCTTTCATGTCTAACACTGCATCAGAAAAACAGGTCTAGGACATAGACCAGGAGCTTTAATCCTGACTACTGGATTCTTTTCTACTGCAAAACAAATAAATACCTTTTTACTGTCCCTGTGAAGAAAACCCAAGCCAATGCGTGCTGGAAGTTGATGGTAACAGGCACATGTCTGTCAGTAAACTCTTCCACATTCACGTCTCTTAGAATACTTTTTAAAAGATTAATCTTTTCTTAACCACTCCAAAAAGCAAAAATAAAATAATTTCCAAAGTCTCAAATAATTTTCTGGCTTCCTGCACTAAGTCTGAGCCTTCAGTACCTTCTTTAATATCACGAGCTCCTCAGACAAGCTGCCTTTCCAATTTTCTGCTTCTTTAGCAGGTGCAGAAGTTTAAAGTGTGAGCCAAGTCTGCCAGACAAACACAGTCCTGAGTCTGACACACAGCTCAATTAACAGTAACTTATTTTTCCAATTAAATCCACCTTCATGCCTCCCTGTTTAAAATACCTTAGAATGCATTTACGCATTCTAGATTTCCCAAATAAAATGAAACAAAAAATATCTGAAGCACTTTTGGGTACATTAACAGCATTGTGCTACTGCTTTGTTTGAGAAACAATCCACAGGGAATATAAAAGCCTGTCCCACACTATAAATAAATCCACTGCACTGGAACAGCACGAGGAAGCTGGAGACAGAAAGGAGATGGGTGACAAGGCTTGCTACTCCAAACTCCACAAAGAGCAAAGAAGAAACAAAACCCAGGAAGCAGGAGGTGAGTGGCTGCGTGGGATGGAAAAGGCACCCAGGAGCAGTGAGAGCTCCATGCGAGGGACAGCGAGGGACAGCGAGGGACAGCCCTGCAGCAGCCCGGGGCAGCCGGCGCTCCCGGGGCCAGAGGCTGGGACAGGCAGGCAGGGAACAGCACGCCTGGAAGGGACGGGAAGAGAGAGAGAGACCCAGATGGAAACCAGGCAGCAGGCAAGAAAAGCCATTCAGAGATGCTCGGCTGAACATGGGTTTGTTTGCCAAGGAGCAGCGAAGGAACAAGCACGACTTGGCCCGGACCGCAGCGCTGAGGGAGGGAAGGGAGCGGGATTCGCCAGCTCAGGCAGCACAGAGCAGGAGGGAGATCGGGCAGCGGAGGCTGCAGCCCCACAGAAACGCTCCTCTGGGCTCAGCACTGAGGCAGAGATTCCAGTCACACTTGTGTGTGGCCTCCCAGCGAAATGTGCAAACAGAAATTGCTGCTTCAGCTCCGAGCTCCTCCCCACCACGCCGGGAGCTCGGGTCAAGAACGGGGATGCACACACGGAACACAAGGAATTCCCCCCGACACACACTGGGTTACGCCCAACACCACAGTGCCACACTGGAAGTTCAACTTTTAAAAACCTATTTATATATATGTAACTTAAGAGAACTTAGGATTCTCCAAGACCAGGCAAATCTGGGCAGTTTTGGACAATTTCTGAGCAGGCTCAGCTCACTTTTTGATCACTGAAATGATCAGACACTGCAATGTACTCCCCAAACTCAGTGCACAAACCTGGTTCTGCCATTTCCAAACTCCTGAGTGCTTGACTTTGTACAGCCTTAATAAAGGTCTTTTAAAAGTAGCTCTCTGTGGGTAATTGTGTGTGGGACATTTGCCAACCCAAACATGAGGGAGTTCAAGAGGCTTTTCTAATCTTGTGAGTTTATACACTGAAGAAAAAGATTTGATTAAAAAAATGAAGTACAGCTAAACTGGGAACAATACTTTACTACAGGCTGTTCTTCATAGGCACTTCGAAATCTCGAAAAAAACCCCCACAAAATTAGGAACTTATTAAATCAGAATGAAATGTACCAATGCAGAAATATAAACACAAATGCCAGATGTATAATGTCAACGTGTAATACACAGCTTCAATTAATTCTTCTTAATTCATTTGTTTTCTTAACTTCTTTTGTTTTGCTCTCTGGAAAAGACCATTTTCTAATGACAGATCACAAGAGGAAAGATCCAAAGTTCAAGTTTACTCCAAGGAACAGGAAACTCCTCGTTTCTGTGCTCACAGTCCCTTTTGCACTTTTCACTCTCACAGAGGCTTCAGGACAAACTCAGGCCTGGACTGGGAGACAAAGAGGTCTACGTGGAAGTTTAATAAAGGTTTCAAAGTTTTACTCTTCAAGTACAAATGTGAAATTAGTTCTTGAACAGGAACTTAAGTCACAGGAAATGGCAGAGTGAATGACAGGCACCCAGTCACTCTGCAGGTGTGCAGGTGTGTGCTCATTAGAATATCACGTGCAAGAGACTCCTGGCTGGCTCCCACTTGTGTTATTTTAAAAATAATCTTCATTTACCCAGTAAAAAAAAAAAAAATCAACCCATTAATACAACTAACACATTTTATAGTTAAGCGGATTTGAGCAGTGGAAACACAATTACTTTGTTCTGTGAGGCTGATCTTTCCAAAACCCCAAACATAAACTGAAATTCAGTCACCACCTGTCATTTCTCAACTTGCTCACTCGAGGACCTGGGCCATGGATGCTCCCCCATTCCCAAACCACAGCCCAGTGGCTCTCCAGGCCCTGTGCAGCACCAGTGCAGCACCAGTGCAGCTGTGACCCAGCCACAACAAACAGGAGCTTCAGAGGGTTGCTTTACACAGGCTTTCATTTCGAACAGAGGGATTTTTGGCGGGGCTTTTTTCCTCACTTACTTTATATAGAAAACAGAACTCGGGATGTGGAATTTCAGGACATCACATAGGGCAAGAGAAATACAGTTTCAAACTTAAGAGCACTACAGTGAAGCCACTATTGTGCCTGAAAATTAAGAACATTCCACTTAAGAGACCAAAGTGCCATTTTCTGGAGGAAAGGGATGACAGTTTTCTTCCGCTGGGCAGTGCAACATCAAGTGTGTCAAGACATAAATGATCCATTCCTTGTGCACACCACGATGTAAAATTGCTGACAAGAATTGCAAGTTCACATGTGCAGCAGATACAAACCCTTCATAGTTTATTGATGAAAAGAAATTCTAGTGAATTGCAAAGTGAAGTTCCAACTTTACCCCACTAACAGCATTTCAGGAGGAAAAAGTAACACCACCATCGAGCTTTACAATCCTGTATTTTTAGAAAATGACATTATGGTACATCAATCCCCCTCAATGTAACAACATGACATGATCTTGCTCTTCAGCCCCCAGGCTACTCCCCAGTAACCTGAGCTGGTCCTGGCTTGCACATGCAGCTGTTCCAGCTGTGCATTCCCAGCTGACAACTGCCAATGCACAGCAATAGTTATGATCATTCATGCACGGAGTATTTGCTTTAAGATGTGGAGAACTACATAAAAATAGAAGAAACCATTTTCCATTCGTTTCCCAGCACTAGGCTTCAAGACATTTCAGGTATCTGTTTATCCCAAATTCGCCCAAAGAGTGCACCAAGCAGCCTCTACCGGGTGTTACAAAAATCAACAATAAATGTGCAAGTGGTCATCTTAAAGTAACAGCAAGGACAATAAGTAGATTAGTAATAACTTGATTTCTACTACCATGAATCAATCACAGGTTTCTAATATCTGATGTTGTGTGAGGACCCCAGACAATAATCTTATTTAGAAACTCTACATTTTGTGCACAACTTCCTAAGATGCACCATGTCCTTCAGAATAATTCACTTTCTGTGAATACTTCATGAGAACATTTGCTCTTGTGTTGCCATGGAAGGAACAACTTACAAAAAGAGCCAGGTGGCTTAGGAATATCCATCCAATCTATATTTGCACTCTATCTACAAACTGGCCTTTTAGGAACCTTGGAAGAAAAAAAATCCTTAAGATTTCTCTCTACTGCCTATGAAAGAAGGGTTTGGTCAAACAGGGAGTGAGGATTCCCCTGATCAGTCGCTTTATTTCAAGCTCAGCAAAGCAAAGCATTACCCAGACAATTCAGGGCTACTGTGTTCAGGCTCTTGTCAAAAATGGTGAGGGAAGACCTCAGGATTTTGTTAAATTCCAAAATACAAGCAGTTAATTTAAGAGTCTTGTTTAGGACTGATGGTGTGGGTCAGCCCAGCTGCAGGCTACAGATGTCACCACCACTGAAATCCTCTCCTGGTCTCCTTAATCACGTGTTTGAAGGGAATCTGGAAAAGCATGAGAGGGTTTTCTGGGACCTCTCTATGATCCTGGAGTGCAAGCACCAGGAACAACTTTGCACAATGATTTCCAGCTCCAGGCTGGCACAGATCACCAAGAAGTGACTGCTGAGCACTGGGGGAGGACAGAGTTGCTGCTGGCTTTGCCCTGGGCCAGCAAAGGCAGCTGTGGCAGCTTACACTGCGTGTAAAACCTGCCTGGAACACTACTCCAGACATACTCACAGGAGACCAGTTGAAAGCTTCAATCCTATCCTTTTATCCTGCAAAGACAGCGATTTTTTTTTTAAACCAACCCTTTTTAGGTTGTTTTTAAGCAGAACAAAGGACTCTCAAAAAAACTTATTTTTTTTTAAAGTAAATCAGGAATTCTGATAAGAGAACAAGATATTTACAGCCACTTAAAAAAACCTACTTCACATCTCAGTCTCCCTTCAGCAAAGGTTTTCTCAAATATATTCTTCAAAGCCATGAAAACTAATTTTGCAGTATCACTTACAATCTTGCCTTTCTGAAAAGAATGCTTCATTAGAAAGTTTTCTTCAGCTTCTACTGCCCGGGAAGCATCTTCTTCTTGATCAATTCTGCCCAATTTGTCTCAAATTCCCTGCTTTGCCCTTTCCAGCTCACCTCTCACCTGCCCTGCCCTTTGCAGCCAGGCTGCAGTGGCTCTGCCCCTTCCCTCTGAGCAGACAAGGCACCAGCACTTTAAAATGCTAAAAATACACCTCTCCTTTCTACTGATTCTCCTAGAAATACTTCCAGCCTCGTGTTCATAAGCTGAACACACCAGTTATGGGGTTTTTTTCCCCACCTATTTTCTTATTAAGCCTCACACAAAATTTGGTTTGTTTGCACTTGCAGAGGAGGAAGCCCTTGAGACACAAGTGGGACAAACATAAAGGTCAAGGAGTGCAGCAGAGGCTGCAGCCCCAGCAGCTTTCTCACAGAATCCCAGGGGTATGGAAGGAATGACAGAAGTCATTTTTAAAAGACTCAACTTCATCTTGTAATATGCTACAAAAAATGTTGTCACTGAACGTTTTTGGGTCTACCATATACGAATAGATGTGAATTTACCTGGTCAAAAACTGTTTCATCTACGGAATCCATCAAGTTAAAACACACTGAGTTTGTTTATACACCTTGTGGTAAAAGGAAGCTTAGAAACAAAATTACCTTCACCTTACTCTAAAGGTGCTGTCAAGTGTCTGAACTCCTGAACCCAACTAACCTGGAAAGTGGGATGTTACCTTGTACCTCAGCATGGTTACTCTGAACAACCTGTGTGTGTCAGGCTCACGATGGCGTGGTTTGGTTTGACTTTAAAATTAGTCTGGAAAAAAAGAAATTCACCCTGAAATAAGACTGCAAATTTCCTTATGCCATGAACAAAGCTGACAAGAGAACACTGTTTCCTCCCCACCTCTAAAACTGTGAGAACAGGACAAAAGTAACAAAGGAAACATTAATTTGGGGGCTTTATTTCATTTTTCTTTCCTTTTTTTTTCTTTTTTTTTTTAAGATGCTACATAGTCAAACAAGATTGGTCTTTTTACGGCATAGGACTAGTTTACTACTAATATTTTTGTTTCTCCCCTAGATAGACTTATTTACATACAAAAACAGTTTCCTGACCACTGTTTCCTCAATGCTCAGATGATCAAAACTCCCAACAATTGTGTAGTGCCCAAATCACCAGGAGGCAGAAGAATCTTGCACCACTACAGCAGCAAATTTTGAGTTCTCGTCACTGGCTTTGAACAGGCGCCTTTTCATACCACAAAGTATTAGTCAATTTTGTGACAATAAGGAAACGTGAGATGAAATACATTAAATAAGTCAAATATGCATTAAACATCTCTGAATAACATTTTAATTCAACTAAATGAACCAACAGCAATGTAGCTTGGTCCCTTGGTGAGAACAAGGCATTGACCTCTATTCTGAACGAGCCCCTGGGTGCTGCCCAGCTCCCTCAGTGCTGCCACAGACAAATCCTTGCAGCTCCTCACTACTCATTTAAGTGCCAAGGAATTGGTAACTTGCACAGAGTTGAAGACACTGACAGAAACTCTTAAATTCATGAGCAGAATGGTGGATTAATGTATTTTACAGAAGTTATCAACACCTCCTGCCTAACCCAGCTCCAAACATCCCTAGGGCCAGCTCCAGCAGTGGAGGAAGAGGTTTTTCATGTTTTCCTTTTTTTTTTTCTTTTTTTTTTTTAAAAAGAGGTAATCCAGCAACATGTACCAGGGTCTAAGAATGTTTAAAATGACATATACAATATTCCATTGTAGTGTTAAATCAGGATTTTCTCCCCCCCTTCATCACTGAAGCATATTCTCTTTCATTCATTCCCTCACCATACATTTTGAACTTTCTAGATTATGTTACATAGTATTTGTGCAGGGGTAATTTAAAGGCAAGACCTGTGAGATGTCATACATTAATTTTTTTTTTTTAAACATTGTTATGAATAAATTTAATCCAATGATATGGCAGAACCATCAAACCAATTTACAATTTCCAGCATGCTGCCTCTACAAGGCTATTTTTCCTATAATTACACCAAAGACAAAGAACAAAACCACCAAAGCAAGTAGTCTGGAGCTGAGCCCTTCGTCCTTGACAGCAGCTGCAGAAGGAGATATTGGGTTGTTTGTCTGGGGTACCTTCCTCATCCGCAGTCCATCTTCTTCCTAAAGGAAGAGATATTGATTATTTCTACCAAAAAAAACTCTTCAAATATTCACCCTTCTCATATTTATTTAGGTGGGTGTTACAGAATAGGTGAAAGCGAATTTACAGCTAAGTTAGAGCTCTGTTTCCTGAGTAATCCTGAGAAGGAAGGGAGTGAGGCAGGAGAGGAAAGCCACACACTCTTGGAAGTTTTCTCCTGCTAAGGGAGCAGGGAAGCGATGAGGAACCCTGCAAGAACTCATCCGAAGCCTAGAGACAGCTCCAGAACTTCAGAAAAACAATGGAGGGAATGGCGTGAAGGTGCTTTTCTTGCTCTGTAAGCAAGTGAGGTGCTGTTGGGGAAATGCTTCTCAGTATAATGAAGATGAAGCTGCAGTTTTTCACAGCCCAAGGCAATTACACTCATCATTCCCCATGTCAGATGTCACAAGCAGATCTTCGCAGCCCTTGAAGGGAAATCTGTTTCCTCCATCATATCAATGCTGACATTTTGACATGAACCTAATGGCAATAATTAGGATATTTTCTTGGTATGACTTTGGCAGCTCACCTGATTTAAAGATGAAACAACAGATAAAACAATGTAACACCAACAGAAATTCTCATTTCAAGTGAGGATGAAGCTCCCCTCAGCTGTCCCCGAGCTGTTGTGCAGCACGGCTGTGTGTTAGCACACTCCAGTCACACACACACACTCAGAGCTCTTCAGCAGAGGGGCAAATGAGTCATTTGTGACCTAATTTGTGTCCAGCTGAAGCAACAGTGTTAGACTTTTCAATGTGATACAGTATTATAGTGCAAAAGTATAAGGTACCAAAGCAAAAGTCTCCAGTCTACACTTAAAAAAATACTCAAGAAATAAAATTGTAAGGAAAGTTACTGCAGCCATAAAAATTGTCAGACCAGTGAAGTTCAAAGGGCTCAGGGTATGTCAGTGTTTCTCACTTTTGCATTTAAAGGGGCACCCACATGATCTGAAGGTGAATATACTTAAAATTAAATAATTAACTCATTGAAAGCCACAGGCTACCCAATACCTCACTGCTGCTCTAATTCTGAGTGGGGACAACTGACTTTTGTAAACAATAAAATGTTGTTTACATACAACAGTTTGTACAGAAACAAGTTTTCATTTTATATATTTTAATTTCCTTCTGACAGTGACTCCAGCCTGACACTGACAGCACCTGGCAGCAGGCAGTGATTTAGCATTGCTTTCTGATATTTTACAGATGTTTTTAACACTCTACAAAGGGAACAAAGAGCTCACCGATCGAGGATGTCACTGTAAGACATCAGCTCAATTCTAGATAGCTCCTGTATGGTGTTTATTCAAGACTGATTTGCAAAAAAATTAAATAAAATCATACAGAACTTAAGAGTATTGAGTCGCTGGCAAAACAAGAACACAAGGAGAAGTTAGGGTCATGTCTGTTATGCACACGTATTATTTCTGTGCAAAACAAAACTGTTTTCAAGAATTCTTTCATGCATCAGCCAGCCAAGCATCAGAGCTGAGAGAACAGAGCTCCTTTCACTGGGCTGCAAGAGTCACAACGTCCACACTTTCCTTGGTGCTGATATCTATGGAAGTAGACACTTACAGCAAATCCAACTACTGCAAAAAGGAATTTTTCAGCAGTGATAAAAGCTTCTCAATTACTGGATTTCCCAGCCATGTGCTGGATATGACAGGAAGCATATTTCCCATTCATCTGTCTTAATTTGGCCATTTCAGCAGCACATTACAGGTGCAATTACTGAAACACTCAGTATTTGCACAACACTGCCCTCAAGCTCCCATCGGTTTGGGAGAACGGGGCCAAGTCCAACACTGAATGCTTAATTCAGACTGAGAAATTAGGTGGGAAAAGAAAAAAAGAGGGGGAATTCACTCCTCTGGGTTGCTACCCAATCACCTTCTGTGACTGCATGACTTGTGCCTCCTTTCAAAGGAACCATTGATTTCAGCACCTTCTCGGAGTTTACAGAGAAACCTGAATTATCTTTTATTTTATACACAATATTAAAATATTGTGCTAAGGTCAGGTAACCAAACCTTTAAGATGGAAGCTTCTTTTTCAGGAAAGGGGTAAATCTGAAAAGAAAACAACAGCAATCTTTACCTTAAACTGTTTATTCTCCTCCCGTAACCTCTGAACTTCTACTTGAAGCCTCTTATAGTCTTCCATTACTTTCTTAACTTCAGTGTCATCCAAAGAAGAACTTATTGATTTAGACATTACAGAGGAATCTGTCTTTGTTGCAGTTGTGGATACAATTTTATTTATTTCTATGTCATGCTGTTAAAAAAGGGATAGAGTGATTTTTGGTTAGTTAATTAACACCACACCACACACCTGATACATAGGAGGAGAATCAGGTAAAATTGTCTGTGCACACCTGACACGTGCCTGTATCAAAAGAAATAAACAACATTTTGCTTTCTGTAACTCTACTGCTATCCCAAAAAACGCCAGATCAGCAGCAATAAGTGAAGACAGAATGACCTCGACTTTTCAGACCCTGCACATAAAGAAAAGGAAACACCCCTCAAGCAGGTCCCACCATCAGTGGTCTCCTCTCCCTTCCCTCCCCACTCCTGGCTGTCCCCTCTCCCTTCTCTCCCCACTCCTGGCTGTCCCCTCTCCCTCCTTCTGTGTTTCTGTGGGGATGGATGAACTTCCAAGTTGGGAAACAAGGTCCAGACCTCCTGACCCTGCTCCTTCTCCTGCCTTTGGATCCTCTCCATGCTCTGCACTTCAGAAAGGGTCTCTCATAAAATCAAACCTCTCCCCACCCAAACAGTTACATAATCCTAATTACAGACTGTTCAGTGCAAGGTAGAACAACTTGTGCCTTTAGTACCTGCACACTAGGAAGCATTTTTCAGTTTATTCAATCCATTATCAGTTTAACACTGGACAACACATATTTCCATCACAAATTAGTATGTCCACTACCCTAACAAGAAAGGATCCTACAATATTACAGCTGACAATTGTAATATAATTCCTAACTGAATTTGTGTCTTCCTCACCACCTTTTTATCAATTTACTTGACAAAATCAGAGTTGTACTAAGGAAGTGTTAGGCAAATTTATATTGCTGATGGTTATAAGTGCTTCAGTATAAACTCTGAGCTTCATAACCAGCAATCAGCATCTTTAATTTTTTTTAAATATTCTTTATCCTGTGACCTTTCACTAAATGAAAACAGATCAACTCAAAAATTGCTTTGTGCTACTGTTGCACTTATCATGTTCAAACTGCCTGCTAGTTACAGCTAGGATTACCAAGATTTTAAATAGTTTATATTGTGTTTTTAAAGGGTGATGCCATCCAGGCAGTGAAACAGAGCGTTTTGTCTTGTGCCTATATAGCTGTCTGTACAAACATGCCATTTTACAGGATTTACTGTGCTATTAAGTTAAATCACTCAATATGCATCCAAAAATACTCACAGGCTTATCATTTTCTGCTGGTAGCTCAAACACACACCTAAGTTTCGAATCCATGAGTTCTTCCGGTTTTGCTTCTTTCCACTGGAATAAGTTAATATTAATTTCACATTAAACATATTAGTATAATAAGGGAGATTGGAAATGCAGTGCATTATGTAAACAAATCACAACATTTCACTCAGAAAGAACCCACAGGTGTTTATCACATTACCATTAACCACACACAGGATGAAAAATGAGATCAAATACATAACTGAGTGGTATCGTAAAGACAGACCAGATACTATGAAGCAAATAATTCTAAATAGTCTGAAACTTCCACAGATAATTTATGAGAGAACTGGGAGCTGTATCAGAGTAATTAGCAGAGACAGGGGGAGTTATGGGCCTGCTTAAAAGAAAAAAAGAAAATGGAGGAGTGAATTCAAGGAAAGGGAAAGATAACAAGCCCCCAAATCAATCACAGTGTGAGTTCTCAACTCTTTGCCCAGTAGAGTTCCTACTCAAACTTTTCAAATTTCCCATGAGCTTTTCTTCCCCACTGGAATGAACTACAGGACTGTTCTTCCCCCTGCTTGTTTTCCACACCCTTATTTTTCAGCATCACCATCTGAACAGCACCAGATGTACGGTATACAGAGGGATAACCTCCCCTCACACCTTCTCTCCCCTTCAGCTGGGGAGGCTGCCATAAACAGGATTCCTTGCAATCTTTTTAACGGGGATCAGCAGTAATAAATCTTTGCTCAATAGCAGCTGTAACCCTGAAGTGAAAAGATTTATTCTCAGTGGTAATAAACAGCAAGAAGTGTCCACACATATATCCTGGAGTTCTCACGTGCTCCTCTTCACTTTGACCATCCTGGTAGCTTGGTATTCCTCAGCATATCTCAAGTAGGTGACAAATTATGGCTAAGCCCATGCAACCTGGAGTAGTATTTAACCCATCCTAAATAGCTGAATCGTAGTTCAGCTCTTCTGGGGCTGAAGTCAGAGTTCTATTTCGAGCTCCTTGGCTGCCTGTGAGGTGTTGAAAGCTTTATAGTACTCCCATAACTGGTCTCACCTGTTCATCCAGAATAGGAAGAGATCTGGAGTGGTAACAAAACTGAGAACTGATCAAAGCGTTACAGGAAAAGGAATCGTATCGGTCTGGAGAGCTCTGGAAAACTGAAAGGCCCATCTAGGTACTAAAAAACATTCTCTGCCAGCAGAATAACATTTGTCATGGTATAAAGTAACTCATAAAAATTAAAGAGCTCGAAAGTAAGGCAGACTGGCTTATCTTTCTAGTGATGCAGACATTTTATTACTATTGCTGTTTCTCCCACTGGATCTTATTTTGAGCCCATTAAACAAATATAGTTCCATAAATCAGTTTCAGAAGGGAAATTATTAACCTGTAGAGTGCCCCAGCTTTAAGAAGCTATTCAAAAGAAGACACATATTGTAAAGACTACTGTAGAGCTTTTCTGGGTTGACTTTTCTGTTTTTAAGTAGCACACACAAGCCACACACTTTTAAAGTAATGGTCTTTTTCCTTTTTACATGGTGTCCTCAACAGCCACTGAGTGTTCTCTCAAGCTAACAAAAGCCAGGCTAGAGAAAGCTTCCTTGTGCCTTCTTCTGGGGGCAAATCTTGCTCTTACAGGAAAGCCAGCAGTTGACATAAGGGTTTACTCCTTTCCAGGTTGTCTTACTGTAGCCTGACATCTTATTTCTATGTCTTTAGTCCTTCTCTGCTCCAGCACTACATATTTCTACTGCTCTCATCTGTAATCCACAGGACAGATTCTATGAGGGCCTTTCATTTACAAAGCCACGGCAGATATAGGCAGGGATAAAGAAAAATACAATACTTGTAAATCATCCTCCTGCATCTTGCAAAAGGAGCTGCTCAAGAGAAGACTCAAGACTGAGAGTAGACGCATAAAATATAAAAGATGCCACAGACTCTGAATATATTCTGTATATCCTTAGAATATATGGTTCAAGCTGGCCTTTCTAAAGAAGGATAGATTGCAAAAAACTACAACTACTTGTTTCATGGCTTGGCATCCCATTACTGACAGCAACTTCCTAAAGAAGCAACCACAGACACCAGCTTTCAGTGCAAGATTCCTGGGGCTCAAAATAACAGAAAACTCCTTGCTGTGCAGAGATGGGAATCTGGAAAAGCTTTCAAGGACCTTTCCAGCGTGGTTTGACAACAGCCTTTAAACAATGCAGTAAAAGGAGTCACAAAATTCTACAATTAGAAAGAAACCCATTTCAATTAATTTCAATACTTACTACTGCTTCCATATCTGAAGTATCAGCTGGAGCAAACATAGACTGAACCATAAACTTGTGTTTACTTTTCTCATTAGGGTCATAGTCAAAAGGCTGTAGCATCACTGGAAGAAAAAAACCCAGAACACATTGTGTTAACATTGCTCTGGTGCACAGTCATGCACTGATGACACAGTTACCAGATTTCAGAAAAACAAACATTAAAATGGTTTCAAGCTGTCTGTTGTTATGACCAAAGCAGCAGCTGAGATCAGGAACCTCACTCTAAACCAGAATTTTGAAAGCAAGTAAGAGAAACAGATTTCCTCAGTCTGTCTTAGACTTTTGTCTGAGAATTCTGAAAATGCTGATCACTCTACAATATTCTGTACACAGCTATGGCAAAGTAACGATAGTAATTTATAGGAAACAGGATCATTTACATATCTTCTGGGACAGAGGGAAAGATTTTCCAAGACAGTATCTTTTTGTCTTGCTCCATCCTTGGGGCAGAAGTAACAAGTATTTTGATCAGCTGTACACACAATATTGCTAATGATGCCCAAGAAAAGCTACAGAGGCAAAGTCAAACATTGTAAACCTCGAGGTTCAAGCCTCAGGATGGAAATTTCCTCTATAAAGTTTAAGAGTCTCATGGTATTTGCTTTATCAAGTACAAGTATTTAGCTCCCACAAATAAGTTACTGAAAGTTTGTTACCAGTTTATAGCTGGAATTTTATAGTTAAATGTGATGCAAACTTTTCCTATGAAAGGTATGCAAGGAATTTCTCTTCATTCAAAAAATCAGAAGCATTCCAAAATTTGCTTATGCAGAAAATGACCGTGTTCAGGGGGCAGAGAGGAAGGAACAGCAGGTTTAGAGGGGGTGTGTGCTTTTATTTAATTTTTTATGCAATATTGGGAATTTCTCTATCTTTGCTTTTGGGTTAAAGCAACCTCAAGAGGAACAGTTGGGTATTCCATCTACATGGAATAATCTTTAATCACAGTGGTCACAAGGAACCTCTACATTTGCAAATGACACCTGGATATTCAACTACTGGGACATTAAAAAACATGAGCTTGGCTTCACCACGAGACAGAACACGTGGAAATAACCAACACAGTTTACACAAACATGTTATTATACACTGCAAAAAGCCACCACCCCCTCAAATTAAAAACGAAGCTTGCAAATAGTGCCATTACTGCTAACAGAAAAAAATTGTGTAAGGTTTAAAAATCCACATTTCATGACCGGTCTTACTTCAGCCCCTCAATTCAATCACTAAGAAGAGAAGCAGTTCAAGAATTAGAACCATTTTCAAGCACTGGTGCTATTAACATTATGTGCCCAAATTCATATGCACTAATTGCAGGGGTTTGTCACATAAAAGCAATATCCAAAGATCCCATTTGTGGCAAATGAAGGCAAGTCAAACCAATTTGCCTCTCTTAATGAGCAGGGTACGTTATTGCTGTGCCCTCTTTACTGTGCACACAATCTGTGGCCATCAACAACCACATGCCTTTTAAAGCCCAAAGAGAAGGAAGGCAATAAATTCTCTCAGATGAGGTGCTTTAAAAATTATTATACATTTTTAACTCACCTTGCAGCACTTGGATATTATTCCAAAATAAGTGTTTGCAAATTAACTGGCTACCTTTAAAACTATTTTCCAAACAGGAGTGACTGCACTGTGAAAGCACAACTATTTCAACACTGCCTGACACATCACTGAAAAGCAGCAGCATCGTTTTTTCTCCTCTGTACTAGACACTTAAATAATTTCAAATCTACATAATGTGTAAGATCCAACTGGATAGTCAGAACTATCCAGCATTTATGGAAATTCTACAGATTGTGGTTTTTTCAGCTCGCTTCGCTGAGTGCAACTATCAGCTCACTTGAAAATCCTCACTTCCCAAGGGACAGTGCTGAATCCATCCTGAATGCCAAATGATCGCTGCTCCGAGCTCCATTCACTGAACCACAAGAGCCAGTGAGGGCTTGACAGCACTGAAGTTGTTAGCACTTGTATTTTTAGATCAATATGTGAAAGCCACATTGACACGAATTATTCAGCAAATGTCTTGTAAGCCAGATGGGAAGCTCAAAAATATGTACTTTTTTCAAGAGGAAACCAAGCCATTTTAATATTTATCCACATACAACTGGGGTTTCTGTGAAAGATCAGTTCCACAAAACTGCCCTAATTGCTGGAGAAATTGCTACTGGGAATGTGGCTCCTTTGTTCTGAATGGAAATCACAAACCCTATGCAAAAATTATGTGAAAAGTGTGTTCCTACAAAATGCCTTATCACATCAGTTGTCCCATCTGGTCAGAAGTTTCAGCTTTCATCAGTAATCGGAGTTTTAAGATACAAAATTATTAATATTATCTTCAAGTTTACTGTCAACAGCATCCATCAGGCAGAGAGGTATCTCAACCACTTCCCAAGCTGCTCAAACACCAGCACTGTTTTACCACAAGCAAAAACTGCAGAGTCACTGAGAGATCAATGGACATCGGTTTTCTCACACACTCCTGCAATATCCCCAGCATTTCACATTCTGCAGAGAGCCAAGGAGAGGCACTGACCACCCAACATGCTCCTTCTTTTCCACAGAACAGTTTTACTGGCAAAGTTAGTTACAATGACAAAAGCATTAAAGTCCTCTGGTTTTCCTAGAATAAACCAGCTTTCTCAAGGAAGAGAGGAAATCTGAAGCAGGAACACCTTTAACACCTGCTAGGATTTAGCCGTCCTTTCCAAGAGCAGAAGGAACAGAAAAGTCTCCCAGCTCAGTCAGCAACCTTCCTCTAGTTTCCATCTAAATTTATTAATGGCCTGTTTACTTGGTCCTGGACCAACACTGCCCTTATGCTGAAATACCAGAGAAGGGGAAGAGTCATTTACTTCTGGTGCCCTCCAACACATCAATCACAGCAACCCTTGGCCTCCTGGTAAACTTAAGCCAGACTTGGTGGGTCCTCTCTGGGCCAGGCTCCCCATTCATCCTCTGCACCTGTTTTGGTTTGAGCTAATTATACATGCAGGAAACTTTACTAGGGCCTTGAACCAAAGCATTTATGCCCTCTCGACTCCTTCCTTATCCAGGTATATGATGCTACATTTGCCTTACTCACAGCCCCATTATGTCAGCATCTTGCTCACCCCAGTCAGGCCCCTTCATTTAACAAGCTTGCAATTATAGCAAGAGTATTTTGTTCTGCAAATATGTGATTCTGCAGTTTTTCTAATGAAACTCATCCCATTTCTCTTACTGTAGCCTTCAAGGACACCTAATTCTGCTGCATATCTTCAATCTCCCAACTTTACAACATCATCAGGGTTTTTAGTGTACTCTTTATTCCAGAATAGCTTGTAAAAGCATTAAACAAGATTGTACCAGGAATCACTCACAAGAAACATCACTAGTAGCTCCCTGCTATCACATTTCCATCCACATCACTGTTCATTCTTAAGCAGCTCATTCAACAGACTGTCAATCTATTTTTTCTTTTCTAGCTTTATCAATCATTTCTGCAAATGGCACTGCATGGAATTCTTCGTGGTCTGGACAGATTAAATCTACCATATTTGTGTCACCTTTCCATAAAATGCACCAAGCAGAAACAGGGGCAAGCCTCAAGATCCTTGTGGAATTCCATCAGCTCTGGCAGAGGTGAGCAAAGGACACTCACATCTACAGAAACGAGCAGAATCGATTGCACCATTCCACCTCTGTTTCATGTTTACATAAATAAACATAAAATTTCTGTAAATATTTCAATAATACTAATAAGTGTTGAATCTGTGAAGATCAAGATCGAATTTTAAAGCAGGCAGGCAAGAGCAACCCAAAACTTGGTAGTTTCTGCAGAGTCCTGGGAGGTCTGTGAGAACAGGGCACAGGAGTGACACTGCCAAGGAAAGTCTGGGAATGCAGCAGGGGATGGGACACAATCAGTGCCCTAAAGAATGGGGCAGACCCGCCGTGACTGCAGAGCACAGGGCTGCAGCTCCATCCCTGCTCAAGGCAATGCCTTTCCAAAGTCAGGCAAGCTCACAAAAGACTGAAAATCCCCCCCCCGATATTCGACAGCAACCCAAGGATAACATCAGCTCCTCCTCACTTCTAGGAGGCATGCTCAGACTGCTCTCTTCAGTGGGACACTGTGCACAGATGGTACCATCTGCAATTCCTCTCTCCTCCTTATACATCTACTGCAGACTCACCAGCATCTGCTGGTATTCCTTCACTTTTCCTTTGTAATCCATTCATGCCTTTTATTTAGATTTCAAAGCCACAAAATCAGCTATCTTTGCTGAAATTAGACGTGTTTAACAGCAGTGGAATGTGTGCAAATACTCCTTTCCCCAGTATTGCAGCCCCAGTGCAATGGAATCAGATGACAGTGCACACACACGCTTCCCGACAGTTACATAAACTCAGCTGTTAAAATTACATGCCATTATATAACAGGTGAAAACACGGGCTCCAAACCTGACATCCCAGCAGGCAGCACATGCTGACAGGGCCTCAAATGCTGGTATTTAGCAAAAGCTGTGATATGGCATAAGAAGGCAGCATTTGAGACTCCCCTAGATTAAAGTGAGCTTTATTTTTCTGGCATTTTGTACGTTTTTAAATGAGCCATCATATTAGTGTGAAATAAAGTGGAACTGCTGCCTCTCAGAGCAGAATATCTTCTCATACACTTACAGCAAAATAGTACAGAGTTTCACAGGAGTATAACAAAGGCATCTGGTTACTACAGAGCAAGAAGGAAGAGGCTGTCCCAAATTCAGCTTCAGGCAATACTATTCTCTGACATTAACGAATGCTTAGGCACTGATTTTTCGGAGACAAGGTGCAGCACCAATGCAGGGCTATCAGTGACTGTGGTAAAGCCAGTCAGCAATTGTGAAGGGGACAGATTGCATATAGTAAACACAGCTCAATTAGCTTAAGTGTCCAGAAGTTACTGAATTAACTGTATTTTAATAATTTCTCATCAGTAGTATTTTCACTAGGTTTGGAGGAATTCAAGTCCTATTTATTCAAGTCCTATTTTTATGCCCTGTGCAAGACTTGAATTAAATGACTGAAAAGGTAACTGATTCAGAGGCAAAGAAAGAAATTCTATTTATTTTTCACTTCATTAACTCCAAAATCAGGTCTTTTGTTCTCAAGCAATATTACTCCAAAGCAAAGGTTAAACACATCTTCCCCCCTTTTTGTGAATCTGAAAACAATTCTATTCTGCACGTTAATGGCAGTCCCCTCTTTGATCCCTCCCATCCAAAGGATCCCACCTGCTGATCAGAACCAAAGACACTGCCATCCTCAAGTCCAACATTAGGTCCCATGCATGGTTTGAAGGAGCTTAATATAGTACCTAAGGAACAATGAAAGTGTGCTAGTTGCATTTTAAAATATAATGTTCATGTAAGGACTGGCAATTTAAGATCATTATTTATTGCTACTGCTATTATCAGCATGGAAATATTAGAACACACATGTGAGCTTGTGATGAAATACACCACAGCCATTTTCCACACTAACCAAATCATAAATCACTACAAATAAGTTTATCAGAAAAGGGAAATTCTTAAAGCTATGTCAACAAGAGCAAAGCATAGATCAGGTTAGCACAGCAGACTCGTAAGGGGAGACTTTAAGCCCTGGACTAGATCCACACTCTAGCTGGTGTGCCACTGGGAAGGGTCAGGCTGGAAAAGCAAGCTGCTGGGAGCATAACAAGAGATGGTTCCTACAACACTTGTCTGCACTGTATTTACTCAAGGTGGAGCTAAGGGGTACTTGTGAGCACAACTTTAACAAACCACTCAACACTGAGATCAAGACAACATTTCAAAAAGCCTGGTAAGAGCCTGCAAAGGAAGCAGGCTTTTAATTTTCAAAGTTCATCTGCAAGATGAAAAGCATCCACATCTTTATAGCATGAAGATAATTTGTAGCCAGAAACCATGCTAATTTTCATTATCATTTCATTGATTTCAATGCATTTGATATGCTTGCCTGCAGCTAGTATAGATGACAGACAGCTTTACTTGGGAATTGTCCCAACTTTCAAAAATCTCTGTTTCTCTCCAGAGAGCTTTTTCATTTACATATTAGTCATTTCAGAGCTCACTGGGTACGTGCTGGTCCTCTCCTGAAGCAGAAGTGCTTTGCCTGCCCCACCTAGAGCTCCCACACTTCCCTGGTTACCTCCTCACTGTGACACTCCCCGGGGATTAACTGCAAGGGAGGCACAATCCTGCAGCCCTTTGCACACTCAAATTGACACCACAGAAATCCCAAAGACAACAGATCAACGAGTGTGCAAATATGGGCATGTACAAGAAGGCTTACAGGATTAGAGTTGCTTAATTTTACAGTGCAAAGTGGTTTTGGGATCAATTTTTATTTTGTTGAAGCAAGCTCTCTCCAAGGGTGAGGTGTTTAAATATTTTACATTTTATTAAGTAAGAAACTGAACTCTTGATTTTTACATGTTGATTTTTTTCAAGTAAAAAGCAGTGGTTTTAGCTTCCCAAATTTGTTATTCCAGGCTGAAAGAGGTTGGTAGGAGCAAACTATATAACCTATCAACAGTATTTCTTATCATGCCATATTAATTTCTTTTAGAACCAGCAAAGCAAATTTGCATGTTTTGAGAAATAATTTTCTTAACTAAAGTCTGACCTCATTCATCCAATATGCCACTACTACATGCTTTGATAGAATTCTTTATCAAGAACATGGATCAGAGAAGTCATTGAGAAAATATATCATCAGCAAGTTAATAATATACAGACATTCTGTTTGTGAGAATACTCCGCTCTTTATGCTTTCAAAGTAAGCCACTCCTTTGCTTTTCCATTACCAAACTTAGGCAAGTCAAGAGCTACTGACTCATTAGAGAAAATCATTAACTTTTCCTATGCAACAGCAAAGACTTAGTCATTTGACATTTTTAACACCAAAGGATACTGAATCTTCAAGGCACACAAAACAAGCATGGTTTGAAAGTAAACGTTTCCATTGTTGGTTAAATCAAAGGCAGTTTGGCATCAGTCCACACCAGTCTAAACCAGAGCCTACAGTCCACCCAGTTTTATTCTTCCCTGGATGTGCTCATCCAAGCACTTGTTTGACCCCGTGGTGAGCTGGTTCAGGAAGTTAAGCTGGCAAAAAAACTAACTGTACAAAAATAATCCCACAGGGAGGGCAGGGCTGCAGCAGGACTGGTTTGGATATGCTGGCTGAGGCTGTTAATGAACTACATCTATCATTTATGTATTTCCGCCTTTCTCCTCTCCAAAACAAGATGTAAGACCAAGCCTACCACTGCTAGACTAGGAGTAAGGGAAGTAAGGATACATGAAATGGCTGCTTCTCCATGAAAACACAACCTCTTGGATTCACCAAAATACTTTCAGGCTGCGAGATATTCCAAGAAATAATTGATTATAAGAAACTATTTTCAATCACCAAAGAACTGCTGGAATGGCTTACCAGAAACATTAATTGATGTTCCTGCATCGATAATTCCACTGTTGGGCCTTACACAGTATCTACGTGGTGCTGTGGTCTTAACTTTGAAGCAGACATTTCTGTCCGTGGGGTTGCCGAGCTTCAGGTTTGTAGTGACCACATCTGTGAAAGGACCTGAGGAGGAGAGCAAAAGCAGACTTGAAATCACACAGAAAGCACTTTTCAAGCAGAGGCTAAGCAGGCTCTAAATCTCTGTTCACAAATCTTATAAAGTAATTAGATGTTCAATTTCCATCTGCGGCACGTACAGATAATCGTGCACGCAAAGCTGAGGCTGCAGCCAGGCCCCAGCCTGAGAGCTCATCATCAACAGCAAAACAAAAGGGGGAAATCGTTCACACATTGTGCCAACACCACAACATGGCATTCAAAGGATGCCAAATTCCCTGCTGTGTCACAGTTGCTCCATTCTAGTCACTGAAACCCAGGCTAGCAGAGATACCACATACACCATGCTGTAGATGATAAGTAGTGAGTACAGAACAGTACATTAACCAGGTGAGGAATGGGAACCAAAGACTACCACAGATCCATCTGCACATGAAGCTGGACCTCCACAGAACCAGGATTCCACCAGGTATTCAGGAATGCCATATCAAAACCAGTAAGACAAGCATTCAGGGTGCATCTCCTTTTGCCTACCAAGTTTTTTTGTTTATTTTTTTTATAAACTGTCTTGGCAACTAGAAATTATAAACCAGAAGAAATAAAGTAGCCTACCTCACCCAGGACAGGAAATAACCATGTGGAAATAAGAAAATTTTTAGACACTGAGAGCACTGGCAAAGATTTCCGTAATAGCAAAGCCAAAATAAAACCATTGTCAAGTTCTGCAACACCAAGTGCAGGCAAATCCATTTCTCTCAGGCTCACTACCTAACTGAAACTCCCAAATCCCTCAGGCAGAAGAAAGGCTGATTTCCCACAAGACACTGATAAATCAGACAGGTAGCACACAACCACAGTGCTTTACAGATGTAAAGAAGTAAAATTAAAAGAAATATAACCACACTTTGATCAACCGTCTTCTTCATAGAAGTGATTAATTTGATGCCTGAATAAAATACCTTCATCTGTCCTCAGGAGTAAAAGCAAATTGGTCAAAAAAAAGCATCAAACTTCTCCTTGTAGAAATGGCAGCCCTAAAATTGAAAAAGGGTGAATGATGATGATAACAAAAATACTGGCAGGCAGCATTCCACCACCTTCCTCTCACAGCATGGATGGCTTGATGTAATTTTAAGTTTGCTTCTTATTCTACGCAAATTTGTCTCCCAAGACAATATTTAATCCAGCTGTAACAGTACTACAGTCCTGCATCCTCTACCCTTGATCCAATTTGTTTAAAGTAATTAGAAGGGAAAAAGCCTCAAAACAATCACACACATAATAACCCCAACCACACAAGGCAGCATCATTGCTGTCTGCACCCTGAGCAAACCAGCTTTGCAATACAGCATGGGAGCAAAAAAATAATTGAAGCAATAAAATTTTCAGATCACATGGCAAAGGTTTCACTAGACCTGTGAAACACCAAGATGTGAAAGAGAAAGAAACACAGCTGTCAAGTTTTCTCTGTGTTCTGCATGCAGAGATGGGACTTCAAGCTAATGGAAAATAACAGGCCAGAAGCAGCCACGAGTTGTTAAAGAAGTTAAACAAGCCAAACCATCAGAAAAATCCAGCAAACATTTAGGTGTGTAAGGACAGTAGCAGATCTTCAAAACAGCTCCAACTGGGAGAAATCTAACATTTCAGAAGGAATTATAGGATGCCTAAGCAATAAGGATGTGTCTTTACTAAAAAATTACAGCTTGAGCTGTTCCAGCACAGAGGGAAGGTTGGCTGTACAAAGCCCTACATATGCAGCTGCATCCTCAGTAGTGCTTTACTGGTTTGCACACTGGGACAGATTTCCAGGGGGAAATACCATGTTTTTACTTGGCTGATCCATGAATGTGTGCGGGATTTGTGTGCCCCAGCACAGAGCTGCTGTTTGAAATGGTAATACGACAACAACTCTGTGTGGAAAATAATTTCCAAATGGAGTTACTTATTGCTAACACAGATCATACCAAAATATTTGGCAGCAAAACCTTTCAGCAGACGGAACTCATTTTTTCTTGTCTGCTTGGTGTTTCCTCTTCTGTTCTGTCCACTAAACTCTAAACAGTTTCTTTAGCTACATTTCCCCCAAATAACAGGTTTTACAGCCACCACAACTGTACTAGAAGGTTGACATCTGCTTCCAGCAAACCTGTGTACAGGCACACTCCTTATGGTACCGCTGTTCAAACTCTGCAGCAAAGCAAAACACAACAGACAAACGCAGAATTAACGTGCCATCAAGGTGTCCTGAAGTGTGTAAAAAAATTAAAAGACCACAGGGTATTACTCGGGGTAACTGGGGCATGGCAGTGAAATAATATCACTTGGCTGGCCTGCCTTTTAAGAGCAAGGCCATGGACTGCCAACTCAGGCTGAAACAAAACCTTGGTAGCCTGTTGTTGGATTACTATAGCCAAGGTTACAGGTTTTTTGGAGGGGCTGGGGTATGTGGGAGAACTTATCTCAGGATAGACACAAGGGAATTCTGCACTGGAGATACACCTTTGCTTTCCAACACCTGATTTGAGCACTGCAGATAAGGCTGGTGTGGGTATTAACAGTCATACGAGATGCACATCGACCCTGGAGCTTCATTTCCAACGCAAGGCATTGGGACTTCTGGAATCGTACCCAGTTACAGTAAGAGAAAACACTCTACACTTCTTCCTGGTAAATTTGTCCTCATTACAAGTGGATAGACTATTTATACAAGTTTATGCAACACAGGGACAATGCTTGTACTCCCAAGGTGGGCTGAGAGCACAGTTAAGCCAGACTGGTGCATCTGGATGGTACTTGGGTAAAAGCAGCAAGTGAAGACTGACTCTTAAAACCCACAACCCTTACTTAATCACATTATTTTGATTTGAATGTTTTTTCAATTGCTCATAATATTTCTAGATAAGTGGAACTCGTACTAAGGCAGGGTGCTTTCCAAATGACAATTCGCAATTTAAAATCATCCCAACGGTTTTTCTCACATGTTTTTTAAAGATCATGAGAAAAATGCCACTGGTGTCATCCCAAGGACAAAGTTATGGGAAACAGGGTCTGTACATGCATCATCTGACATGGGGTTGTCATGGGAGCAAGCTGTCTAGAAGGAAGAATGTAGTAAATGGAATTTGGTGCTGAAAGTCTGAAATATTCCACCAGAGCTTGGTGACTTTCTCCTGCCGAAGTAAAGTCAACTTGTGTTAATGCAAAGCGGGCATCTAGTGACACACTACCTAGCAGTATTACTGGGAGGAAAGGAAACATCACCTCCTATACTCATGAAACAACAAATAGTAAGAGGTATCCTGGCTTTTCATAGGACTACTTTTCAGCAGGGTTATTTCTGAACTGTGGCTTTTCACCCACACATCCAACCCTTAATGTCTGAAGATCACAGTGTTATTTCAGAATTTTCCACAGTCCATTTCCTATTCAAACACCAGTGCTGTATCAATCTTTCCTAAGAGAGCCATTCTGCAGTGTATGGCTTGTAATATCCCACACCATTTTACTAATAATACAAAAGTCTGGAAATCAGGTCAAAAGAACATGATGTCAACTCTATTTAAATTTTAAATAACTCTCACTGCAATAGAAATTGCCCATAATTGTACCAGCAAATCCAGGCTGATAACTTTTTGATGAGCACAGTACTCACTATGAGTTCCTTGCCACTCACTCCTCAAAGAAACCACGTTACACAGCCACACCATCTGTACTACATCTTAATACAACCATCCTCACCTTAACCAAAATTCCATGCTTTGGCATGGCAAATAATCAGTCCTCATGCTGTTTGGCACATGAAGGAATTCAGCATTAAGTACCAGCAGAGGGAAAGCTTTGATGGCACAGGCTTGGGCAGCAGCATTCAAACCCAGCAGGGACAGTCCTCTGCAGATCTGTACCTGCAATTATCACTACATCTTTATAATTAACTACACACATCAGGTGGGCCATGGGGTTGCTTAATTCCTGCATGAGTCCATCTCACTGCTGAAAGGGGAGGTGGTCTGGCCTCTCATCTCCACCAGCTGCCTGTGCAAGTTGCACTGTGTTCCTCTGCATGGCCCAAGAGCAGAGCCAGGGAGCTGCTGGGGCTGGAAATTAATCCACTTACCAGGCAGGGAGAGAGGGAGGGGGCAGTGGGGAAGAGAAAAGGAGAATCAGGTTTCAGCCAGAACGAGCAGCACTCAGACCTGGCATCAGGGAAACTGCATCTTCCTGCACAGCATTCTGCCAATTTAAGGTCTCACAGTTGTAGGTGAAAGCTTGCAAGCACATCTGGGCATACATGCTGCAGTCACACCTGTAGTGTTGGCATAGCTCCTGAAAGTAATTAAGGCATATGCATCATTTTTTCTGTACTTAAATTTAATGCAAATTCTCATCTGCTAAAAGCTAGGCATCCCTAAAACATGTAGTGAACTTTTTGAAAAAAAGCACTGCAGGAATACTTGATACAATCATAGTCATGTTCAGCTGGCAACCATTGATCCACAAGACCAAGAATAAATTCTCATCAAGCTGCCCATGTTTTTCCCAGAGTGTTTTAGATGCACTTTCAGCATCTTCCCCTAAACAACTTTTGCAACTCCAGCTCACCACAGACATGAATCTAACAGCAAGGTAATTGGAAATAGCCAGAAATACAGGCAGAGCTTCGCATGAGATAACCTCTCTTGTACTTCCTTTGTGGAAAGCAGTGGAATGCAATAGGAGGAGAAGGATGTATTTCACCATGGTTTAATCCCACCGATGTGTCAGATGAAAGTCATTAATCACCTGACACATTAATCAGCCATTGAAAGGTAACTGAAGAATCTTTAATAAGGGAGATGGTGGAAAGCAATAGAGGGGAAACCTAAATTGTTTTGGGACTATTTTCAAGAGCCCAAATCCTACATGTGACTGGTAGATGTCCACATGGGGCAGTAATTAATCCAGTGAAAGAGCCACACTGGCCCTGTGTGAGTGGAGAGGATGGGGGCTGAATGTGATACTCATCCCTTCCCCATCCCACATCCTACGCTGGCCCCTCTCCCATGGCATTAAGTGCCTCCCTGCAGCTCTGCCAGTCCCTCAAACTGGGGATGCCCCTTGCCCTGCTCTAGAGAAGCACCAGCACCATCAAAAAGCCACCACACCCATCTCTCCATCTGATTAATTCAGCCTTTCTACCTGCAACTTTTCTCATCTTCACATGTGAGTGGTTTCTCAGTTCCTTTACTGCCTCTCACAGCACCAAGTGATTTCATTTTATTTCCATGGGCTCTCCCATTTTATTTTTGTGGATGTCTATCAGCATTAGAGAGAAGGCAAAATAAAACCAGCAGTGATGCACAAGAGGGCTCAGTAACAGGTGAAGAACTTGACTTACTGCATGCTTCTTTTAAAGTCATATATAAAGCTGATGACCTTTGAAGATAAACACTAAAATGAAAAGAGCTGAAATGTCAAGCAAGACATCTTGAGCTATCAGCCAGGTGCCTGAGAATCAAGAACACCCAGGATCCAATCAAACTCTCCCACCACCTTACTTGCCTTTAGACAAATCACTTAAGGGCTTGATCTTCTGCTATTAAGAGCCTTAAGAGTTGACAGCAACTCCAAAACAGAAGCAGGTTTGGACCCTTATAGTCTCCCTCTCTGTCAAGTAAGGAGAATACTTACCTAATTACACAGAATCTTGTGAAGATTAGTGTTTTAAAAAGTACCGTGTGCCAAGGTTTAATCATCATCATCATCTGGCTCTGGAGACTTTCATAATTAAGTGAGCATCCGCAACTTTTGAAATCAAAGAAGTCAAAAAATCAGAAACAAGAAGAGCCTGTGTTGCATAAATATCTGATTTCACAAGTAACTCACTGAGAGAACACAAATCCCCCAAATTTAGTAATTAGTTAAAAAAAAAATCCTTGTGTATACCACTTGCCAACCTTTTGACCCCAGCTCAGATTTTAAAAGGAATTAGCTACAAACCCCCACCCCATGGAACCAATATCTTCACTCCCAGCACCCACCCCCTCACCCAAAAGAGCCCTTGAAGCAAAGTGACAGGAGGGAAGTGGTCCCTTCCACTTCTGCTGTGTCGAACAGTAGGTGTCTGGATGAAAGAAATATTACAAAAACAGAAGCAACATCCACATCACTCCCTATGCAATAGCTGATGCAGCAGAGCAATTTTTTAAAGAAGTATGTAATCAACAAAGTGATCTAAGAGGAAAAAAAAAAAAAGAAGGTGCAGAAACCCAACAAAATTACATGATCCAGATGCCAAAGTTGGAGCAAGGTTGGCAATAAGTTATTCCATTTAGATGGATTAATCAGTGTCCTTCCCTGGCCTATTCTGGCATAAACATTTTTTCTCAGAGTGTGCTTCATGCTTAATTGGAAAAAAACCCAAACCCCAAACAAATACGAGACTGAACTCTATTTTCAGGGTACCTATTAGTATGTAATTTTTGTCACCTTTTACCCCTCAGAGGATCATTAACAGTCTGACCTCACAGTTGTAAGAACTGAGAGGCCACACATAAGCTTGCCAAAAGAAATAGAAGAATATGTCCTTCGTATAATTTTGGTACCAGTGTCATTTGTTTTTTTCCCAACTGATCTCTTCAGAGTCTTCTTACACGCAAACATCACCCACAGCAAACTTCAGCAACAAAATCGCACAACACGAAATATTTTCTCTGCATCATAAAGTTAAAACAGATTTCTGCACACGCTTGCATAAACAAGAGACTGAGAGCAGCCTTGGTGAGCTTTCAGAGGTGTATCTCTGTTTCAGCTGCGCTTTCAGATCCTTTGAGAACCGAGTGCCAAACATATTGTATTACTTTGCTTGTTCTGCACACAAATATCACGTGAACCAACTCTGTCCAGGTATGGAAACAGCTCAGGAAACAGTGGCACAGCAGCTGCATCTCTCTCAATAACCACGATGCAGCCAGATCCATCTAGAGTAAGACATCCCCTTATTGTACACAGCCTGGAGCCCCATCCATGGGGTATGGAAAGGACACAAAGCCCAGGCTCCCAGGAGAAGTGGGAATGTGATGTGCAAACCTCCCCGACAAAAACACTGCTAAAGACTGAAGTCAGCGTAAAATGTTTCCCTGGAAGAACCATCCTGATTTTAATCATCAATCCAAGCTACACTTCTCCTTCTAAAGTGATTTTTTCCTGGTCTAATTTCATCACTAATCTCCATTTCAAATGCACATTAAAATGTTAGGGAAGGAGCAACTTAACTACTCTAATTTTACGCTCACATATACTCCTCAAATAGAGGAATTTGATGTGCAACTTAAATAGCAAACGAGCAAATATTTTAAGTGCAAAACTATGCATAAGTTGAAAATACCAGAAGAAACAAACAAAATTAGATATTCTGGGGATGCACAAAGAATAGCTGCTTTTCTAATAAGTTTAAAAAAAACCCAAGCCACATAAAATAGGCAGAGGGATACTATTTATGGCTACAAATAAAGGAAGGAATCCTGAGTTTAGCAAGATATATTTCAGGGGAGCCACTTGAAAACCAGCCTATTAACTGTACTTTCAGGACCAAAGGGGAAAAAACCAAAACAAAATCAGAAATTTAGCCAGAAGCAGTGAGAAAACTTAATCAGAAAAAAAAAAATCTGACAGTTTATATGTGTGACACAGAGCAAGAAACGAATGTCAAGTTGTGTTCTTCAAGCCTAAACTTCTGTCTTTTCCAACCTAAACAATTCCATGATTCTGTGATCATCTGCACCACTGTGTGACGTCAGTAAGCACAGTCTAAAACCAGCTATACAAAAACTAAGAGAAAAAAAATGTTACTACCCTTAGATCTTTGCTCCTAGTGTGGTAAAAATATAGGAAGGCCAGAAGAAGAGACATCACAAACCAGAGGAAATGCAAATGTTCTGAGAAAACACAAAATATATTGCTAATTCATATATCACAAGAAGCACTAATTGCAAATATCAACAGGCAATAAACATGAAACTACACAAGGGAGAGGGTGAACTGCTGGGAGAGACACCAGAAGCATCAGCAAGGATGAAGTAACTGGTGTGATGAAAAAAGGAGCAGCCGAGAAAAACAAGTTGCCATTTTTTTTCTTAAAAGAATTACAAAGTCATTTGACATGCCTTCTACAAGCACAACTAATTCGTCTTTTAAATTGCTTGCAAAAACATAAGATTTGGCTCCATAGTGATCCCCACACCTACATGATTTTATAATCTGCATCCTAAGTAACTGGATCACCAGGCAAACCTCCCCCTTCTCTATTTTTCCACTCCTTGTGGAAACCAACCAAGAAAACAGGATTAAATTTAGAATGATAAAATCTTTAATCCATGCACCATGGTATGAGGGACTTCGTTTACAGCTCAGAGAACTAGACACTAAAGTAGTTTAGTAAAGAGATTATTTTCATAAAGTATTTATAATAACGTGGGGTAAGTACTGCAGGCAGCAGCAGTACCCAATCTGTACAAATGTTTTTGAGGCCAGGAGAATTACAGTTGAATTGAGCAATTTTCAGAACAGCTCTAACAGAGGAAAAACAGACTCAGCCCTCAGTCTGGGTCGTGCTGCTGGTGTGAACACACAATCACTTCGATCCGTGTGCACCTCTACCCTGCCCTGAATTAAACAGGGCAATGGTGATTTGCTTTGCATACATTTCCAGTGACAGCAAGACCTTGACAGCTGTTCCAGACCCACGGCACAAATCCCTCTTTACAAAAGGTTGCCTAGCAGGCCAAATTTTAAACTCAACAACATCCCAGGCATCTCAGAAAATATCCTCTATGGCTCTACAGACATCTTGGTCTACAAAGCACTGAAAGGGTTTATATATTGAAAAAATACTGGGTCAAGTGCCAGAGGAAGAGACTTAGCATGAATCTAACCCCTAGCTTGGACAAACTGGTACTTAAATATTCATATATGTATGTAAAATAAGCTTCCTTTCTGCCTCTGGTCATCACACAGGAAGACAAAGGACCTTTGGTGTTGTGGTAGGAACTGTCACACCAGTGCCAATCCCCCATCCAGAGGGGAGAGGGCTCTGACTGGGAAGAGTTCCTGACCTAATCAGGGAGGATTTACTTGCAGAAAAAAACCCAACAAAACAACAATTGCAGCAGCAAGATGATAATGTTAAAGATCACGTTTCTTACAAATACAAAGATGAAATTTAAGTCTGAAACAACAGCTGTCACCACAAACAGAACTGTTGCAAACACCATCAATAAGGCTTTCAAAGCCAAGCAGCCACACTGACAGGGAAAGCAAAGAGGCTGTTATTGTACCAACTATGAAATGCATTCAGTAGTTATTAGCTGTTCCCAGCAGGCAGCAAACATAAGACCAATATGGTAACAAGATAGTAGAAAATGAGTGTGCCTGCAAGATGTGGGCAGAATTAGCAAGGGTCATTTGATTCCTGCACTGCCTCAGCTGGGCAGAAAGCTGTGCTCAGAGGCACTCAGAAACAAGACAAACCCTCCCTCGCCCAGTTTCCTACCAAAATTGCATTATAACATATGTAGAAGTTGCTCATTTGATCCAAAACTCATTTGATGCAATCAATACCTTCCAGATCTGGCTGCATAGAAGAAATTAAACTGCTTTTAAAATTGGGTATTTGTTCATAGATGTAAGCTGACCTGAGCTCATGAAGTTGGATCATTTGCTATGGTGATGATGCCTTTTTTTCCAGTTGAGTTTCAAAACAGATCTGACAATCTATTTAAAGATTTGTACTTGAATTTTTACAATCCTAATTCTGAATTAGACAGCAATTAAACAGAATTCACTCTTGTATTTAACGGTAGCTAACCGATTTAAAAAGAAATAAAGCATTATATGACTACTGGTAAGTTTTTAATTTATAAAACCTGTGCAGTGAAGAAAAATAGGTAATAATTTACTTTCCAATGAGAAGGCACTAGCAGGAGCTGCTGTATAAATTTCTACTCCATATTCCTTTCACGGGTGACAGGACACTGCACATGGCATGCAGGGCAGCAGCTGGTAAATACAATTTACTGCTAAGCACCAGTGTGAACCTGCATCCACTCTGACACATTAACTGTGTCTTCATTTTGCCACGATAGCCATGCTCCTAGGACTTGAGAGAGCCACCCCTTCCATCTGTATTTTCAATATAATCTGTTATCAGATATATCTTCTGAAGTGATGAATAGAGGTCACATCCCAGCAACCAAATCAGACTGGCAGGCTGCCATCCTGATGAGCTTTAAATAACAAACTTGAAGAACTTTTTCATGTATCATTGCAATAGCTCCATAGCTCAAAGTGAGCTGAAAATCCATGGACAAACACGGGATTCCCAAGGAACAGGAAGTTGTGAATGTATGTGGCCCATTCTGTGCAGTAAAGGCAAGCAGTTGATCACATTTAAAACACAAAATCTCACAAAACTAAGAGAAGCAATGGCCAAGTAACAAATTTTATCACTGCATTAGGTCTTTCCCTGAAATAGTAATACTTTGATGCTATTAATGCTCATAACTTCAACTGGAATTCTTAAAATCTGTGTAATACAAAATTATTCAGAAGTCCTTAACCCATAAATCACATTGACCAAAGCCTTCAAGGAGATTGTGGTATTTTTGGAAATAGTCTTGGGAGACCTAAATACATTAATTAAATTTAACGGAAGATGCAGTTAAACCTCCTTGACTGCTTCACACATCTCAATTATTCTTTGGTGCTCCAACCATCCTATTCAGAGTTTCAAATTTCTCTTAGTCCCACATGTACAATTCCTCCCTCCTTTCCCAGTGGAGCTGTTAGTGTTGTGCCTCCAGTGTACAGGACACCAGCAGATTAAGGAAGCCCAAGAGAAGCATGATCTTCAACTGATTCCACTTTTCAAAAAAATGAGATGTGTTGTAAGACATTCGCAATGCATCGCTACCCTCTTTTACCTCCAGTTTTTTCCCTCCTAACACCTCTCTTTTAAAGTGAGGAGACTATGCAAAGTGATGAATTAATTATAAAACCAATGGAGCACATGAAATCAGAATAATTCAGCGAGATGCAGCAGGTCTGTACAACTAAACAAACGTTTAATAGAATAAGTTATTGATTTTAGCTAAGCTGCAAGAAAAGTGAGTGTAACATGAACTGCACCAGAAAAAGACTGATTTTGTTTGATAACTGGGATACATTTTAGGATAAATTTGTTTAGATTTAGGAAGCCTGCCTGTTATTTAAACACTACGTCCTCTTTTTAAGACTATAATTTGATAATTAAATTCAAATATGTAGAGAGGTGTAAAGGTTTACTTGTATTTAATGCGGTAACAATGACTTGACTTGGAATCAGGCCAGACAAAGGGAAGCAAGGGCTGGTACATTTTTCAGCAGGAAAGTAGACAGCCATTGGCACAGCAGCCTTCAAAGAGTAAAGAAATTCTAGTACTGGCTGCCATTCTGCCGTGAATACCAGGAGGACTCTAAGAGTTTAAAGAAAAGAGCATATAAACATTCAGCTTAAAAGATGCATATTAATTATCCTAAACAGGCAACTTCTCACAATACTGTCACTATTTTACATTCTTAAACATGGCCTGTGACTAGAAATTCCTATTTATCCAACAGAGAAGAGAACAAGCACAGAGTCAAATTCCTCCTGATATTTTCAGTGCAGGAGTGATTCAACCATTTCTGATGGATCAGGACAGGGACAGAGAGGTAAGTGAACAGTCCACATGCCCTTAACCTCTCTTCTGAGACTTGGCAACTGCAGCTTCAGCGACAACTAATCTCACATCCCAAATGTTACTGGCCTGTTGGACTGAAGAGCCTTAGCCTGGTATCTGGTAGGAACGGGATATTCCTGTCAGACACAGGAGGCTCTGCACACCCTCACTGCAACGAACAGATCTGGCTGGAGTTTCCTCAGGCTGACCTGGAGGAGCTCAAAGTGTCTCAGCAGGGAGTGGCAGCCACCCAACCACAGAAACACAGGTCACACCAACTGCACAGGATTGTGGCTAAACACTAAATACCGAACATTTTCAGGGCTGCAGATGCACTGCTGGACTGAGCACATCGATACAGGCTGAGGCCACACCTTTTGGTTGCAGCTCTGATGTACCCAGGGCTTGCACCTGAGCCAGTGACAGGTGACAGTCCCAGGCCAGGGCTGAATGTGCTCTGCTAGGACTGGAGAGGATCGGCTGTTCTGGTTCAGTGTTGTGCCCTTCGCGAAGAGCAAAGCCACACAGTGACATATTGCATAGGTACAGAATCACATACTGGGGACAGGAACCTGCATTTCCAACTGGCAGGACTTGCAGAGTTTAGCAAGGCACTAATCCCTGTTTGGCAGTACTGCCGGGAGCCACTTGGGGAGCACGGACAGAGTGCTGAGTCATAAGTCCAGCCTAACCTGGAGCAAACCTCCAGAAATGCTACCTAAATGTCCCTCAGCCTCCGCCACCTCCCATCTGTGCCACCCCCCCTGAGCAGCACTGCCCCAGCACCCCATGTCTGCAAACATGCAGCAGCATCTCAAACACTAAAAACCCCGGGGAGTTTTAAAATACGCTGTATTTTAACAAAAATTTACTTGCTGACATTAAACAGCCGATCTCTACTCCTGGTGGGCACATATGGTGAAAAGACGGATCAGCCTCGGTGGGCAGCGATCCTGTGAGGTGCAGGAGGCATCCTGCAGCACAATTCCACGTCTTTACTCAGGTTTAAATCTAGCAATTCTTAAAGTCAGAGCCTTGAATGTTGTAATAAATTCTTGGCAGATTGATGTCATCTCTTATATTGAAAAAAAGAAAGAAAGGGAAACATAAATGTAAATGTCACGTATACCAACAACAACGTTCTTTTTCACCATTTGTTACCAGTAAAGGCTGAGCTGTAAACGTTTAGCTGGATAATTTTTTTGCAAGCCTACAACAACCAAGAAGTGGAGGAAGTCACTGGCAAGTCAGTGAAGCTCCTATTTCACATGGCATCAAAGACGAGGGCAAGGAAATGGGCACCTTCAGCCACCTAATGGTGTCCAGCCTCCCACGACTCACAGCTGCATTTCAGCACAGCACACGCTGATGCTATTTTGGAGCATGTGTGCTCTGCTGTAGGAGATGCGAGGCGGGAGGAAAGACAACCCCTGCTCATGTTCACATGCTGTGAAAAAAAATTCCAGCATGAAAAACTCCTTTGATATTTTTTTCAAACGAGACACAAGCACAGTATTTTCAAACAGAGCACCAAACGAATTTATGAGATTCACTGCAAAACCAAGGGGCTGCAAAAGCTTCTTCAAAATGGTCTTCAACCCTTTAGAAGTGGAAGTGCAGGCCATGGTTGCAACCCCAAAGTGACTGGGACACGTTATACAAGAAATCCTCATTAACTGTATTATTCCCAACATCCTACCTCCCTCTAAATGTTATACTGAACAGCTACACAGAGCCTTTAAACAGCATCAGACAGAACAATTTTCTGCTTTTTCTACCTGTCTGCATTTGGATTAAGCCCTTCACCATTTCCAGTGTTTGGTTTACAGCCCAATCTCATTTTCCTACATAAAGCACCATGTCTTTCAGCACACACCATGAAGACGCCTGTACCAGTCAGCAGCCCCATGACCGCTGTCAGTCTGGATCTACTTGTACAGGGCCAAGGAACACTCTGGAAATAAATGCAACTATTTACAAAGGCGACAATATCATTTCAGCCCTAACACCAGGCAGTATGTCATCACAAGATCAGTAGGGCAAGAAATGCTTAGAGCAGAATTTACTTCATGAATACTTCAACCTGGTGTTTCCTGAATGAAGGACAGCGGTCAGCACTGCTTGCTAGAAAGGACTGTAAGGCAGAGGTATTGCCAAAGCATATGAATGCTGCCCGCAGCATTAAGTCTGTTTGAACATTAATATTCAAGTGTACTTTGAAACTAAGCCATTTAATAGCTGCAGTTAGTCAAGTAGCGTTTTATGTTATAAGGAGTATGCGTTGCTGGCTAAAGATCTGGCAACCAAAAGTGCGATGGTTAGTTGATTTAACTTCAATGGCTACTGGTTATTTAGCCCAGTACCTCATCTGAAAAATGACAGCCTGACAAATTATCATTACTTCAAGAAAAAACAGAGTCTGGCAAGGTGTATATCTACCTGTGATGAAGTAAAGAAAGAAAAACAAACCCTGAACCACAATTATGTCTCATTAGCAAGTCAGTGCCAATTAAGGCCCCACTTTCTGCCCACCTGAGCTTGGATTTGCTTGTTGGCTGAAAGCAATTTTATCCAGAACAAGAGCTGATTTTCATCTAATCATACTTAACACAAAGAACGTCAAAACAACAACAGTCTCCTTCTTAAGCATGTTTGATACTGCTGCCATAACAACTTCAGCTTACAACAAAGACACAGTCATTCCCCCCAGTGTTTATTAACAGGCTGTTCGATAAAATCCACTTCATACTCTTAGTTCAAATATTTACTAATGAAAACTGGTAAAGACTTCCTATATATTTAAAAATGTACATGAAAGATTTTTAAAGGAGTATTATTTTTACCAGAGGCCAATAAAAGAACCCTTATCTAAAAAAAAAAAAAGAGCTTATTTGCCAGATAATCAAGAGAAGCTATAAAACACCTCTACACCTCTGACTCTGGTCGCATAAATAAACCTGCTGATTGCTTATTTGTAATCCCGGAATATTGTATTACAGCTGTGCTGTCAGGCTGCAAGACAGGAATTTCAGTGCTAGTGGAAGCCCAAACCCATTCAAGACTTGTATTTAAAGGACGGATTTTCACATAGGCAGACTATTTGTGACTTATGTAGCCAAATGGCTTGCTAAATTATAATAATAATATTAAGCAGGAAAAGCCAGGAAGTGCTGCCCAGCACCCGGCCAGAGGCCTCGTGTTTTTGGCCAGAGACATGACTGCAACCCCACAATGCCTGGGACACGTTACAGAAGAAACCCTTATACGTTATCTTTTTCCCAACATCCTTCCTCCGTCTAGATTTTATACCGAAGAGCCACGCAGAGCGCTTAAACAGCTCCACAGCCAGCAATTTCCTGATTTTGTCTTTTGACGAAGCCCTTTATCCGTTCCTAGGGTTTGTGACATCTGGCTTCCCGGTCCTACCTCACGGACACCGCTGTCCTACATTACAGCACCAGATCTTTCGGCCGGGGCCGCGCACACCCCCCCGGCGCGGCCGGGGGAACGCGGCCCTGCTGCCGCCGCTGCCCCGCGGGGTCCCCCCTCCTCCGGGCCGCCGCCCCCGGGAAGGTCAGCCGGGCAGAGCCCGGTGTTCCCGCTGCCGGCCGGGGAAGGCGGCGGCCGGGACCC
>VZTG01008314.1:949733-1155341 GCA_013397845.1 Melanocharis versteri | reverse complement strand
GCACACGCTGCCGGGCAGGGCGGGCGGGAGGCGGGATGATGCAGCACCGAGGGGCCCGCGGAGAGGCTGCGGCGGCGGCTGACGTGAGCCCGGCCCCGCCGTGAGGGGCCGCGGGGGGCGGCCCCGCGCCGCCGCTGCTCGGGCGCTCCTGTGCCCGGAGGTACCTCCCCGGAGCATTACGGGAAGAAAGAGGGCTAATAAATAATGTTGAATCGTCACTGGAAAACGTGATTTGTAATAAACGCCTTGTTATCCCGAAGCAGCGTGTTGTTTTAGGCCTCTGCTCCGTGTGGCCTCAGGGCTGCAGGGGAAGCCCTGGGACCCCTCGCCGGCCCTTCCCGGTTTCCAGCGCCGCCGGGATCTCCGGGCAGGCTCGGGGAAGGGCAGGGCAGCGCTCCCGGGGAAAGGAGGAGCTCCCGGGGCCGCAGGGCTCGGGGCGCAGCCTTACGGCGCCAGGGCAACCCTGGGAACGCGCATCGAGCTGCAGGAAATACTCGCTTCACAATGAATAAAACCAGAACTTCAGGGGCGGATTTTAAGACGGCCGCCCCTCCCCTTTCTTAAACAGTAACCAAAGTTTTGGGTTGCTCGTTGGGGTGTTTGTGTTTGTCTTGGGGTGGTTTGTGATGGTTATGTTTTGGGGATTTGTTTGTGTTTAGTTTTGGTTGGTTGGTTTTTACTCCAATGGTTTAAAATATTTTTTATATTTACAGCATGGTTTAATATAAAGTGCTGCTTTATTGATAGCCCTAGGCCAGTGTAGTTACAGTAACACTACATTTTTTGCTCCCCTCTCTCTTCAGGTTGTTTTAAACATTTGAAAAGTTCCTAAGAATTTATAAAGCATTGCTGTAACCTGACAGAGGCAGGAGTTTGGGATGCCCCTGTTACTGGCAGAAACATGCTGGTCTTAAAAACTGGTAATTTATGTACACTAAAAAGTATTCATTGGACTTTATACATACAGGACTTCAGGAGGAGATATCACTTGCAGAAATAAAAAGCTTCCAAAGAACAGCAACTCAAAGCGCATGGTTAGGTTTGGTCCTAGGCAGAGCTGATGAGCAAACAGGTGAGAGGTGAATAAAAACGTTAAAATGTTGTGAAAATTCATTCTCTCACACATGTATAATCTATGTGATGCACTGCACCTCATTGTCACATAAATTCTTTGAAAAAAGTTATTTGGCTTAAAAAATGCCAAAAATGCATAAGGTAGCTAAAAAGATCTGGAATTATAACAAGAGTTCTCCTCCTTATAACAAGTTCTCCTTTCTGGCACTAAGAGCAACGTCAAGTGAGTAATGTACATGTTAATTAACACTCCTAAGCAGGGCAGTGGCATTCACTGCTCTGAGCACATCTGCAGTGTTTCTACCACACCTTCAGCTGCTCCTGTCCAACACAATCCCTGTTTTTCTGCTCATGTGCATGTGCTTTGCCACCTCCAGTCCCGTTCCACCCTTTTTGTTCTGAGTCGTCTTTCATTCCATGCCAAAACAAACCAAACCCATACATGTATTTAGTACAAAACTCTTATTTTTGCATAGTACAAGTGAAACCTGCCAACTCCTTCCAGCCGGAATAGTGGGACTGATTTTTTTAAGCTTCAGCACCGCAGGGCAATACACTCAAATACTGCTGTTCTTCCTTAAATTCTTTCTCTTTTGGAGAAAGAATGGTCACATAACATTATAAAGGGGTGCATTTTCTTTTCCAGGAAACTATATTTGGGTTTTCTTATTGTTTTTCCTACTTGAGGGGGGTAATTTTTAGCCTAACTTACAGATTATGTCAGAACTTTTTAGATCTCAAGTCAGGAGAGAACTGAGTTCACTCATACTTTGGAGTGCAGCTTTCTTGGCTGGTACTGTGGGAAGGTTACCTTCTTTTACCTAATCTCTTAGGTTTTATTTTATAAACAGATTCTCTCTGTAAGGCATTCTTGGACCAGTAATTAGTAGAAAAGACAAGCTTTATACATATCTGTAAATTAATTGCAAACTAACGGTGAGAGAGAAAACTTTACACAGCATACAGTCATGCATAATGAAAAACCCTTAAGTAAACAACTATTAAGTGTTGCTGCCCAGACCTTTCCGAGTTCTACTTTTGCTGAAAGAAGTACAAAGAACGCCCTGAAGTGTTTGATGATCCACCTCTTAAAGGATTTGCCAAGATGTATCACCTTGCCCTAATTGGCAGCTCTGAACTTACCTGTTTGTATTTGAAGGACTCGCCCACGTTTTCATCCAGGCTGAAGGTTTTATAAAGCACAGCATTGTTTAAGTTGAAAATTGATGAAGTCTAATGAATGTACGTTGTCAGGTTTTTGTTGCATGTAAATAATGTGTGTACATTTAATGCTGTGCAGGTCAGATTCACTGAAATGGGTGGGTGTGGAGGCCACCTGCAGTACCCCATCCCTGTTCCCCCAATTGTTCCCTCACTGGGAACAATTCAGCCAGAAGACTAAAAGGCAACTTCTTGTCCACGTGGGTTTTTGATTAACAGGAGAAAATGTGCATGAACGCTACAGGGAAACGCTGGACAGCACCTGAAAGCTTTGTAGTGAAACAATTTTAAAGAACAAGTTCATCTGTTGCAAAACCTCTACCTTAGAAGCTACGAAAGACTTGATCCGAGTGAAACATTCTCATTGTGCATGTGCAAATCACGTGGTTTGCATTTAGTTCCCCAGATTCCCTATGCAAACATACGCAAATGCCTTTTTCTCTCTATTCCAGCATATTCCTTGTGTCTACCATTCTTGTGCTCTCCCCGCTGCACATTCATGCCATCTTAGACAAACATCATCTGACACTCTTCAAAAGCAGTTTGCTCACATCTAAGAGCATAACTTCAAAATAGCAGGTAACAATAAATTTAAATTATTCCACTTCTTTGTTAAACAAAAGATGACACAGTATGGGTTTCCTGCATAGGAACTGCAGCCACTTGCTTAGAAAAACTTGTATCCAACCCTTTCAGGTGGAACAGCAGTTCAGAAACAGGACTTTTTTGTTTATTTACCTTTTGAAAGCTGCAATTAACTCAACATGTTAGACGTGCATCCCAGATTGAAGCAACCAAACCACATCTTTTAAGCATCATGTAAGACAAGCGAGTTAACTGCAGCCAACTCCGTATTTTTGGGGACTACATAAGTGGTTTAAAAAAAGCAAGCTACCAACCAGCTGGCTGTATTAACAAACAGAAGATCCCTTCCCAGCACAACAGGCCCCACGACACTATGCAGATATTAAAAGCACTTTACAGTTTTGATTGACAGAAACCTGGCCTAAGCAGTTGAGAACTGTGCATTTCATGAGCCTACGGTAAAAGCAATGTATTAAATAACTTGGCCCTGGTAGAATTTGTCAGGCCTTGCCCTGCTTGACAAGACTGTGTGTGGCCTGCAGTTTCTCAGACATGGTGCTGCAAAGAAAGGAAATGTTACACAAAAGCTGCATTCTCTCTGCTGTTTCCCCCATCCCTTCTTTGCACAAGATCTTCTGCCTTTGTCTGTGTGTACATAAACCAGAGAAAAGCTCCAGTTTCTGAACACCAGTAGTCAGGACTTCTGGAAAACAGCTATTCCAGTCATTTGTACATGTAAACTATTGCTTACATTCCTCTTCTATAATTATATTGCTATAGAGACTGTTTTTTAGGATGTGGAGAATTTTGGAAGCATTTATAAAAAAGCCAGCATATTTATAAACAAAGCTTTTTATTAATAAAATGTTTACACCTTTTTTTTTTTGCACAATACATCAGAGTGGTAGTGATTTAGCATGTTATTACACTATAAAAGTTTATTATGAATGCTTAGGCTGAAAAGGCTGTTTACATTATGTCAAATCAACATTTCTTTATTTGCATTCTATGCACTATATGGGAGTGTAACAATTCAAACAAAAAGGAGAGAACAAAAGCCTGGTTTTCCTCATTAGCATCTACAAACCAACAATACAGACAAACCTGTACACGCTCTCAGGACCAGCCCAAGAGAAGACTAAAAAAAAGTCTCAAAACATTCATAAGCTTGGGAATTCATCACTACAATATTTCATCACTAAGTAATCTGACTACACTTCATGCAGTGAAGCAATGGTTGGAAATTTATGCAGTTTACAGTGCTGCAAATGCTCTGTAACTTTGAGCGGCTTAAGTTTGTTTTAGTAAGAGATAATATAGTAAGAAGGCACAGACCTTTCAACCCTTGTAACAGGTTAACCCCATCCTAGAATGAAAAGGCAGAATGTTGTTATGAGTGACAAGAATTGTTGATAGAAAGGTTAACCTTCACATCTAATTTTACAGGCAAACATTTACTACACTGCAAGAGCTCTATGCATGTCAGGTTATTTTTGTGTCCTGAACAAATGCAGTTTCTCGTCCAGAAAAAACCCTTTCTTTTCTTCATTGTCCTCAGTGTGGGGGGGTACAAGTGGGAAGATTGCCAGGAAATCTTAAGCATCTTAGCTACAGAAATGCAATCCATTTCTGTGTCTTAAATCAATTAATTCACCATCACAGTGTCAGTGTTGGATACACAATATTCAGAAAGAGAAAGTACAAGAAATAAAGTTAAAATACAGAAGAGTTGACTAGAGGCTCACAATAACTCACTGCTCCAGGTGAATGTGCTTTTAGCCTTCATGATGTGGTAAAATACAGTCATGGCACAGGTCTCAGCTGCTGTAACAGTTTCATAAGGCTGTGCTAATGAATTACCATTTTGCTCACAAATATTTGCTGCTGTGACGGATACTTCTACAATTTTGTGGCAAAAAAGACACTCACCACCTATTGTTGTCTAAATCCCAAAAGGAAACAAAGAACAAATTGCCAGGAAAACGTAATGGATTTAATAGGAAATACATACTGTAACACGAGTGAAAGCCAGGCAAGATAGTAGCAGTGAATCTATCAAGGTGTCAGAGTTACAGAATATTCAAGTGCAACAACTGGGTGGAGTATCACACCCACAGTGATGAAGAGCATGACAGAAGAGTGGTCTGTGTCCTTCAACATTTGAAAAAGTTGGTTTGTTCAATAATATGCATGTGAAAACATCAACAGAAACCAAGCAAAGCAAACCCCGGCCTTCTTAAAAGAAGAAAATCTTTACAAAGGTAATTAGCTCCTTAAATAAAATTTATAGTTAGTGTTTAAGCAAAAATTTAAGAACGTCAATTTGCAGGTTGATGTAACAGGAACACCAAAATTGTTTCTTCCAAGAAGTCTTTATTCTAGACTGACTAAAGTCATCCTACTGCCTCGATTCTCCATGTAAAACAGGGAGCACCAAGTAACTCTCAGCCATTAGAACTTCTCTAAGTATTTCTGAATAGCTCTTTATAGCATGTACACTCTGACAACACCATGTTAAAAATTCAGGGTTGGATGGGGTGGAAGGAAATGGAGGGGGGGGGAAAGAGGAAAAAGCCGACCCTAGGAACATTTTGACATGCCAGAGCCTAAGCTCATCAGTATTCTTGGATTTCAGGATAGTCTTATATCCCTTGAAAGATTTGTTATCTGTGACACTTCAGGGATAAAGTCTGGTAATGCTTGTTTGATTTTTTCCAAGTTGAGCATTTTTGACTGGAGCTGAGCAAGAAGTGGTTTGCATTCAGACTTTTGAGACCTCCAGAATATCAGAAGGGATTTTTCAGAAACATTGGTGTCAGAAGGCCTAAGTAAATTTAGGGAATTACATTTTGGCACCTGAATTTTTGTATGTTATACAAATATGTAGTTTCAAGCATATTGCTTTTGACAAGCTGGAGCCACATGACTCAAAGGAAAGCTAACATGACTTTTAAAATGCTAGAACCTATATTTCCATCTTACATTGGTATTTCACACCATCATCATATTTCTGTAAATCTTCTATCACCTACCATCACTAGGCTGTGATCTATTACTAGAGGTGGGATCTGAACATAAAACATCAACAGTTTTCTTTAGGGAATTTTTTGCAGATTTTTAGAGGCTTAATTCCAAGTACACAATTCTCCTGCTTTGAGTAACTGATGTACAAACCATCTCAGATGGCTGTACAATGACTTCCTGCTAGAAAAGTTAAGCAAGTTTGTCCTTCTCTCTCAACTATGAACCAAAAAGCCATTTTTAGAGGCTGCAAGTATTCAGGAGAGATATGTGAAGCCTTTTTAGAAAATGAGCAGGCAGTGTAGAAGTTGAAGCCAGTGAATTATGCAGGTTCTCCTCATGTTGGAGATGATTTTGCCCTGCTTGTCTGTAGCTATTGCTGCTGAGTGAGGTTCACTCCAGGGTGAGCAGCACCACTGTTCTGACAGCTTCTGTCCTGTAAATCATCCACTCCCAAGATAGCCTGTGCAGATTGCTGACACAGCACACCACAAATAGACCACACCATCCTTAACACACACTAAAGACTGTTTCACAAGCAAGTCATTCAAACATCACTGCTAAAGCTTCCTTTTCCAACTAATAATGTGTTATACTGGAACTTAACACTAATGTTAAGGAATAATTTAAGCTTAACAGTGTAACAAAAAAATCTTGCTGAGGCCAACTTTTAAACCATTCAAGATTTTCACGGTGAATTACATTTTGATAATTAAAATGGAGCTTTAACCAAGAATGTAGTTCTCCCTCAACCAGGTTAAAGGATTAGACTTCCAAATCACTAAGTAGGTCCTGTCTCCTCTCCTCTTACTCTCTTCCCAAGCAAGTAAATAATCCTTTTTGAGAGGCTGGTAGCATTAAATGTAAAGCAACACATCAAAGACTCCAGTCTGCATAAAACATCCCTCCAAACCATTAACTGTCTGAGCCTGCAGCACTTAAAGGAAGAGTCTCACTGATGTCAGCAGGGATCTGGAGTGCAGTGATTTGTTGGACCTAATAACAAAGTCTTCACCTCCATGGCAACAGCAAAAGTTGTTAGAATTGTCTTAGAACTTTTCAAAGCAATTTTCAGTAGTATGATTACTAGATGCTACTGTTACTAAATGTCAGCTTCCAAATTTCACCTACTTGGGCACTTAATATGCCAGTTTTCAGCAGGTATATAAAATATCCTACAAAACTACCTACAGCACAGATTGAGAGCCTGGCAAGTCAGCTAAGCAACTGTTTTAATAGAGGGTCAGATGAAGACACCTTCCAAACCTTGGAGAGCACATTCAAGTTGCTCCAAAGCTTAAGAATTAAATATTTATCAAATTATATTTTTGTTCAATTCTATAACTTTCATGAGAAAGAACTGGTGGTGTTTAGACATTGCAATAGTCATATTTTTTCAGCTAAAACTGCTTTGGATCAATGATATAACACACACCTTGTTACATTTTTACATACATGACACTGCCCTTTCAAACCTGTTCTGCAGAAATTAATCTGTGCAGTGTGCTCTGGGATGACCCTGTTTGAGCAGAAAGATTGAACCAGATGACCCACTGTGGTCCCTTCCAACCTGAACCATTCAGAGATTGTGTAATTCCCTTTGACAGTATTTGAAAGCTGAGTCTCTCTGATGAGCTCCACTCATTAGACAGAAAGACATGGTGGAATAAAACTTTAATCCTGAGCTCTTTTAACAACTTCTTACCAGGAAAAAAAGTTATTAAAAATTTAGCTGGAATGGTTGACAATCAGCACTCCAAACACTCCAGTATCAATGTATCTCCAAATAGAGAAGCTATGTTAGGACAAAATATAATCAATTCCAGCAAGCCTAGTGCAAGATGCAAGCAGCTGACCTAACAAATTATTAATACAAAAGAAATAATTTTTCTCCACCAAAAATGAAACAATGAGCATGTGCATCTCATGCAGGGAAGATTGCATTCCAGCTTTCAGCATGGCCAGTGATCAATAAACACTTATCTGGACTCAGAAGAACTTACATCAACTGTCTGTCATTTTAAATAGGCAAGTGTTAAAAAGCAGCCTCGCTTCAGGGTCGGTAGTTTGGACAACCTGAAACACTGGCTGCTTCCATGTGTTCATTACCTGCAGGAATTCAAGATCAGCACTGCAGAAGGAGTAGGCTGTATGCCCATGAAGTTGGATTTCTTGGGCTCTCTGTAAGCATGGAGCCTGTAGGACTGTGGCAAAGGCGGCAGAATTGGCAATGCAGGCCGGGTAAGGAAAAGGCATGACAAAAATGTAGTCACCAAATATGATTAAACTCACTGACCCATCCAAAAACCTCACTGTACCAGTTTGCCTGTTTTGCTCCAGCTCTCCAACAATTTTCACTAACATGAATGAATCTGAAGTACAAGTCTTTTCATTTCTTACAAATTTTCCTACGTTTCCTTCAGAGAAAATACTTGAGATGATAGAAAACCAGATTAAAATAAGAATAAGCATCATCATGACCTCAGTTTGATAATAAAGCTAAACAGCATATTTTAGTATATACTCAAGTCTATTAAGATCTTTTTCTTCAAAAGTATAAAAGTTTCTCACTAGTGCTGGTAAGAAACAAAAAGTAAAAATAAATAAAATAGCACAAACAGGTATGGTCAACCTATAGTTTAATTGAAAGCCTACTACAATCCATACAGAATAAGCTAAACACTGATTTGCTAAAAACCCTCACAGATGAAAAACCCCAGGAACCAAGAGGTAACGATCTACATTACCACATGTCTTAAGGTTACTTCCTATGTATATTTTTGTGCCCAAAATAGGAAAGACTGGGTGCACCCCAGATGAAAGCTTGTTCAACAGACAGGCCTCGTGCTGCCCCAACAGGATTCGCTATTGGCCCTTTCAAATGTCATTGAAAGGGAAAGAATTTCATCTGCCTCTGAATGAACTCACAGTGACAATACCTAAAATGCAGGAAAAAAACTCCTGACGGAGATTCCCCAAGAGTTTATCCCTAGGTGTGGAATGGAAGGAGTGTAGGAGATCGTATTATTTTTTTACTGTTTTTACATAATTTATAACACTTTAAACACTGGTCTCATAAATATAATATGAACACTTTACACATGCCAAGCAATTAAAAGCTTTCCCCAAAAACTTGTAGGTCTTATCAGAACCACTGGCAGCATCTGTTTACAGCATCTCTTTTTAGTCAGTAACCACTTAATTTAGTCAGATCTACAAGTAATTTTCTTTAACCAACATCTTAATATTAAAAAAACTTGTAACAATCAAAAGATGCCTGTAAGCATACAAATTTGCCTTAAAAGTGATTACAGTCAGCACGAAAAAGAAGATTGTCTGTGGTGTAAGATCTGTTGCTTGCGTCCCCACCCCCAGCGCAGATCATCCTTAAATAAAAAGTGCAAATGGGATTTGGGGACTGGATGGACTGATTTGCCTACTATTTGTCTTCAGTTGCTTATTCTGTAGCCATCTCACATCAACTGTCCCATCATGCTTTGGATTAGCTACACCAAAATTTAAAATAAGGCTCACTGAAGAAAAGGAAGAAATGACATCTAACTTCCAGATTCCTCCTAACCCAACCTCCCACAAAAGTGCTCATTTCCCTTTTTTACAAAAAAACCTCCCAAAACCTTGATTACAAAACTATGAAAACATTTCAGTTCTACCATCCATGTAGTCACCTTCCAATCAAGCAAGGCCAAAAAAGTGATGATGGATTCCCTTTGAATGCAAGAGACACTGCACGCTGCGGAAGCCAGCAGGCTGCCCTGACGACTGCAGTCTTTTCTGCGCGCGTACGGGTGTCAGATGAGCCGGTCCCTTTTCGGAGGACCTCGGGTGTATGAACACCAGCAGATAAAGATCTAAGACTGATAATATAAACCCAACGTGAACTATTAACTTCCAAGACCACCTACTGTATAAACAAGTTTGATTTTCTAAGGGGTCAGTCAACAGCAGCTGCGCTTTGTCACCGATGGCTGTCGTCGAAGTTTGAAGCCCTTCCCACTGGACTGGGGGTTGGTGTCAGTGGATGGAATTCTGCGACCTACAAGGAGGCAGGAAAAAGAAATTTATAGGAAATGTTATACTTGAAACTAATTCTAAGCATCCGGTGTATGCTCTGTATACAAAAATGTGCCTTCAATTAGCTGTAGGTCACTAGGGATGACATTCCTGCCCAGCAGGATGGCAGCAACCGTCTGTGTTATGTCTGTAAGAGGGAGGCTGCACAAAAGGACAGCAGAGGCAGTTTGAAGCCAATTTAGCAGCAGTTACACTTCAGGCTCATCTAGACCTGGACAGCTGAGCCGTAAAAGCACTTGGAGAATACTTTGCAGGATGCAATACCATCTGGAATAGCTTGAGAACAACCATCTTGACCTGTATTTCCACAGATCACCTGCATCGGGCTTAGCAAAGGAGTACTTGTAGAGAGAGCTGCTTTAGTCATCTCATCAGTCTCTAAAATGGACTGTTCCTGGTTGAGCATTCTCTTCTGAGGAGGATTTATGATTTTTCTTCCCCCATAATTTATTCAAGATCAATTTTAGAGAGCAACTATTAAGTCAATAAATCAGGAAGCTAATCTAGAGCACATACTTTTTACATCAGCTTCAATATATTCAACTGCTTCTATAGACCTTTTTTTTTCTCTTAAGTCTGATGTTTCTATAGTTAGTCCTCTTTTCACAAACAGGCTGACACACCTGCATATTGGTGCTGCTACTTGACACATATCCTCCAAATAATATTGCACAGAATTCACTTTGGAATACTGTCTGCTTTTTATTCACACACATAAAAAGTACCATCGTTGTCCTCACCACAAATGAGACAGAAAAGATTTGCAATTTAATATAAAAAAACCCCAAGGTACTACAAACATGCTTATCAAAAATCTACATGCAGTATTTGCTATTCCCCGTGCAGTAATCTGGCATTTACGAATTTTTGTATTTTTAAAAATACACTTTTTTAGTAAGTACAAGCACTAACAGTGAGAACTTAATCCTTTTCTCAGATATACAGTCTGGATCTTCCTCATGCCATTTCCTTTCCCTTCCATAACCTTGGAAGTACTAATTGGAACATTCAATAACAGACATGGTAAGATGACACTGACTTCTGACATGAGTACCCTGCTTGCTATTTATCCAGCAGCATCACAGTAGGCTGAAAATCTCTAGAAGGAATATTTAGAGGTCATTAGATGACCAGAAATTCATGCAGCTCATTTTGCAGTTTGTAGTCATGTCAGATTGTAACAAATGTAGTGTGAAGTCAGTATATTCTCACCCAAATAGCACAAAAAGTAATATAGAAATCAAATTTCTACTCGAGTTTTTTGCAGAAGAAAGTACATTAACTATTTAAATACTTACTAATTTCTATAAAGAGTTCATTAATGTTTATTGCATTTTTCGCACTTGTCTCTACAAATATTGCATGAATGGAATCTGCATAGTCTTTAGCATCTTTTTCCATGACTTCTCTGGAAAAAAAAAAGCAAAGAAAAATTCATGAATGCAAAAGAACCCCATTACTCAAAACCTTAAGGGACAGATTAAGTTTTTAAGTGTCTCCTATAATGAATATTTAACCTGTTTGGCATCACAGTGCTCCCTCATGCTGAAGCTCATTCTTTACCCTGTGCTGTCTCCCTGCCTTGAGGGATGAGCATAGTCATGAACTACCCAAGGCCTTAATCCATCTGACAACATTGCAACGGTTTTGTCTTGAGTGCTCTAAGCTGAGGTCTGCAATCAATCCTTCTGAGGGGTGTTATGCACCCCCCAGCTGTAGATGTCCTGAGAAGATCCTAAAGCATTATTTCCAATGATCCTGTGCATTTCTTGTGACTGTTTACAAAACCAAAGTATCTCCCAACACTGCACAGATCATCAGTGCAGCTCTTACTTTGCATGAAGATGTAGCAATAAAAGAGGAATATTTTTATACTGAGCATACAGAAGTGTACAAGTTATTCTGCACCCCAAAGTAGGCAAGTTGACGATTCTGTACCTTTCCTTAAACAAAATGAAAAATACAAACCCCAGTAGCTGTAGGGAGGTCTGGACTTTATGTTGTATCACTTCACATACAACCTCTACAACAAACAGGCTACTTTCAGTAACGGGGACTTCAGGATATCAAGAGCATGGATTTTGAGCAGTGACTCAAATATTGCCTCTGACTAAAGTACAAGGAATCTTCCTCATTAGCTTGAATAGCAATCTTTACACTTACGATGCGAGACTGAACTCTGTTCTAAGTAATTTTACACTGTATTTCCTTTAAAAGACATGCTGCTTCTAATGAAAGTTATTAGAACTCTCTAGATAACTTCTAGGTATTAGCAATTTGTAAAACCATGTAAAACTCAGAGCCACCTTTGCAGTGGTTCTTTAAACACACAACCAGCTATCTCCTTTGAGACACCAGCTGTGGTGCCTTTTCCAGCAAAACCTAAACCCAAGAAGTTTACACACACCTTCTTTCTGAATTTTGGCTTATTTAACCAGGACATCAATAAAAAAGGCCTTCTTTTGTTTTTAGTACGTGCCTTCCTGAAAGTTTGGCTGTTCATAAAGTTTCTCAAGAGCTTTTCCCGCTCCCTGCAACTATTTTGGCCACAGCCAATTCCACCCCAATATTTAAGCAGGGAAGGAAGGCACCTGAACAAGCAAGTCAGAAAAACCTACACAATGCTTTCCAACAGGCTTGGTGTTTTTCCTAACAAAATGAGGTGCTACAGACTGACAGGGGCACTTCTTGTAAAGTGAGGTAAACAGCTTCTATTACACTATAGTTTCACAGGCAGTTTAGGTTTGTGTAACTTGGCACTGCCACCAGAAAAGGTAATCCTGTCTCCCTGTAAACTGCTCATTCCTACCCTGCTATCCCCACACCGTTATGCCAGCGAGTGTTCATGGTGTGAGAAAGCTAAATATACTTGGATCAGTTTTCTCTTTTTTTTTTAAGGGTTAGTTTTAACCTGGATCCATTTTACGGCCCAATTTACTGCCCAATCACACGTGTACTCACATCAGCACAGGAGAGGAAGTGGATGAGACCATCAAAAGGCAGACTAACCACATCTTCTGACAGCAGAAGCAGCTCAAACCACATGTCCTCGGACAGTAGAAACAGCTCAAACCCCTTGTGAAACCACAACACTAGAGCAGAACAGCTTAAATTGCTCTATACCTTTCAGCTACTCTAAAATCTTAAAATATTTAACACTAGGGCTTAAGGAAAACCCTCAAAACTGACAACAGTTATTTACCTGACATCATTAAGATCACACTTATTTCCTGCAATAGCTACAACAATGTTGGGAGGTCCATGCTGGCGAAGCTCTTTAACCCAGTTCTTTAATGTTGAGAAAGTTTCCTAATGTGGGGAAAAAAAAAAAAAAAAGAAGACAGAAGGAATTAAGAAATGAAGAGTCAGAACTGGCCCATGACACAAATAAAAAAACCCAGAAATTGTAATAGTGGGTCAAGATCATGTTTCTTACCTCTTTTGTGATGTCATACACTATAATGGCTGCTGCTGACCCTCGGTAATACATCGGGGCTAAAGCACGAAACTGGAAGAAAGAAAGCAGACAACATAAACCTGATCTTCCACTGACCTCCAGAACCTCACCATCATTATCATTACTATTGCAAAAAGTGAAAACCAAGATCACAGCAGTGGATAACTTTCCTTTACAGTCACAACTAGCCTGTGCAGTAGAGCACATAATCTGCCAGGAAGGCATTGTTCTCCAAAGGCCAGGCAATAAATCGTGTGGGGCTCAGCAGCACCTACTGCAAACAGTACCAAGGCAAACTCAATCTTTTTTTGCCTAGATTAGAACCTCTCACTTAACAGACTGTCTACACAAACATGCATGTGCTCAACTTTAAACACCAAACAAGGGCAAAAATGCAGGAAGAAGCAAGGTCAACTTTGACTAAGACAAAAATGTCAAGAAAACTAGCATATATTAATGTTGATCTGAAATGTTCAGAAGCTGCTGTCAACCTCTAGCTCCATAGATCAGTCATCAGTCTTAAATGCTAGAAATGTTGATTTCTTCAGAATCTAACTTATGGCTTTAAGGATTTTGCTTCAGTTTTTCCCTCAAATTTAGAAGCATGTTTAAAACTGAAAACTGCAAAAGCCCACAGCTGTGTGCCCTGCTGCAAGCAGAGCTTTAAGGAACACACTAGATAAAAGGCTGCAGTAATTTTCTTGTGATTTTCAGAATTAAATCTACAGCAGTGGACAAAGCCTTATGAAATCAGGGCTAAAAAAACCTGATAAAGTATACAATCCAGTTGCATCAAAAATATCAAAGAAGCATTCTTAAGAACAGTGGGATATTCTGCCAATTTAAAAAAAGCCGAGACAGCTAATCTAGCAACCAGAACTCTCCACCAAAGTGCAGAGTGAACTGCATGTATTGGTTCCATGTAAGCATATATGATTTAGAGCTTTTGTGCATCTTATTACTCAGGGTAAAAATAATGAATTGGATACAGTTTTTCATAAAGGCTTATTCATTTCTAATAAAATACCAATTTCCTTTTGCTTAGTACAGTTCAACTGAGAGCAATATAATAAATCATAAAAATCTTGCTATAAAGCAGAATTCCAGACCATTTACATTTGGCTCCCAAATTCTGTTTTGAAAATAGGATTTTGAACACAAAGTTCAGAATATAAAAATATTTAATAGTGGGAAAGGGAAACATGGGCAGGTATTCAGTTCACCTTGGGACATAATCCCTCTCTTCCTTTTAAGTACTAAAATATAAAGGGAAACATATCTGGTAAACCACCACTTGGACTAGTTGCAACCTGGCTTTTTGATTATTTCACTATTTACATTGGGAATAAACCAACTTTCACTTGCTGATTTTGTATTACTCTCATTTCCTGTCTGCTAACACTTAGATACTTTTTTCCACCTAAGAGCAGTCGGCAGATAAAATGTATTAACAAAACAGATGTTACCAGAAACACTAGATTTTCCTTTTGCAATTTTTCCAAAGACTTCAGCTTGCCCCCCAGCCTCCAATTTGTATTTTTGACAGAATTATTAATGTAATTATGCATAACATAATTATGCAGGGAAACTCAAAACTGTTAGGTAAGAAGGCAAAAATCCTAATTACTTAAGTGACCTCCTATCAATTTAGCTCAGTGTAGAAAAAATGAGAGAAGAAATAAGGTGTGTGTGTAAATGAGGTGTGTGAAGTGACTTGGTGCACATTCCCACCTCTGGAATAAGGCTATCCAGCCACCCAGAGCCAGGGGTGCCCAGAGCAGTGCAGCATAATTTGCAGCTGGGCTTTGGAAATAGGAAACAGCAAACGCTCCTCAAGAAGCCAGGACTGTGAATTCCATGCATTCCACATCATAGCTCAGCAGAGACATTTCAGTTCCAAGAATGGTGTGGACATTTTTGGTATTCCAGACCTATTCCACGGAGGGAATCCCTTCCACAATTCATTGTCAGATACGTTGCATGACCAGAAAACTGTGCTACAGATTTCAGGGCAGGCAGGTATACAGCCCACTAGTGACAGCAGTGATAGTGCTGTCCTGCTCTGGAGAATGAAACCACTGTGAAGATACTGAATCATTTCAAAGCAAACATCCTTGCTCTCATTTCACTGATTTCCTTGGTTATACCGAGGTCTCAAGCAACTTCTCTCAGATATGGAATATAAACTTCACAGGTGTCACAGCTCCTGGGTCACAGCCCTGGTAAGACACCTTTCTTTTTTTGATTTTAATAAAGATATCAAGCAACGTGTATGGAAAAAAATTAAAGAGGTATCACTGAGAGTCTAAAAATAGACCAGGAACATGCTGGTCATGTACAGAGATGCTTCCTCAGATTAGATGTGCTGAATCCAAATTACAGGGTCCTCCCATTGCTTGCACAGTTAAAGAGAACAGGATAGAATGCTAATGGATGTTTCCTGCCAAATAGTGGCAGGCATGTTTATAAAGCTTTCCATTTAAGAGTACCAACCTCTAAAAATTCATACTCTACCTCTCAGAATATCACTTTGCAGCATTAACATTCCAGAATGGGCTACAACGTTCACTTAAGACAAACTATTTACAGCAAATGCTGACTGACTGCTAGGAATGGAAGGGCTCAGGATATTTTTGATAACACAGATACTATTGGACATGTTCCTGGGAAACATCCCTGACAACTTTAGTTTGCTTTACATGGTGCTGTTGGAAGGAAGTAAATTGTCATTCAAAATCTACAGCACTAAATCACAATACAAATATACTCGAGTTACTTTCTAGCCATCAAGGCTGTTATCAAGCCAAAAAGCTGGCAACTCTGTTCCACCAGGAATCCTAAAGGTCAGGTGCCTGGAGATAGAGATGACTGAGGCTTTACAAGGTGTTTGTTTTGTTTGTTACTATTGGGGGGGGTTGTTTTGTTGTCTTGTTTGTTTTTTCGTTTGGGCTGTTTCTCAAGCCAATCCTGAAATGCAGTACAGCTGTATTTGCCAGTTTTTACCCTAAAGTAAAAACCCAACCTTTGTCACAGTTACCTCACATCCTAAATAAACTCATCATGAGTAATTGGCAGCTGCCAGTAGTTCACTTGCAGTCAAGAAACAGCAAAAATAAGCACTGTTAATACAACTGCTGTAATTTCTACCACTCTTACTAGCAATCTGTAAGCAAGCAAGTTCACTAGCAAAGTCTTCCTTTTAAATTCCAAGTAAAAATCATGCAAATTAATTAGCTGGGATTTCATCTAACTAGTCATTTTCTTCAAAGCTTTTGTTGCATCCCCTCAGAACTATGCATGCTGCAAAGATCAAAACCCCAAACTACCAAATTAAAATTTAAATTTCAAAATAGATTCCTTGACATAGCTTCTAACACCATCAGATTTGATTAGTAAAACTTTATAAAAGAATAAAAGAACAGTTATCACCTGTAACACTGCTTGAAACTCTGCTTTGGAAAGCCTAAATCTACATCCTACTCACGTTTATAACCCTAACAGTGAAGCTAACAGAATGTGTTAGCAGTTGTACATTTTTCCAGAACCAAGGCTTTACTTGTCCTATGAAACATGTAATTCATCTCACTTTGATTCTTGTGTTGCTGCACTGGCTGCAAATATTGCAGTTGAATGTTTAAAACTCAACCAGAAATGGTCCTAGAGACTGCTGCTGGCTTCCCTCCACACCAGCCTTGTTATCTCTGGAAAGACCACTCCCTTTCAGTGAATCTAAACCCAGTCTATTGTTTCATCAGCTCCTCTTAGGTAATCATCCTTATTGTTACACTTTAATCATGATAACAATGAAAAATAAAAACTTATCTACAGCACCCACGTCTAATAGGAACGTGCACAGAAACAAGTGTTCTAATACATTTTTGTAAAACCAGATCACTTTGTGACTTTCAGGGGCAGAGTTGAAAAGCAGCCCAAGCTCTGGCCCAAACTTTCTCCACAGATATTGACTTTACTTACCCGCTCCTGTCCAGCTGTATCCCAAATCAGGAATTTATGCAGCTCATTTTGATACTGTACAGTCTTGGTCATAAATGAGGCTCTAGAAAAAAAATACACAGTTCATGCTCTTTGAGAATATAAATACATCCTTAGAACATTCATTACCACCATGAGCTTTCAAAAAGGTTCACATTCCAATAAAAGTGTTTTCCCCACACATAAACACACAAACCGAGGAAGAGTTTCAGATATAAAGGCTGAAATTAAGAGAGGATGAAATTTCCTTTCAGAAACTGAAATTCAACTAACAAAACACAACATGAATGCAAATTATAGGTTTTAATTTTTCGTAAGCTTTGGATAAAAAATATTTTATATATGACCAAAAACACCCAGAAAAGTCAGCCTTTTAACAACATCCTTCCTCACAGAATCACAGCAATCACTTCAGTGAACACTGAAAACTTCTGTGGGGAAAGAGGTCAAATCCTTCCCTTTGTATCAGCTTTTTCTATCTCTGTACTAACATTTAGATAAGTGCTGGTAAATCCATACTTGGGAATAAAATGGGAGATGGATATCACTGTTGGTAGGTGTTAACAGGACAAAGAAATCAATAGAGTAACTTGCTTGTTGTCTGCACCCTGTACAGCCCCCAAATCCTATCTGGCATTACATATTTTAGTTTGCAGAGGCTCTTGGACTTCCAGAAGACAAACGAATCCCTCCTATGCTCCAGGTGCTTCTCCTCTTGCCCAAATTCTGGACGGTTTATAGTTAAATATTGCAAAGTACTTTTGTGGTTTATTTGCTCTGCTTTAGCTGAATGAGTGTATTTCCCACAAGAACATGAATTCAGTGACCTACTCTTTTACAACAGGAATTCCTTTGCTGTATCCCTTACCTGCAGGCACATTTTTCACTAGAAAAACCACACACTGAATTCAAATCTTTGTACAGCTGGAACTATAGGTGACATAATTGTTTCAAGCACATGAGATCCTACACTGTGAACCTGAATACCTTTTGTGTGATTAACTCCTGCCACTTGAAAATATTGCAGACTTCCAAACTTGTTCTTCTGTCAGTTTTGACAGGATTGTGAAGACACTGGAGCTTCTTACAGTACCCCAAACTTGCTGTACAGTCAGACTCAGACAGCAAGAGTCTTTCAGCCTGACCAGCATCAAATACCTGAGCCCAGGACGATGAACTTCAGTTCATCTTGGGGCTTAAGAACCACGTAATGATGTTCCTGTATTGTTTGTAGCAAATGTAACTGCAGTCTTTGGACTTGTTTCAATGCTATAAGAGGACAATTAGCTAGCTACATTAAAGAAAAGGAAAGGGAGCAGTTACACAATGTTTCAACTGTTAAGACGTAACCTTCTCCCCATTCCTTAAGCCCAGATCATTTGCCAAATAGTGTGTCAATCTCCAAAGTTGATTGGTCTTTAAAGAAGCCAAATACAAAGTCGCAACACTCCTAAAAAGGAAGAGCCTAATTGTATTGCATTTCGACACCATTAACTAGCTGATACGTTTCTGCAATGAGTAAAGTAAAACAAAGTGATAGGAATGTATCCTATAAAGCACAGCGGAGACTTTCACTTCCTTAAGACTGCTGCAAATCATGCATCAAATCTGAATTCTCTGGTCAATATGGAAACAGTTTCCTAAATCATCGATTCTCACTGAATTTATCTTACTTAGTTCTATAAACCAAAAAATCCCTGTACAGTCAATTTGAACTGAACAGTTGTGTTTCTGTAATTCACATCACAACTAAACCATTCCCAGTGGTACCTGACAAGAGGCTAAATGCTTCTCGAAATTCTTTGACAACTGGGTCAACAAAACCCTCCAAACTGGAGTTATCCTTGATGTCTTTTAGTAGGAATAATGTCTGTCTTGTTACTAAAATTCCCAGATGCTTCTCTCAGCCAAGTAGGCACTATAACTACATGAACAAGATGCACCTGAAAGCAGTTTGATATTCCTTTCTGATGCTATAATGAAAGACTAGATATTCTGCAGTACCTAGAGGTATATGCTGGTTAAATGTGCCCCCAGCACCCTGAGGGGAGAAAAGCTGCAGAATTCTGACAGGGCTTCTGCAGCTGCCCATATTAGAACCTGAGCAATGAACATTGACAACAACAAAGTGTGATTGCTCAGATAATTCTAAGAGGAATGAAAACTGGACAGGAAACAAGATCATATCTCATGAACTCAAAGACCCAGCAATAAAGTTGAAACATTCTCAGCTTTAGTTTTGCAAGATGCTCAAAGCTCTTCTAATCCTTACTTTGTTCTTTCCACCTACCAGGGTCAATTAGGAACTAAAAGCAAGACACAAAAAAATGTCAAAATTAATTTGCTTAAAATTTTGGGACTGCAGATCTTATTGGAGCTTCACACAAGCCCTGCATTTTGGCATAGTCTTGATTCATTCATACAGCAAATTACCAAAATATCCAGTCCTCAAACCAGTGAATGATTTTATTAAGAGTGGTAAAAGATAGATATTTAGCTTGTCACTTCAAGCAGCTATAATGATCTCAGTTCTGTCAATAAACCTCTGTTAACAGGGAATTTAAACAAAAACCACTTCCTACACAACATCTTACAATTCAATATCAGTATTTATATTCAAAAAAAGAGGGTTGTGTAAGGAAAAAAAAGAGATCATGGGGACCCCAATCTTTCAGAAGGACAGGATGAGACACAGCTGATCTTTATCAGCAGGATCTTCTTTGGTCGAAGCTGTGGCAGAGCCCGTGTGACGCCTGAGATAGGAAGTTGTACTGACACCCCCACACACCTCCAGGCACCAAGCAGAAACTGTCCTCCCATAAGCCAAAAATTGCTTCTGATCAAAGCAGCCCAAAAGACACTTGCTAAGCAAAAAAAAAAAAAAAACAAACACCAGCAAAAAAACCCCAAACAAAAAAAAACCAACAAGAATTCCTGATGTTTGCCCTTTCTTCTATCTATTCAAAGATTTGAGATCAATAATGTTGCTACTCTGAGGCTCAACTTTCAAATATCCCCCCTACCTATGAGACCAACTGCAAAAACAGCTTCATCAGTTAGCTTTGTGTGTGCATTGCATACAGATGCGTAACCTTTTAACTAATTAATGTCGAGACCTACCTGAATTAGTGTTAACCACCCTCAAAAACCTAGCAGACTCATCGTACTTGAGTCTTAAAAAAAATGAATTAGAAACCGTGGAATTGCATAATAATTAGATGCTGAAATTTAAGGGTTGTGCACGAGAAAAGCATGCTGTCCCTTTAGCTGAAGCATCTGTAGTGTAATTTATTCATTGTTAGCTTAGATTAACAATACAAAATGGGTCCAGACCTTACATATGAAAATGGAAACTGCAGGAGTGCTGAGAACACTCCTACGTGTCCTGAGGTAGCTCACGAGCTTAATTAAGGCTGCAGTCATGTTTATTACCACGTTTAGCTGCCACACACGAAGAACTCCCAAGTGATCTATTCAGGTAATTTCATTTTATTCTTGCATAAATCACGTCTAGTTTCTTACCCTATTGTTGGGTTGATGTTGGGATCAAAGCTATCTTCAACAAATCTCCACACGATACTTGATTTACCCACACCAGTGTCCTAAAAAAAGAACAGAAACAGTTGAAAGTGGCATTAGTTACTATAAACAGATTATTCTTTTTGCCCTCAAATCCTGCAGTACACTGTAGTGAATAACACATTCCTGCAGAGAATCTCAGAGAAGTTGTGAAATACTTCAGGTATTACACTAATTTAGTAGAAAAATGAAAGGCCTGTGACAAGTTACAGTTTTCTAAACAAACTTCTTAAGATTTTTTTGAAGGACCACAAAAATCTGCATTCACACTTATCATTACTCAAACTTTGGGGTTTTTTACAAAGCTATGATCACCTTGCAATGGAACAGCAGAGGGAAAAGACCACTTTTGGCAAAATATACAGCAATTGAGTATGGCTTGCCAGGATGGAGAACCAGTGGAGCACATGAAATTATACAAGCGTGACACATGCATTCAATCTCTGACTAATGCTGTCCCACCCTGCTTAATGAAAGACTTGAAATTTCTTCTATGACACACCTGAAACATGCTATTGATGCAACTCTACAGTGCTAAAAATGGTGAAAGAGGAAACACAACATGAAAATTCCAGATTGTGTATATTTTTCCACCACTGAACCCACGGTTAAAAAGCAAAAGATATATAGAAGTCACATTTAGAAGTCAAACAAACTCTTAGCAGTAAAACACTTCTCAGCAGAAGCTGGACATTTGAAATTGTATTTTAACTAAGACACACGATGACAAACTTTTTGCTTTACATTTCCTGAGTCATGAAAACTTTAAGGAATAAACCCCTGAGGAATTGCTTCACTGAAAATGAAGTTTTACCTCATTCATGCGTTTTTTTTTAAATCTCCGGAATATTGCAAGAATTTGGGTACACTATGTGTGACTGTGTTCATCCTGCCAAGCTCTTTTCCTCTCCAGGAAAAGCACATTATCATAGCTCTTCATTTTATACTATTTGCAGTCTCATTAATCAGAAAAAGATCTTAAAAAGAGAAACACAGATGTAGTTCCTGGCTCAGGGAGTTCAAGGACAAGTTTTCCTGGGTGCTAATTCTCCTTTTCTTCCATGACAAAAGGTTTCTGAGGCCAGGTGAACACAAACAGTAGTTACCCCAAATACCTTCATAACACGGAGGGCATACAAACACATAATCTTCCCCTCTAAAGGGCAATGTGGCCATTTAGAAGCAGAAAACAACTCCAAACAACAGAAGATTTCGATACAGGTGGTGACACCACCTGTTCAACGTGGGGCCCTCAGACCAAGCCAAGCCAACACGCAGCTTCATACCCTTCAATTTTTAAACTTCTGCTTCACTTCGCTCCTCCATGTCTCCTCCTTCCACCACCTGCAAGACTTTCAAGCCTCCATATGTTCTTGCAATATAAATTCAGGCCCCTCCCTCCCTCTCTCCCACCAGTTTGATTTCAGGTGCTTCTATTTATTTTGTGAACTCCAAGCCCGAAACAGCCTAGGAGGAAGAGGGAAGCACACACTGGATATTCGTGCTTCCCCTCTTATTTATTTATTTATTTTTTTTAAAGGAGAACAGGGCAGGAAAGGAGCGATATTGACCCCTAGCAGACGCCTCTGCCGGGGAGGGGAAGGCGCGTCCGCCCGGTTCCCTCAGAGGGACGGGGTGAGGGCCACTCCGCGCCCGGACACAGCTCCCCACGCTCGGCGCCTCTCCGGGCTCTGACAGAGCCTCCCCAGGCTCTGATAGAAGCTTTCCGCCATCGCCACAGAGCCCCTCCAGGCTCTGACAGAGGCTCTCCGCCATCGCCACAGAGGCTTCCCGGAGCTCTGACAAGAGGCTCCCCGCCACCACAGAGCCTCTCCAGCCGGCCCCTCGTTCCGCTCCCACCCTTCCTCCCGCTGCCCAGCACTCACCCCCAGAAGGCAAACTTTCAGCTCCCTCAGAGCCATGGCCGGGCGGGCAGCGCCTTCAGCGAGCGCCTGAGACGCGGCCCAGCACGATCATCGCCGTCCCCGCGGCGGCCGCCCCCCGCCCGCCCCAGTTACCCGCACACCGCGCTCCTCCTCAGGCTGCGCGGACGCGCCGCCATCTTGGGCGGCCGCCGGAGTCCCCACCCGCGCCCCCCGCTCGCTGTTGTCCTCTTCGGGCGCTGAGGGGCCGCTCGACCCCCGGCAGCCGCTGCTCCTTCACCCGGTGGCGTTTCGGGGCTGACCCGGCGGCAGGAAGCACCCGCGGCTCCTCCCTGTGCCCTCCCGCTCCTCCTCCTCGCCCATGTCCATTCCAAGATGGCCGGTAAGTGGGGCCGGCGGGCGGGCGGGCGGCTCAGTCGGGGCTGCCGCCGTCCCTCCGAAACCAACCCCCTGGTATCTCTCTTCTGTTTTTTGTTTGTAGGGATCCCTTTGTATTTTGTGGATTTGCAGGATGACTTAGATGATTGTGAGTAACTGTTTTTTATTTTTCCGCTCCCTGCTCAGGCCCGCGCTCCCACCCCGGGGTCCTCCTGTCGCCCTCTTTCCCTCTCCGCATTTTCACCCCGGTGAGGGCGAGGGGAGGATTTTGAGGCAGTTCTGGCAGGTGAAGGTTCCCAGGGCGTCGGGACCATCCCCCGCTGGTTCCAGTGGCCGCTGGGCTCGGTGTAAACAGTAGCGCCCGAGCCTGGGTGCAGGGGGGATGAGGGGTTCAGCCCCCCTCTTGTCGTCGGTCGGAATTAGGATAATTAGCGCAGGGATTGCTCAGCTGCGGTGAGACTTTCCAAAGCTGTAGAGGCTGCGAGGACGCGTGTTCCGCTGCTGCTGCATCCCGGGGATGTGCTGCGAGCGCACCTCGGGATGAAGGGAAGATCGCCGTGTGTGCTCCGGCTGGATCCCACAAACCGGTGGGTTTGGGTTGAGCACCGTGCCCCGGTCCCAGAGCAGGGAACAGCTCCATCACACGCCGGTGTAGTCCAGGGCTGTGTTCCACGAGAGCTGGACACTTGTCCGACCTGAACCAGCCTGGGAAGCGCTGTGACTTAAGGACATGAAGCTCTGACTAACGGTGGTACGAACTTCTATAGCTTTAGAAAGCAGCTCGCTCTGTGGGGTGATTTCATTGGCACGTTGGATGCTGGATTGACTTTTCTATTAAAAAAGAAAAATGATACTTGTATTCGTTTCTTGTGAGAAACAAAGTTTCTCACAAGACCTTTATTAATACAGCTTGGAAATGTGAAACAGGTGGACCCATCCCACCCACCTTCCCAGCTGGGCATGAGAAAGCTGATTTAGGAGAAAGGTGGTCTTCAAGAACACCAGGAGAAATGCTGGGATGCAAGTGGGACCTGAAGTCTTCTTTTGGGAAGATGTGCAGGGAGATTGCCTCTGTGGGAGGAGCTGGTTCTGTGGAATTCTATTAGTTGTTGCTCTCAGTCTTTGAGGTTTCTGCTTTTCTCTAGTAGGTAGCAGCGCGTAAAGTGTGAGAAGCAGAAATAAATGTAAACTTCGTGGTAGTTTTCTTACGGGTTTTGGCCTTGGACCATCCCTGGAAGTGTTTGTTCTCCGTCAGTGTTCACTCCTTGGCTGTTTTGTTTAGACTGTAACAGATTTATCAGCTAAGTTGATTAAGAAGTTTGATGCTTGTAAGGCAAAACTCGAGTAAATAAAAAAGTCCAGATAAAGACAGTTTTGCTGTAAGTGGTAATTCATAAAAGAAATGATCAGTTTCAGGATGAGCATGTTAATAAATGTACCTTTTAGAACTTTATTAAAATCTTAATTCTGTGATTTAAAAACATTCTTTGAATATGTTCATTAATTTGACAATACCTTTAGAATAATGGCATCAAAGGTCTCTGTTGTAGCAGAGTTCAGGTGTCCCATGTCTGAGATACTGTTGTGCTAATCCAGTGACTAGGCTAGCAAAGAGTTCAGGAGGTGTTTTAGGAAAGCCTCAGTGAACTAAATCACTGGAACTGGATTCCTACTTGCTTAACTAAATTGGTGAAATAGTGTCATGCACACTGAAGATTAATTGTGTTGAAACAGGGAGTCCAGGGGCTTATTCTGAATGTGGGAAAAAGCTGTACTAAAACCTAGCTAAATTTGAGTGCAGCTTAAAACTTGTTTTTCATAAGCTAATGGGTCATCTGGAAGAAATAATTAGCTTATTTATGCCCTTTGTAGAATTAATATGAAAGTATTTTAAAAATGTGTTTTTCCTTGTACAAACACCAGGAGGGAAAATGACCTCCTTGAGCTGATTAAACTGTTGTGCTTGGTGCTGGTATTTACTGGTTTGTGCTGCGAAATGCAAACGCTGGCACTGGGTGATGACATTGAATTGCTCTGTTAGGTCCTGTGACCCTGAGTCTCTTACACCTCTGAGCAGCTTTTGAGCACAGTTGAACTCAAGTTCAGCTGTGAATACTGTCATGTTTATTTCTGTTTGTAGGCGAACAAATTTCGAGCTTACTTGTTTGATCTAGTTAGAGGGAAAAATACTGAATTTTAGATGTACCTGTGAAAGAACATTAGACAAGAAATCCTAGACCAGTATTTGGGATTTGCTTTATAGTACTTGATGTATTCTGAAACTTGTGAGTACCAATGGTATCTTATTTTATGGAAAAAGAAAACTAAACTTCTTGAGAGAAGACAAAACAGATTCTGCCATGATTATTCCTCACTTATGTGTAGTGAGAGCGCGTGGAAAAAATTTCAGGTATTTAACTCTCAATCCTGAGCATAAGTAATAGTGCTCTGTTTTCTCTCTGCTCGTGGAAGCACTGGTGTGTGCTTAAGTAATTTAAATGAATAATGGAGCTACTCCATGTAGTAAAATCAAACATGTACATCATGTTTACAAAATTAGTCCCAGGTGTGGTATTGTAGTCAAAGTTAGAACCGGGATTTATTTTGTTGTCATTTGAATTGGTGGGAATTCTGAACTATTTGAAGTAAACTAATAGCTTTAATTGTTAAAGTGTTTCTAATTGGGGACAGGTGGGAACTAGGTAAAGCTAATGACAAGTATATTCTAATCAGTCTTTCTTTGTGTAACAGGTGACTAGCCTCAAAAATCAGCTAGTGAGTGTCTGGTCTGTGTGGAATTTCAAATTTATATGCTATAATTGCATAGATATAAGGATGGTCAGAGTTTGGGTGTGGAGAGCTTGTTGCAACCTCAGAAGGGACATCTGCAATCCCACAGACACTGTGTAACTTCCTGTGAGCTGTCAGGGATGCAGCAGATCTGGATGTTCCCTCTTCAGATGCTTTGGCTGGGGGAAAGTCCTGGAGCAGATCGATCCCAGACAGACTTGGGCACTGTAAATTGTTTACATTTGTGCAGATAAATGTTTTGAACCCAACAGACCCTTCTGTAAGGAGCAGCCGTGAGAAATAACAATGACCAGTGGAGTGGAAGTAAGGGTGTCAGTGCAATATGTCATCATTCTAAAAAGCCAGGGATAATTACCATCTGTTTCCTATTGTGTAGCTGTGGGTTCACTTGTAGTATCTGTGTGCATATTTGAAATGCATTTAATCCAATCCCACAGTTTTCTTCTCTTGGAATTTTGTTGAGCTTGTTGAGCACATTGTCTGCAGGAACAGCAGAATTTGGAATTGCTGTAATATTTTAATTCACCTGGGTCCCTTGGAGACCTTAAACCAATCTGCTTTTTCTCCCCCCCCTTGAAACTCTAGGTATTGCATTTTTCTCCAAGTATGTTCAGACAGTTTCCTCTTTTACTGAGCTGTATTTCTGAGAGTGTTTTGACTTATGCTGAATAACTGGAAAGCAGAGTTTTACAGAGGAGATGTTGGAAAAAATCTGAGGCTTGGAACAGAGGTTTTTTTTAACATATAAAGTGATTTATAACAGGTATTAATGGAATTTAGACCAAAGAAGTGGCTTGTTGTCTTGAGTGGTTGTCACTGTCAGCATATGTGCTGGGTTGTGAGATACATCATGCATGTGAGAAGCTCTGTTGGCAGAATTTGCATTTACTTAAGTGTGGTCCCAGTTACTCTATTTGTGTGAAAGAACTGTGCCTGGCTCTAGGAGTGCTTGGGGCAGTTGTAAACCCAGAGCAGCAATATCAGCTACTCCAGTGCAACTCTTTCTGTGGAGTTCCTCTATCCAGTGCTTAAATAAGAGTGTTTATGGGAAAGATTTATGTGTTGCAGGCACATTATTTCATTTGGTTGTAAGGATGAAGGATTAAAATAAGTTTGGCAACACAGTTCTCCCATTCCCTTTCCTTTTCAAACTTCCTGCTTGTGGTCTGTAATGGTGACTGTTGGACTTGGTGAGGCAAATTATAACAGCTGATGTGGTAATATTTGGGTAGAAATCTGAAGCTGCAAATACAAGAAAGATTCAGGGAAGACTGGATTCACACAGAAAAGTCCATAGTTGATAGGTGCAGTAGGGAGCTCCCAGCATGTTCACGAGTGCAGTGAAATTGAAGTTTTTCCCAAAGTTACCGATTTGATTTAGGTACATGGGACCCAGGAACTACAGTGAAAAAAATGTACCTCGGGAACTTTGAAACAGACATAAGAATTGGCTATTTTAAAGCAATACAGTTTGAAATTTGCTACAATTGTTAAAATTCCAGTTTCTTCTAATGGAACATACTTTCCTTTTGAATGTATGGGTTGGTTTGTGATGTGCAATTGTGTCAGCTGAGCCCTCAACTCAGTGCATATGGGTCCTCCACTGAAAAGGCAAACTAAAGTGTTTAATGCCAAGGATTTTGACAGTTGAATTGAATATCAGAGCTTGAATTTACAAGTCTGTATGTAAGTGTTGTACTCAACTTCATTAGATACAATTTAAGATGATTTTGTAAGCTGTTTCCAGTGATGTGCAATTACTTTTCTTTTAAAGAAATAGTTACTGGTTTCTTGTATTTTACATTGTAGCATCTCTTGCTGACTCTTGGATTTTTTTTTTTTTTTTTTTTGGGTTACTTTTCATGTCTTTCAAGTTGGCTTTGAAGATTATGGGCCAGACTGTGATAGCATGAGGATAACAGCATTCTTGGATATTCCTGGACAGGATAACTTAACTCCACTGGCTCGTCTAGAGAAATATGCCTTCAGTGATAATGTATTTAACAGGTAAGGGCACAACAGGCACACCTGGTGGTACCTGAGTCTGAGTGCACTGTGGATGTTAGGATGTCACTGTCTTTCATTATTCTCCCAAACACATGCCTGATGTTATTTCTGTTTGAACAACTTGTATAAAACTTGCATGGAAAGAGATTTTCATTCTTGGTTATCTAAATAAGATCTCTTGATTCCATCTTTGTTTTGTTGGTACGTAGAATGTTCAGAGAAGAGCTTGATGTTTTTTATGATGCCATTTACATTTGATAAGTTCTCCTTGCATCCCATCTAGGTGTAGTTGGCTGGATATTAAGGCAATTAATGTGTTTGCTCTACAGGCAAATTATTGCCAGGGGTCTTCTGGATGTCTTTCGAGATTTCAGTAACAATGAAGAGGACTTTCTGACTGTAATGGAAATAGTGGTCAGGCTCTCTGAAGATGCAGGTTTGAAAGTCTGCTTTTGTTTGTTTTTTAATTTGTGTAAGTTATTTTACGCAGATTGCAACACAGGAAGTACTGACTTCCGATTTTGAGAAGGCAATGAGTGAACTAAGGAAGTTGGATCATCTAGCAGGAAGATCTGGCAATGAAAACAGATTCATTTTTGTTTCTGTTTTTGAAGTATTTTGTATGGTAAATGTTAAATGAAAGGCCCTTTCTTAGGAGAGGGCCTGAAGCAATATTTTTCAAGAAATATGTTAAATTTGATTTGTTATATCTGGTGTAAGTGGCACAGAGCAGTTGTGTTTTAATAGTTCTTGTGCATACATTCATGGTGACTGGATTTTCCAGCTTGTGATCTCATTTTATAGGATTGATTTGGGAACTGATCCCAAGTCTCTGAGCTGTGATGATGTATGTAAGGCTATTCTGTTTCACTCAGCTTTTCTTTAAGAACAGGCAATCTCAGTGATGCTATTTCTACGTTTTGATAACTTTAATTTTCCTCTGTTGTGAAAACATTAAAGGAAAAATACCACTTTTTTTCTTAAGGCACCTGATCTTCATTTCATATTTACCAATGTAGTTTTGACTTTTATTTCCAGAGCCAACTGTTCGTACAGAGCTGATGGAACAGATACCTCCTATTGCCATTTTTCTACAAGAAAGTCGACCAAAATTCCCAACAGCATTTTTTGAATACCTTATGCCCATAGTAGTGAGGTACCTCACAGATGTTAACAATCAGGTAGGAAAAACAGATAACAGGAGTTGAGTCCTTGGAAAATTCTGTGCTGTTCAGTGGATTTAAGGCATGAGGAAGAGATAAGAGGAAATTCCACGTTGGTTGATATCTGGCTTTAACATAGTGCTCTGTGTTTACTGATTTCCACACATTGCACTAGGGAGGTCTGATTTTTTTTTTTTTAATTTTTTATTTTTGGTTTTTGTTTTTAATACTTCCCATAGTAGATAATGGGAAACTTCAGGATTTGCCTGACAACACATGGACAGAGTCTGTTAGAGGAGTCATGACTTGCAAATCCCATCTTCTACTTCATCTTTTGTCTTATTTTCAGAATGTGATGAAGTGTCATCTAATGATTATATTAAACTTTAGTATTTATTACTAATTCCTTATGATAATAAAATGAAGACTTTTTTTCTGGGTTTGTTTTTTTAGCTTTTACGTGTGTGTCCATTCAAAGGATAGAGGGTTTTGTTTTGTTTTGTTCTCATATCTGTAAATGTTGTTTTTATAGTGCCAAACTGGTTTTGTGTGTCTGTTTATAGGTCAGGAAGGCAGGTCAGGAAGCACTGCTGATACTGCTGGAACAAGACCTTGTGGCTCAGAGTGACATTGAAAATAAGGTGTGTCCAATTCTGCTGGACCTCTCTGCCCCTGACAGTGATGATGAGTACAAGGTGGAAGCTGTCAATGTAAGTTGATAACTTTAATTTATAGTGGTGATTAAGATGAGGTCCAGGAATAGTGCTGACATTAAATAAAGTAAGCAATCAAACTTTTCGTGTTTATTTGTTAAGATATTTGGATTTTTACTTTAACAAAACAGGTATTTAATTTTTACTCTGAATTTTTAAAAATACCAGATTTAAAAAGAGACCATCTTTATACTTCAGGATGCTAAATGATGTCAAAATAGTAGCCAAATAGCTTTAAAATACAATTGGTCCATGGCAGCCTTTTTTAAAATTCTTGTTAGGATTGTTCCATTCCCCAGAGTGTTCTTTATATTTGCTTTACCAGGTTTCACAGTAATGTTGTAGAAATATGACCTGATCTCAGTTCTGAAGTGTTCTGGAAAAAACATTGCCTGGTGACTTTCAAGAAATCAGTTGACTCCACAGAAAAGTGCTGGTGTGTAATTACATTTCAGCATGGATATCTGACACTTGACCTGTAAAATATTTTACCAGCTAGATTTTCCTCTTCCTTGTTTGGGAGTTGGGAATTGCTCAGGCAATTTTCCAGGATGACATCTGAGCACCAGATGCCTTCTAGGAGTTCAAAAATTTGTAGGAAAGTCCTTGAATGGTCTCTTCCTAAGTTCTTATTAAGTTATTACAAAGGCAGGCATTCATTCTTAGGGAGGAATAAGACTTATTTTTCGTGAAGGTAGGAAGCTCCAGTATTTTTTGAAAAATAAAAGCAGAAAGATGAGGACTGTTAATCTGATGGTGTTTGTGTAAGCATTAAACCCCTGGTGTATGAGAGCCCCTTGCTTCCTATTCTTGTGAATGCAAGAATTACAGCAACTTCTCCCAGAAAGTGGGAGCTGAAAGGAAACACACAACCCAAAGCACATGAATTTTCACAGCAGAAACATGGTTTGTGTTGGGAATGGACATTGATGGTTCCTCAGAGAAAGCTGAATTAATGAGCATGTTACTAACTTCCTTTAATTATACACTGTTAGCTCCTGAAATTCCTGGGCATCATTCCTGTAAAGTGTGCATTGGCTCACATAAATAACTAGTTTTTCTTGCACTCCCTTTTTTCGTCTCCTGTTGTATGGCAAACTTCTATTTTATTGTGGTATCTGAGCCTGCAGAGCTGGGACTGTGCATGTTTTTAAGTATCTGAACTGTTAAAGCCCAATGTCTTACTTCCATGCTGAAGCTTGGGATATTTCTAATATGCTTAAAGAGTGTGATTTTTTTTAAGGCACTTAGTGCAATGAACTTTTGTCTTCTCCATACAAAATACCAGTGTTTGCCCCACTGCAAACACCTTGAAAACAAATCTACTAATGAAAATCTATTTAACCAGATAAAAAAGACAAGGAATTAAATGCAGAAATGTTATGTTCTGGCATAGAATGATTTAAAGTAAAGCTATATTTGTGCTTCACATAGAACAGGTGGATGAAAATACAAATAATGTGTAGCAGTTAAATCTATTTGATTGTAATCACTGTCTTGCTCTCTGAGGTAATTTTTAGCAGGAATATCTGGCTGTGCTTACAAGCTTTATATTTTTCTTCTCCTTACACATATTTCTTTCCTGATTTTCAGATAATTTGTAAAATGGCTTCTATGTTGAGCAGAACAACAGTTGAGCACATGCTGCTTCCTCGTTTCTGTGAACTGTGCAGTGATGGGAAATTGTTTCAAGTCCGAAAGGTTGGTGTGTGTCCAACCCTAACCCACCTAAAAATGAGTTTGTACATTGCTGTTCAAATGGCTTCCTGCCTAATTTAGTCATAACTTTAGCTGATGAACTTTCAAAGTATCTGGAAGAGAAGTTTTGATTTATTGACATGGTTCTAGTTTCTGTGGTTCGGTAAAGAAACAGATAATAGACCTTGGCTAGTAGGTTGGGTCCAGTAATTAAACTGATCTTGCACATTTAAGTTTTGCACAACCTTTTTTTCAAGCTGCTGTGCTTGGTTATAAGATGGAAGCAACTTACATAATTTCTAGTGTCTTATTTCAAAATTCAGAAGTAATATAGATTTGAGACGTCCTTTCTTTAAAAAAAAAAATCTGTTATTATTGAAAGGAGAAATCCCCAAAGTGTAAGACTTACTTTAATTCATGTTTGAGTACAAAAGGAAATTTGTAGCATAAGAAGTATTAAAGTTTTTGCGTAGACTTAAGGGTCACACAGAGCTTCAGCTTGGTCTGCAACACAAGCTGCACTTGCTGGATTTTGAGCTGCTTTATTGCCTTCTAAATAAGCACAGAGAGTGACTAAAACATGTATTAACATAGGTCTATCTTAAATGATTTCAGATTTTGTCAACATCTTTTTTCAGCATGAGGGGATGTCCCTTTTGCCTTAATTAGAGCTTCTGTAATGGCCTGTAAATGGCACGAACTTGAGACCTTGATTAAACTTTGCTTCAGCAAAGCACTTAAGCCACCTTGAGCCAGGGTAGTGCTGTCAGTACACCTAAGTCCTGACCCTGGTATCATGTTCTGGCCTGCTTTGGGTTTGACAGCTGCTGCTCAAAGTGATTTAAACTTTCATGTGGGCTTATTGTCCCTTCTGGTGGTTACTGGAGCAGATGATGCTCCTCATGCAGAAACCTTTATTACTATTGATTCCAGGGGCATGTGGTGTATGGACACTTGCTCCAATGAGTCTTTGGATGAGTTAATATTACATGATGCAGTTACAGAGCTGAAATTGGAAGAGTCAAAACACGTGCAGTTGTTTCATGGGATAAATAATGCATGATGGAGTTGATTAATCAAGCTAATGCCCTTGAAAGAGACACAATGTTATTAATGACTTTTTATTTCTTAGATTTGTGCGGCTAATTTTGGTGACATTTGTAATGCAGTTGGGCAAGAAGCCACAGAAAGACTGCTGGTATGTAAAAACCAAATCAATTTGCAAGACCTGTATTTCTCAGTTCAGAAAGTTTAATAATGAGTTCCTTTATTGTCTTCTCTATAAATTAATCAGTGTGCATGCATTTCTTAATTGATTTGGCTAATGCCTTGGTTGCAATTACACAGCAAAACTGGGAATTCAGAGAAATGCAAAATTCTTGTTTTGCAAAACATGTTTAAAAATGTAATTGACAGCAGATATATATATATACACACACTACTTATATATATGCACATGCACACTTTAGAATTACCACTTTTATTTTTCCCTGAACTAGATGATCATTCAGTGATCATCAATTCAATTATGATTTTGTAGGCCATTAATAATTGTTTCTATTCTTTCTTATTACATATAGTTGTACACACAATCCTAATGGAGTGAGAGACAGATGGGTTTTTTTCCAATTCCTTTAATTAGCGTAAGCGTTTAACCTGTCCCTGTTTCTGCTGTTCTTCACTTACTTTATTCTCTCTTGAGTTGTCATCGTCTCCAGTTTTCAAACAAATACTTTGATATTGCTGCAGTCTTTGTTTAGTCTTTAATTAGTTTTGGATTGGCTTTTTTTTGCCAGATTCCCAAGTTCTTTGAGCTCTGTTCTGATAGTGTGTGGGGAATGAGGAAGGCTTGTGCTGAATGCTTTATGGCAGTGTCTTACACCACGTCCCCAGAAGTTCGCAGGAGCAAACTGTCCCCACTGTTCATCAGCCTGATCAGTGACACCTGCAGATGGGTGAGTAACTCTCTCTGGAATTGATGCATCCTCCCAGGCAGATCCTAAATAAATAATGGGCAAGTTTAGTGGTGCTCTGAAGTACATTTGCTGAGATCAGAGCCTAATGTGCTAGAAACTAATCTCCTCTAATAAGATAGTGTCTTATTTTTCCTCTCTCTCAACAGTTAGTAAGTATAAATACACTTCTGAGAAAAGGTTGCTTGTGTTAAAATAGATGAGTTGAAGTAAACAGATATGTCCTTCAAATTGATGACTTCCAAAAGATTTCTGTACAATGATTGTAGATACAGAGAGGGTGTATCACCCTCTGCTTAACTGGCACTTATTTGGTAATTGGTTATATTTGGTATTAAATGAAGCTGTTATAGTAAGAACTAATTGTTTTTTACTAAGTAATGGCACCAAATTTTTATTTTTCAACTCTATGAGAGTTGCATGAAGCCTGACTGTTGCTCTTACACCACCACAGGTTCGGCAGGCTGCTTTTCAGTCTCTTGGCCCATTTATTTCTACCTTTGCAAACCCTTCAAGTGCTGGTCTTTACATTCGGGAAGATGGGACACTGAGTATCCGACCATCAGCACAAGATGTGAATTCTAATTCCTGTCAGCCAAGCAACAATATCACTTTGTCTTCCAGTGCAAATGCTGCATTGTCCAGGTAAATCCTGGGAAAGGTGTGCTGTAGTGGAAGGGGTTAAAAGGAAGGTGATTGTTTTTGTTGCTTGTCAAGGCTAAAAATCTCTGTTTGAGAATACAGGCCCAGAAAAGGTCTGAAGACAGATCACACATTTGAGTGTAACCACATTATTGAAAAATTCACTTTGGCTTCACAGGAGGGCAAAGGGAAAACTGGTGAAGTAAAGCATAGTGTCTACTCTCCAGAAAAACAAATTCTGTTTTTCTGGAGAGTAAAGCTTCTCCTCTTGCTGCTGTCTTTTATGAAGTATTTCACTGAAAACTGTCGCAGGTACGGTCACGGCCCGGGGAGGAAGGAGAGAACCGAACTCAGGAGTGACTAGAGAGAAATGCCCCATCTTTATTTACATACAGTAGAGTGTTATACTCAGAATTACAGAAAGGCCATTGGATCTTAGCTGACCACCCACCAGGGCTATTGGCTAGATCCAGAACACACACGTTTGCTAAAGAGACCATGGTTGCAATAACAATGTTCAAAAACATCTCGCAGGTGCAAGATAGGCAAGTTATTTACAAAAGCCGACTAGCTGTTTTGCAGCTAGGTCCATGAGAAAGGAGGAACACTCACGGACACAGGCAGACACTGAAAAATCTCTCTGCCACCAAGCTTTCAGCATCTACAGAAAACCTCTTGTTTCAGAGTACTTCAGGTTTACTTTCAATAACTTTCTGTTTCCAGCTCAGAACAACCAATGGAAATCAAACCGGAATCGTCGGCTGAGGAGACTTCTGCTGAAGGTTATACAAAGCTCTCTGAGGACCTAAATAAAAATCCACGGGAGGAAAGTTCAGATTGTTGTGCCAGCCCTGGAGAAGACGTGTCTCGCTTGTGTCAGGGTGACAACACTGCTGCTGGTGCCACTGGAGCCACGAAGGAGAGCAGTTTCCCTGGGCTGAGCTCGAGGCTGCCGTCTGCCGAGGACGTGTTTAACACATTCCTGTACTGGCGCCCGCCTCTGCCCGACATCAGTCAGGACCTGGAGCTGCTGCAGTTCAAGGCTGAGAAGCACAACGATGCCTGCTCTGTGCCATGTAATAACTGTGTTGCTAGCAGTGAAATAAAAAAGGTTCTGGAAAGCTTACAGGAGCACATAGATGATCCAGATGTTCAAGGTGAGACTCTGTGACAGTAAAATCATGTTTTCTCTGAGCAGGTTTGGTCTTTACAAAACACTTGACTGTATTTTAATTGGCTTGGTATTCATAGGGTGATGAGCCTACATTTGAGCAGTAAATTATAGTAGAAGGTTGCGCAACAGCTTTTTTCATAAGACCTGAGTTATTTCTAGAGCAGCTGGGGAAGTGTTCCTGGCTTCTGTTTGCATGAAAAATAAATTGATTTAACTACAAAAGGGGAAACAGCTTGTTAAAGACAATTTTAAAAGGTTTCAAGTATTGTAGGTACTGTGGGTTTAGTGACAGTGCTACCTGTTACCACCTGAATTCATCTAATATTTGGCTGAGTGAGAATGGCCCTAATTTCAAGTTCTTTCTCCTTAGCCACCCAATACAGGCCTGTTGTTGAACATATTGGAAGGATATTGGCCTGATAGTGAGATCTGTGTTTCATGGACCAAATCTCTCTTGTCATCCATAGTCAGCTCAGTTTCTTGTTTCACCAAGTCTGTTGAGTGCTCTGGAGTAAAAGACCTTTTCTTTCCAAGAGCAAATGTTTCCTAATACAGCATTTCTGTGCAGCTCAAACTGGGCTTCCTTTTATCTTTTCAGATGAGTTAATTACAAGTTTAATGCCTTCAAATGCAGAAAGGAGACTAAATAACCACCTTTTGCTTTATACAGCTCAGGTCCAAGTGTTGTCTGCTGCTCTCAGAGCTGCTCAGTTTGATTCTGTTGGTGACTGTGAAACCAAAAAAATGGAAGAAAGTGGTGACAATCTTCAGAACAAAATGATTTTGGATGAAACAGCTGCTTCAGATGCTGCCTGTGACCAGGTGCAGGGGGACAGTCTTTCATCCCCTGCCTCCCAGGATGACATCAGTGACCAGTCAACCACCAGTGTGCTGAAAAGCACAGTAAGTACATGTTGTGCTCCATGTCTGAACTGTGTGGGGTTGTGTAGTCCCTGGCATAACTGACCCACTTCTGATCCAAAGCCTTTAAACATCACTAGACCACAGCTATCATATTCTACTTACTCTAATCAAAAAAATAACAGCCATGAAAGGTTATCATTTGTTTGCACCCAAATGACCCAGGAGTTAAAGTTTTGCAGTAGTCTTGTAGGGCTTTTTTCTGATGAAATTCTGTTGAATATATTTTAATCCGATTTCAAGAATAAAAACTATTTAAAAGTAACCATCCAAAATGTATGTGAATGTTGGGTTTGTGGTGTTAGATTGCTTTCTATAGAAGTAAATCTTAACTACTGCTGCCCTTATTGCTGCTACAGTCTCTACTGTTTGCCTCAGGGTACAACTGTTGTCTTTTTGTACTTGTATAAACACACTGAACAAGGCTCTGCCTGTGCAAGGCTCTGCCTGTGCAGGCCTGTTGTGAATCTGAACTCCATTGTTCTGCCCTGTGATGCTTTGACATATCCCAAACAGCACCAAGTGTCATTCATTTCACTACCTGGTACCTCCTTTTACAGGACTCAGAGGAACAACACAGAGGAACCAGTGTATTTTTGAGGAAAGAGCAAGAAAATAATCCACCATTTGAAGATGACAAGTCAAAATTACAGGTGATTAGAATGGCATCTAATGGATTTAGTGGAGTACTGGATACAGTTCATCTTACTCTTAATGCAATGGTATCTTCTGCAATGGATCAGTTGCAGAATGTGAAGGAATGCTCCAGAATTCAAGGAGAACCCTGTTTTAAATGAGGAAATTAGAAACATTCTGTTGCCTTTTTGGTGCCTTAGAGGCAACCTGTGCAACCAAGGTAGGCACTGACTGTCCTGTTCTGTCACTGATTTACTGTTTGGCATCAGCAAAGAAGGAATTTTCAGCTTGGTTGATGCAAGGTGTTGATAAAGCCCTGACTGTTCATTGCTGGCTGCTCTGTCCTATTGAGAGGAGAAAAAGCCATTGGGGTCACGTACCCTTGGTGAGGGTAACACACACAAGGGGTGTCTTGTCTCTTGTGTTTTGGTGCTGGCTGGTTGGTAGAACTGTAGCACAGCAGCTGTATTTTCTTTCTGCTCTGAAATTGAAGTGTGTGCCTGTCTGTAGGACATCATCCCTCAGCCTTTACTGGACCAGTACCTGTCCATGACTGACCCTGCTCGGGCCCAGACTGTTGACACTGAGATTGCCAAGCACTGTGCTTACAGCCTGCCCGGGGTGGCCCTGACTCTGGGCAGGCAGAACTGGCACTGCCTCAAGGACACCTATGAGACACTGGCTTCAGATGTACAGGTAAGAAAAGAAGGTTTTGTAACGAGAAAGCAGAATTTTGAGGAGGTTTTTTCTTTAGTTTGCACTGCAGTTATAATCACGTAATTTCATATAAAGGAATACATGTGCACTAAAAATATAAAATTCCAGATTTAAATCACTTTCATAAATATGATTAACACTTTCTGCTAGCCCTGTTTGCCCAGTTCTCAGAATCCTCACACAGGGGTAGTTCAGAAGCTTGTTTATTCCAGTTATGGTGCCTCATGTAGTTCCCTTGCTGGCCTGTTTGCAGTGGAAGGTGCGGCGCACTCTGGCCTTCTCCATCCACGAGCTGGCTGTGATCCTGGGCGATCAGCTAACAGCTGCTGATCTGGTGCCAATTTTCAATGGGTTCTTGAAAGACCTGGATGAAGTGCGTATTGGTGTCCTCAAACATCTGTATGACTTTCTGAAGGTAGGAAAGTGTAATAAATTTCTCAACACAAATTTTTTTTTTACTCCATTATATGAAGAGTTTTTGCATGAGCTGTGCATATCTCAGTATCTAATTAATGTTTAGTTTTCTGCAATGCTGCCCTTTTGTGCGTGTGCCTCTGTTCCTTCTCTTAATGTACCTTACTTCTCTTTTCTCTCATATCCCAGCAAAATACCAGGCTGGAAAACCCTTTGTAAATGTGATTGTAAATGCTGCTGGCTGTTTTAAACTGGGAAAGTTGGCCCAGTAGCAATTTGTGTTTGGGGCTGGGAGAGAAGAGAGCAGGTCCTGGTGTGCTGCTGTGGAATACACACAGATCCTCAGTTTGGTTACTCACTCTTATGCCCCGAGATGGTGCTTTGGGTGTTGCTAAAGGGATGACTTCTTGTACTTTGGATGTCACTCGTGTGTGTCCAGGCACTCAGCTGACTGTGCACAGTTTTTAGGAAGCACCTTGTCATTGGTCACTTGCTTTCAAGTAGGAAAATGCACATAGGTGTGAATAGTGACACACTAGAGAACTGCAAGTTTGAAGTTTTATCAGTTTTATACCAGTAATGTTTTTCCTTTAGCTACTTCATGCAGATAAAAGGCGAGAGTATCTTTACCAGCTGCAAGAATTTGTGGTGACTGATAACAGCAGGAACTGGAGGTTTCGTTACGAGCTGGCAGAGTATGTAATTTTGTTAACTTCTGATTTTTAACCTGTATTACTAACTTGGAAATAAGTAGTTACATTCAGAAGTTAGCACATCTCGATTAGGAGCTAAAAGTTTACAACCATTCTTTAGGAAGGAAAAAGCCACTGTCTGTTAGGGTTGTCTGGGGGGAGTTGAGGGTGTTTGGGGTTTTTGGGTTTTTTATTTTTCACAAGTTGTGTTGTAACATGTGACTAAAAAATGTCTGTGATTTTACTAAAATGGAGATCTAGTTCACTTGCAGCTGATGAAATATGACAATCTGATAGATACTATCCAGTGGGAATTTATTAGTTCAAGAGTTCCTTGCAAAATTCAGTGAAACTCATGTAAAAAGTAATTTTTTTAATGTGTAGGAAAGAAAAACCAGTTTTTAAAAAATAAGTTCATTCTTTTGGTACTCCTGTAAGACTGAGTATATAACAAGGATAGATTAACATCCCACAGTTCTTTTTCTACAAGCCCTGTTGCTGTCTGAAGCAGCTTTGTAGCCATTATTTGCAGCTAAAGTCTGACCTTTGTATTTGTCCATGTTGCTGTGTTTGGGCTGTTGAGGACTCGCTCTCCCTTTGTAGTTTGGCACAACAAACTCACAGTGGTACAGAAGTTACACAGCAGCTCCCTGAGCCCTGGTGGGGAGCTGCCACTGGCCAGGTTCTGTGTGGCTGCTGGTTCTGTGGCTGGAGTGAGTTCTGTGTTCTTCTGAGATAGGAACTATTTTCTGAAAGGTAGATTTCTACACTGAGGCAAATATTCAGTTTTTGCTTTGCAAGAATGCACAGGGTATTTGTATGAAGTTGCAAAAAGCTTCTCATACTTCTGTTTGTAGCTTTTGGTTATTCTTTTGGATAATGTTGATACACTGGTACCTGTAGTTTGGATCACAGTTTCTCTTGGCCCCCCTGGTGGATTAAAGCCTGTATCTCTAACATGGGAAGAGAAGAACAAACTGCTCAAGGGCTCTGTGGTAACCCTGGGGCTTTGGTGTTCCTTCCCCACGTGTAAGAGCTGGTGAATGGCAGCAGGCTGGTGCTGCACTTGGTACAGTTAATGGTTTCCTTTGTGTTCCAGGCAGCTGATCCTGATCCTGGAGCTCTACAATCCCAATGATGTCTATGACTACTTAAGGCACATTGCACTAACTCTGTGCTCCGATAAAGTTTCAGAAGTTCGGTGGATCTCCTTCAAACTGGTAGGGGATTTAGTTCACTTCCTGGCAGGAGAGCAGGAAAATGGTCCTGGAGAGGGTACCTGAAATCACTGTTTTTTCACACAAGTAGGGTGAATAGGGATTTTTTGATAAACACAGGAATCACTATGAAAAAAGTGAAATGGAAAGTTTATAAAATATTTTGAGTTGTCAGACTGCCACAGATATTGAAATCTTTCTCTGTGGTTGTATGTGAATGAGAAATCCTTTGAAGTGAATGAAAGCCAGTATATGTGATTTGGAAAACCTTCCCCCAGTTCTGGGGGAAAAAACCCACAACAAAACACAGAACGACCAACTACTGATCTTTCCTCAAGGTGATTTAATTTGTTATGAAGCCTACAAGCACAGCTGACTACACTGAATACAGTGTCCCTTGTAGAATTCAAATGAAATTATGTCTTTTTAAGTCTACGGGCTGCAACTGAAGTTCCATTTCTTCTCTTTGTTCACCTCCTGTTCTCTTTCCTTTGGCTCACAGATTGTAGCAATACTACAGAAGTTCTATGCAAACAGTGCAAATGCCCTGGGATTAAATTTCATCAATGAGCTCGTAGTGCGGTTTCGCCACTGCTCCAAGTGGGTTGGGAGACAAGCCTTTGCCTTCATTTGTCAGGTTGGAATGTTCTCTTTCTGTTTCCATGTGTACATTAAATTTGGGGCTTTGCAGCAATGTGGGCAAAACTGAAATTGGGACTCACAGATTTTTGGTAATTTTTGGTTTGGTCAGAGTCAGCGTGGTCTCAGCGCTGGCATCCGGTTGTCCCACTCCAGGCTGTGTCCCTGTCTGGGTCTGTGCTTCCAGCTGCCACAGCTGGTCCTTGGATGTTTGGTATCCCAGTGGCAAAGCCAAGAATTAAGTCCCAAATGCAGATGCATTTGTTTAATCCTTGGCCATGCTAGGATAAAGGATCACAAGAGCTCTTCACACCACCAATGGGTGCTGGATGCCAGGAACTATTTCACTCTTTATTGCCTCCACTCACCCCCTCCAAAGCAAACATGCTTACTTGGGTAGCAGTGAGGAACAAGGGTTGAATGTTAAAAGGGAAAAGGGTGATGACAGGCAAGAGAGCAGCATTCCCTAAAACATTCTTGAAAGAAATCCATCTGCTCTTTCTGGCCCATCTTTGGCTGAACTTCAGAATGGTGAGACACAAGGTGGGGTTCTTGTTCAGAGTTTTTTTAACAGGCCAAACTAGGGACAAGGTGGAAAGAAATTAAAGAAATGGCCATGAGTGTATTTTTAACATAAATCTTGCTTTCTCCTGTTGTGTGTTTGTCTCATAGGCTGTAGTAGAAGAGGAGTGCATGCCTGTGGACCAGTTTGTTGAACACTTACTCCCCAGCCTTCTAAGCCTTGCATCAGATCCCGTGCCAAACGTCAGGGTCCTGCTCGCCAAGGCTCTCAGGCAGACATTGCTGGAGAAAGGTGTGGTCCTTCATTTCCTTGGAGAGATCCAACACCTCGAGAACGCTGGCTCTCCTCTGCCAGCACAGCTCTTGTGGCTCAATCGGTGCAAGGCTGTGAAACAGCATCATACGCTGTAACCTAGGATTTAAATTCAGCTTTGAGAGTACTCGAGTGGCTTTGCAGCCTTGGAACGTGGGATGCTCCTCCCCGAAGGGCCGGAGCTGCCGCGGCCGGTCCTGCAAGGACCGAGCGGCCCCACACGGGGGCAGTGCGGCCCCGCGAACCGCGCCCGAGGCGGCTCCGCGCTCTGGATCCAGCGTTCCTCGTATAAACACCACCGCGGGTTATTCTGATGTGTCTCAAGCGTCATTTTATTGTGCTGCTCTCTGATTATTCAGAGGAAGAAGCACAGAAATCGCCTATCTCTTTTTCAGAATAAAGTATGCCGAAGGTTTTGGAGTGCATTGTACAGTGGCAGCTTCCTTAGCTTCCTGTTGCTCATTAATACATTTCTGTTTAGGGTTCAGCAAAAAGAGTTTATCTTAGAAGTGTTTAAGTACCTAATAAGACGAATCAGAAGCAGCATATTTCTCTTTTTCTGTCAACCTCCTTAGTTTCCTGTAGTTTCTGTAAGGAGTCTGCAAGCTGGATAAGCTGCCCCAGATGATTTTGGCATTCTCTGTATTTCTGCACTACTTATGCCCTAGGGCTTATTTCTTTGGATTTGATTAAAATTGTCTTTTTTTCTCCCCTTATTCCAGCTTATTTTAAAAGTGTTGGCAATCCTCATCTAGAAGCTGCAGAAGAGACCATTCTAGCCCTGCAATCTGACAGAGATCAAGATGTGTCTTTCTTTGCCACCATAAAACTGAAACAGGGTAACATGGACAATATCACCATTGAAAAACAAAACTGAGGGGTTGTTCTGCAGTGAAGGCTGAACAGCAGGATGGTTTTTCACCTTGTTTCTGTTAGTGTGAGTAATGAGGACAGATAAGGTGGGTTTTGTTACCTATTTGAGCAGGAAAGGGGGTGTTGAGAAATGTTAGTCTTCATTTCATGACCTTGTTTCATCTGCAGCTGTGTGTTTGATTCCTGTGAGTAATTCCTTCCTTTTGGTTTTCCCTTTGTAAATGGGAGTGATAACTCGGACCTCACCTGCACTTCAGTATTGTCTGTAAAGCCTTATACTACACTCAGTGTTTCAGCATAATTGGAACTTACATTTCATTTTTTTAACAAAACGTTTCCGTTAGTACAAGTCTGCTATAAGCTTAAAAAGGTTGCTAAATTTTAAAACCTGGTTATAGCAAACTTCCATGAAGTTATTCTTTCCTCATTTTTATTATAATCTTCGTACTGTTTCAGCTATTGCATTTATTTGAAAAAAAAGTGTATATATGTGAATAGTTTTGAATTGTAACAAAAAATTATGAAGAACTTAATTCTGTATCAGTGGGAAAAGCTCAAAAATCATTTCACTTTTTAAAAGTAGTTATACTACTAGAATTAAGCATGGGTCATTTTTATGTGCGATATTTTTTAAAACACAGAGAGCTCAAGATTCTTTGTATATTGTGAGGTTTCTATTAATCTGTTCCTTCTGAGCTATACCCTTACAGTGTTAACAGGTCATAATAACATTTCTGACTGCCCTTACAGGTGTTCACAGGTCAGTTTTTGTTACTGCTGCCTTTCCCAGGAGCAGGTAGAGTGGAGATTCCCTAAGCGGAAAATTCCTCGTTCTGCCCCAGCAAAGGTCACTTGAGTTGAGAGATTCAGATCCTGCAACAGGAGCTGTGCAAGGGTATTACAGAGAGTTACAGGCTTAAGTCTTTGTTTGTTTTACATGCACACCTCATTTAACAAACACCTTTTAACCTGCCCAGTGGTTAAACCCCAAACAGCTTTTCCTGAGAAACAAAGGGCCTCTAAATTCTGCAAAAATCCAATTCAGAAATGTTCTGGGGAAAGGTGGTGCCAGAGTTTGCTCTGTGACCTCTGTGGGTTGTAGGGCAAGGTCTGGGGCAAACACCAGATGAGATGTGTAAGGTGAAGTGGGATGTCTCCTGTCTGTTGGAACAGGGCATTGGAAGAAAGAAAAAATACACAGAGCAAAGTTGTGTTAGTCAAACTGAGTTGCCTCAGAAAAATTATAAAGCTTATGCTTCTCCTGGACCCTGCCTTCTCTTGGATCCCAAATCAGCAATAATGTGGGTCCTGGAAAAAAATAGTCTTTTTTTTTTTTTAATTGTGGATTGAAACTTTGTCCTGCTCAAAAACTACTGCTTAAACACTAAAGAAATGGTTTAGTGTAATAACAGTTACTTTCTTTCTGAGAGCAGAGTCCTTTCTCCTGAGCAGGACCTGTGTAAATACTTGCCCTTATTTCATGTTCCATAGTAAGTAGTTCACATGGGGAAAGGTTTTCACAGAAATACCTGTTTTGTTTCTGTTTGAATGTGGCTTGTCTGCAATGCAGTGAGTAGGTTCCTCAGCTGGGTTCTGTATTTTGGGAGGGCTCACTTTTGTATGAGTTAACCAGTCATGTATTATAATATGTACAGTATTTGTAACAAATGGTTTTCTCGTAAGATCACTAAATGCTGTTTGGAAGTTGCAGGCAGAAATATACCACTGCTGTTGCACCAAACAGTGTAAACTCTGCAACATTCTACATTTAATTTTTTACAGTTTTTTTTATAATTTAAAACAAATGCTTCTTCAGTACAGACTTTTTATGATTGCAATTTCTTAACAAAAAGACCCCTCAAGTTAATTTTTTCTAGTTCTAATATCTTTTTCTAATGCTGGCATTATACTGATATTTTCTAACAGTTCAGATTTTCTAAGGCCTTTCTGACAAGGTTTCATTTCTGTTTTTTATTATCAGTTCATTAAATTTCTCAGCACTGAACAGATTTTTTTAGGTGTGTGTGTATATGTAAGTATGTTTGAAATATACTGTATGTAAATTAAATACCTTGAACGTTAACCCAACCCAGGTTGCTGTTTGTCAGATCACCTTCAATAGTTACCTTGACTTGCAATAATCCACTGGAAAACACAGGCTTCCATAGGTTTTAGCATGTTTGGTTAGTGTTCAGTAGGAGTTTTTAACTAGGATGTGTGTAAAGGGTAAGCCACCAGCTATGAAAGTTCACTAAAAGGCTGAACAGAGTTCTTTGTTTTTAACAATATTTTGGTACCTCTCTGGCTCCCAAATTCAGGTCGGTTTTGAACGAGGTGATTTCAGTCGAGCGTTTAAAACCTCCTGTTACAACTCCACAGTTGCATGTCCTAATGGGGGTCAGCATAGCTCTGGGGTGGGCTTTTTGTAGACAATGTGCAGGGCTGTTACACAGATTTATTCTCTGCAAGTTTTTCTTTTTGGTTTAGTTTTAAACTAGAAATTGTTTCAGCATGACTAAAGGCCGCACTTTACGTCTTGTCCTAGACAAATGTATGCAATGAGTGTGTTCATGTGCAGTTCTCTGGGTTGTTTAAATTATGCAAAAATATGTATTTAAAAAGCCAGGTGGAGCAAAGTTAGGCAGTCCATCCACTTTCACAGCAGCAGCAAGAATATCACTTTTCAGCATTTCTGGCTAAGGAACATGACAATACAGTTGTTGGTGCAATATTGCTGGGATGCTGTAGGGAATGATCCAGCACTTGTAATCCAAAGCATGTTGGTCATGTTGCTTAGGTTGGAGCCTCACTGGTGTCCCTGGTGGGATGAGCAGCTGAGTCTGTACACGGTGGTGTTTAGAGCCCAGTTAAGTGGGGACACTCTGGAAGTGTCATTCATTTGTCAGAATAAAGAATCTATGTAACTTTCTATTTGTATTTATCTCAATAAATCCTGTGACTGTTTTATAAACCAACTTGTGGTAACTGATTTTTGTCATGGGTGAGATGTGAGTGCATTTCTTGGATAATGAAACCTGTCCCAGGTGTAAACCCTGTTGGCTGTCAGACCAGGGCTGAATGTGGGATTCTTCATGCTGTGTAGTAAAAAAATCTTTAAAATGTGCCATCGATTGCTGGAACTTTCCATACCTGTGGGGATATGGCTCCCTCCAGGCTCAGGCAGCACTGAGCAGTTTTGTGCTTGTGGCAGCTTCACACCACTGTTGGTCTTGTCCTACCTGTGAAATCCAGGCTGCTGCACATCTCCCTGTGGCAGCTGAGTGTTGGGACGTGGGAGCAGAGACCTGTCCTTGCTTTGGCATTGCACAAACAACTTGTTAGCTCAGGGAATTTTTTAAGGAGAAAGAAAGAGAAGCTGTTGTTACACCTGTTCCATATTTATCAATAGACACCAGAGGCTCAGAACAGTGTGGCAATTGTTACATTCCCTTCTTAAAGTGAACCAAATGAACAGAAATTGTTAAATGCCAGAGCACAATACGGCTTATAAAGCCCAACAGCCATCAGGAAACTGGTGCTGATTGGGCTTTTACATGTTTTCCTCTTGCTTAGGAAAGAGAATTGTAGTCAGCTTGCAATCTCCCTGACATTGTTCCTGATGGAAGCAGACAAAAAGTACCAATGAAACAGAAGGGCTGCAATTTAGTTAATTTATGCAAAACACAATCAGCATTCAAACTGGGAGTTACCAAGCAGAAATGTATTGATAGAAAAGCCAAAATACTCTCTGTGCATAAATTGTGAAATTTTAAAACAGGATTTCAAAGAGACTCCTGGAATTCACATAACTCTAGGCCAGAGAAGATTCAGGAGGGAATTTTGTCCCTGTCCAATTCATGAGGCGGGCAGAGGGGCTGTGATTTAGTCCTCAACACTCAGGCACGGCTCTGCTGTGGCACAAGAGCTTGGAGCAGTAAGGAAAAATAGAAGCAGCTTTTTCAGAAGAGTGATTAGCAGGGAGGGTGATTGCTTGTCAGGGACGGCTGCAAAGGATCCATGGTAGGGAGAGGATGGAGAGGGAAGAGCGGTGAGGAGGTGGCAAAGGACTGAGAGAAATGGAACTGCAGATGAGCTGGAGCACCAATTCCACAGGTAGTCTGTCTGTAGCACAGCTCTGTAGCAGAACCCATGTCCACACACTTCCTCTGCCTTCATTTTGTGAATTTGAAGTGTTGTTGGGTTGTAACCACCAACTGTGTTCAAAGGCAAGCAGAAGCCAGCAGTGAGCTGTGCCTGAGGATCTGCTGACCAGTAAGGTTTAGGGAGGGTGGTGGTTTGCAGAGGGGAGCCAAAAGTTATTAATTTCCTACTCTGCCTCCAGCAGCCATTTAGGTTGGTTTGATGCCTAAGCCAGGCTGCAATTGGGGTTTGTGCTTTGGTTTTCCTGTAAGTTCCAGTTCCCTGTACACTGTTCTGTTTGCAGCACTTGCTTGACGTGACTGTCTGGTGTGGGTTGCTGGTGTTTTTCTGGAATTCCTGTGTGTACAGGAGCTAATAAAGGAACTGTCAGCTCAGAAAGCCCATAAAAATGGTTCTAGTGGCTTGGGATAAGAAATGCAGAGATCTCTTGGCCAAGCCTCTTGCTTGGAATTTCTGATGCTATTTCAATTCATTTGGTTTCCAGTAGCCAAACAACCACTGGGGTCAAGCAGAAGTCAAGGTATAAAAATTCATGGCTGTGAGCCCCCTTACCTATGAGCTGCCATATGTTAGAGGAATGATCTCGACCATAGCAGTTGTCTTCTCTCCCCTGATGAGTGTTTGTATGCATAATTCAAACGTGTGCATGTGTTTGAATTCCAGCTTTTATTGATTGAATTGGGCTCTAATAATAAACAGTATAAATAAATCAGAAGGGAGTTAAAGCATTGATGGGCTGAGGGGGTTGGAATTAAAATGAGTGCAGTGACCTCGAGCAGAATGTAATTTCAAAAGTGCCTGAAATATGCTGATGACATAAAATAAGCCTGGGGAAGTTGGAGGGGCAGAGGAACAAAACAAACTCATTCCAAATGATTTGGATTTATCAGGATTACAGGCAGGTAAGTGGCTTATGCAGTTTATTGTAGGGAAGGTTGAGGTAACGAGGCCAGGGACCAAAAGTAATCAGAGTGCAGGCGGAGTGAGAGTGGTGTGGAATGTGGATCAGAGCTCGTGGGAGGGCAGGTGCAGCACTTGTCACCGGTGTCAAACATGCAGGAATCCTCTCACGCTGCTTTGGCAAAGCACAGACCTTTCAGAGGCTGAGATGTGTCTGGTAGTTGTACATGAAGAGAGGAGAATCCAGCTTTTTGTCTTACAGCAAACATCATCTGTGACTGAGCTGCTCATCACACTGATTTCAGAGTAGAAAAATTAAAAAATGCATTGTTTTGGACTGATGACTGCCCTGACAGCCACAGGAAGCAAAGAGAAATGGGTGAATCCTTCCAGTTGGCTGATCTAGAGGTAGATTCTGTGGTTTTGAAAGTACTTGCTTTCTTCTGGTTTTCTTTCCTTCTTTTTAGTCCTAATGTCTATTTTAATTTTTTAAAATGTTTCATTTATCCCCAAAATTGTAAGCTTTGGATTTTTCTCAGTTGTGGCCAAGCAGCTTTTGAAACCAAATCAAAGGCAGAAACAATAAAAGGAGAGCTCTGTGTTGAATTCTGTCAATGTCCTCGCAGCTTTTATTGTTCTGATAGAATCCATATTAATTGCCTCTGTTTAAAAGGGCTTTCTCTAACTTGACCTGTATCTCTAAATGCTATTTTTACTCTTATTTTTCACAGAAGAAATTAGATATTTGAAAATACAATCTTCCCGTTTTACCTTTTAGTATCCCAATTTTATATATATCCTGAAGGATTCCCAATAGTCGATAATTTCCAGTATCTTCATACCTAGAGCATATCAATAACACAGAGACTTCTCTTTTCCTCTGAGCCCTCCGTGCTGCATCCCATGAAATTCTTTATTGTCTGGAAGCCACAGCTTCAGTTTGCCACAGCTGAGCAGGACAGAGAGGAGCTACAGGGAAAACTGAACTGGGAAGGACAGAAGCTAAGGCAAGTCACAAATAATAACTTAATCTCCTACCCTAATCCTCGTGCCATGTCAGAATTAAATTGGGAGTGGTGGAAGAATCCTTGGGGAAGTAAGAGAAGCACTTGGGATTTTTTCTTTTTGGAGTATCTTCAGGGGTTTGTGGCCTCTGATGGACATGGTGCCCCTGCCTGGGATACTGGGAACGTGCTGGATGCCCCTTGAGATGAGCTCTCCCCCCACCCAGACGTGGCTCTTGCTGTGGTTTTGATGTTGTTGCAGTAATAAGGACAGAAGGATGCCCTCCATGTTCTGGTATCCATTGGTTTTCCATGGCAAAGGATCAGTGTTGGCTACAATCTGCAGCCTCGGAGTTCTGTTGTCAGCTTGGGCTGTTGTCACACACTTCACTAATACCCTCCAGTAATTTTATTTCTTATTCACATGCACACTTAATGTCCTTAGTCATTAGACTGAAAAATGTTAACCTTGTCATAGTTAGTGACTGGAAGCAGAAAAGTCCATTTAATTCTCAGGGGAATGAATTCTAATTTTCTGCTTGTCAGAAAATGACATTTTACATATTTTTCTCTTTTTTTCCCCACCAGTTTAGTGCTAAATTTAAATGTGTGTGTCATAGGAATAGACCTTTAGTCAGTGCTAAACACCCCAAAAGCCTTGGCAGGGGTCCAATGCATGAGAGTCTTGACCAAGAGCTGCTGCTAAAGCTCATTTCAGGCACTGCAGAGAATGGGGTGGGTGAGAATGAAAAGTTAAGAGATAAGAGGTCAGCACAGAGGGCACATTAACATTGCATGCCAGGATGCATTTTTTTCCCCCAGCAAATATGGATGGATGAAAAGCAGCTCATCTGGAATAAAATGTCCAATGAAGAAATAAATTATGTTAATCAAGCAGACTAGTACTAATATTTGTCATTAAGATGTGACATCTTCTAATAATGTCACAAGCTACTGGGAGCCTTTAAAAACCATACTGGTGGGAAGGGAAGTTGTCTGCAGATACTGAGTTCCCTGTTCTATGAAAGGGAAGAGCTTGTCTTGAAAATTATATGGCATTTATGGCGAAGAGAAATAATCCTCCCACAGATTACAGCTGTTTACTGCATTGTTGTGCTGGTGGTCTTATCTCATCAGTGGATATTTTATATGGTTTTTTTTAAATTTTATTTTTTGGATGCATTTTCATAAGGCTGTTCTGAGGAGGACATTGTGTACTGGGAGCTGGATATATTTTGAGAAAGAGACACCACTACAAAGAGCTCTGAGTCTAAATTGCAAAGATGGATGAAGTAAAAATGAGGGATGGTTATTTGGCTTTTTACAGATGGGAGCTGAAGCAGGGGAGGTGACTGTTGTGGCCAAAGTCACCCTGGGAGTCCGTGGAATTGCATCCTGATCTTTGAAGTGCAGTTCCAGTATTTTACCATATATTGTCTCTCTGTTCCCTTGCTGCTGAATGTGGATTTGATATGCACATGTGGAATGAGCCAAGCACGTTCTGCATATGTTTAGCCAAATTGTGACCTCAGGGACACGAGGGGAGCTCTCCCTGGTCTAGTTAGGAGAACTTCCATGGTTGGGGTCATCCAAGGACTGCAAAGTAGTTGGCATTTACTTTCTGAAATGTAAGTCCTTCTGCTGCCTGTTTGGTGTTTTAGCATCTGTGGGCTCTGGAGAGGCCTGGCAGGGCTGGGGGTGATGCTGTGTGGCTGATTGTGTGACCCTTGCACTGTCTGAGCACCAGATGCTGATTAATGATTAGGGTGTAACAAATTAATAAATCGATACCACAGACAAATAAACATCCATTACAGGGGCCTCTCAAGTCTCTCCTCAGGGGGAGAAGGGAGACCTGCAGGCATTACATTCTTCACTGGACACAAATGCCTCTGGACTCTGTGCTATCCTGACACCTTGCAGAGGGAATGTACCCACGAGATTAATTATATTCCATCGGTGGTTCAATATGTGTTGGAAAAAACCTGACATTTTTGGCTTAGTTTTGTTGTATGCAGATGTTCTTGCAGGGAAGGGTGAGTGGTCAGCACAAAGTGGGCTCAGGAGGAACAAGTCCCACGTGCTGCCTTCCTGTCAGGCCCTGGCGTCCTGCCCTGAAGGGGTTTATCCACAGGGACTCATTTCAGACAATACCTTTGAAGTCTAAAGATAAGATCTCATTGCCCAAGCTCCCTGTGTAGCTTTGTGGAGAACAGGGATCCTGTGGTGTATCATTTAAAGTCTGAATTTGGACTGCAGTCCTGAATCATGACCAGAGTTTAAAAGTGATGCATGTGGCACATCAAACACCACTGACCCGAGCCTCTCTCAGCCAAAATCAAGCAACAAATTGAGTTACTGTGTTGTCATCATTAGGCTGCCTGAAGCATAAAAACTACTGTGCATCTGGCCTTGTTTTTCAGAAATAAAAAGCATTTAAAGGTGTTGTGATACATTATGAAATGCAGGTAATTAATGCCCTTGTAACAACCAAAGGGAGAATTCAGACAGAATTCAGATGTGATTTCCGAATCTGTACAAACACCTACACATCCAGAATGGGACACGGGAGTAAATAAATCCCTGATTGGCCTGACTGGTTTTTCCATTCTTCTTACATAGGAAGTGTATGTGTACTTCTGTGCCAAGCTGGGGCATGATTTATGTATTGCAATAAATAACAAATATATGTGTGCATAATTAGAAGGGACAGTAGAGAAAAGCAGTTGATGAAATCGAATCATGCATAATAAAGCTGTAATTTTTCAGGGAAGGCTGTAGTCATCAGGAGAGAAAGTGAAGCTTGTTTGTTTTGTTGGTGTTGTGAGAGACCTGAGCTGGGACTATAGTCTTGTAAGACTTTGTATTTTTATGTTTCATTGTATTACCCCACAGGCTTTGGCAAGGACCTGGTGAACAAACCAACCTTTTGGAACCTGAGGTACAGGATAAACTCTGCATTCTGGCTGTCACCTGCTCTCATGGGGACTGTTCAGGAGGCTTACAAGGCAATGCTGTGTATTTATCTACTTTTCTACAGTAAAAATGTATAAACCATCATTATAGAGCTCTTCTTCAAAAGACAAAGAGATTTGGCTCACTGGGTTTGAAGAGCCATTCTCATATTTGGATGCTTTTACACATCCATGACCACTCTCTGCATGTGCTTTATGCAGCTCCAAAACAACTCCAGCAACACTGCCAAACATACACTTGAAATGAATGTAAAATACATTCCAAATAATTGCAGTATTTATGTAATTTGGTGTCTTCTGTGTTCCAGAAACCCTCAACAGCTGGTTAACCCCAGCAGGACCAGTGAGCTGAGAGGGGCACAGGGAATACTGGGCTCTGGCTGCCCAGCAGAACCAGCCCGGTCCTGCCTGTCACCGCTGCCAGGTAGGGATGAGTTAGCAGTGACTCCAACAGTGCAAATAAAAGGAAAATGGAAACCAGATTCAGGCAATCCTTTCTCCTTGAGCCCTTTAAGTGTAGAATGCTGCATCTATGCATGTGGGACATTTTAATTGAGGTTTGTTGAGTATGAAGAAGGTTGTTCTCTCTCAAGTTAAACAGCTCTGGCCCAAGGTGAAGGAGTAAGGCTCGAGCTGTCCATTGCTTGTGGCTATCCCAGTAAAATACTGACTTGCTCAGCACTCCTACTTGAAACAAATAGGAGGGCAAACAAACATAGTGAAAAACCTGCTTTGGTCAAATCTATGGTCAGAGCTGGTGAAACTTTCCTCATTTCTGCACAAGTAACTCAAATTATTGTGGACACAGTTTCTGGGACAACAAAAGCATCAGCAGTGCTCTTTGGGAACCAGGTTATTGTCCAGTTTGCATTGCAGTGTATTCCCTTTACCTGGCACTGTGCCCTGGCCAGAGCTGGTTCAAGACTCCCAAAAACTGTAGGTTAAAGTGATTTTTCCTACCTTAAGTTTTCAGGGCCCATCTCCTGGAGCAGAGTTCTCTGACCCAGCAGTACCACTGCCTCTACACCCTGCTGTCCTGTGCAGAAGCAGCACAGGCAGCCTGACTTCTCAGGCCTTGGGCTTGAGCAGCAAGGGCTGTTTTGCTGCCACAGGGAACTCCCAACTTTGCCTGTGACTGCAGCCAGGGAGGAAACGAGGTGGGGGACAAGACCTCCATGTTCGAGTGAACCCATCAACCTTGTCCCTCCACGCTTCCTCAGCAGCCTGTCAGTTGGAGCTCGGCTTCTCCTGAGAGACTGTAAATACGTGGGGTTTGCTCGTTAACCAGCGTGGTGCCAAGATGGAAGCTGTAATGCACGTGATGGGAGCAGAGAAATCACACAGCTTTCACTGAAACAAAGGACATCACTGGGCTCTGGCAATAGGAGCATAATGGCAGTTTAATTTTTCCAGACAGGGACTGGAGCTCACTGGGGTTTTTTGGGCTCTTGCTTTGGTTTTTGTTTTGCTCCAGCTTTTAAGGATGAGAATGTTGTGTCTGACGCGTGTCAGCGAGCAGAGGAGATTCACGAGCCGAGCTGGGCTTGTCTTGCTCCCCGGTGAGGAATAAAAGCGTCGCCCGTCTCTCACTTCGGGAGGAGAAGGGGGGGCTGCGGGAAGTGCGAAGGCATTGTCAGGTTCGGGTCAGGCTGGAGCAGAGCCGGGTGTCACTCGGCAGCCTGGAGGCAGCGCTGGGAAAGCCGGAGACAGAAATGTGCGTGCAGGGGCTGGGCGGCGAGGGCTGCCATGGCTTGTTTGGGTGCAGGGCTGCTCTCCACATTTGTGATCTTTCAGGAAAGCAGTCAGGAAAATGGACTGAATAAAGAGCCTTTACCAAGGAAGCAGAGAGAGAAAATGGCCACTTCTACACGCCCTGTATTGGAACTCTAAATAATGCTGTTATCGGAGCTGGTAAAAACTTTGCTTAACAGGAATCATGCCCACATTTCATCCCAGTCTGGTACCTGCAAGGCTGATCTTGCACCCAGGGCAGCTGCTGTCAGTGGGGCCACCAAACTGAAAGAGTGGTGCTGGTGGGGAGTGAAGATTCTTTGTTCTGTTTATTTCTTCATGGTTGCCTCTGTTTTCGTGCTTTGAAGTCCACAGGTTTATTTCAATATTTAGTGAATTTTTAGTTCATTTAACTTCTTTAGTGAAGCAGATAAAGCAGGGAGGGGGAAAATACGAGGGAAAGGGCCAAATTCAACGTCACTTGGGCCACATGCACAACCTGTGACCACAAGGTGTAAAGGTGTTATTTCCATTAATAAAAGCACATTGTACTGACCCATCACTTCCAAATTTCAGCCAGATCTCCTATGTAACTGTGGAGTGCAGCTCCCCTAAAACAGGACACATGAGGTTAACAAAATTGTTATGTCTTTTCCGTGTATGACTGAGGAATGATGTTTTGTTCACTTCCAACCCAATCAGCTTCACAGCACAACAGTATCAATATCTAGTATAGTTAAATTTATTCCAGTATGGTCCTGTGAAATGGTCTGACATGCTTTCAGCTAAATGACAATTTGATGGGATGTGAAAACCACAGGAGTCAGGAAGAAGGTAATAGTCTGTGAGTGGGCCTTATCTGTCTTGCTACAAGGGCACGGCTTCAAGGGGAACAAAACACATTGAGGAACCTGAAGCAAGGAGGGCCTGGGTTGGGCTTCAGGGGAGCAGAGGTTTCTGCTCTGCTTGCGGTGACTCTGTTAGATCCATGTTTGTCACTTCACTACTTTGAACAATGTGGAAGGAACCAAAAAGAATCCTCCCCTAAAGGATGAAATCATGTCTGTGAATGGGGAGCCTTGTGTCTCTGAAAATTATAATAATAAAATCTACATCCTCTGTTTTGTAAGGAAACAATCTCAGAACTAAAGTTGCCTCAGGCTGACAGAGCAGCCAGTAGGATGAACTGGAAACAGGAGTTTGTGCTCAGTCTCAGGACTGCAGTGGGTGTCACTGGGATGTCACTGCAGGGATGTCCCATGCAGAGCACTCAGTTTATTCTCCAAGCACTCTTTTAAGCACTGGATCACTCGTCTGTGCACAGGCTGTGGTTGCTTTTCACTTTGGTTCTTTCCAAATGCACAGCAACTCTTGTGTGGTGATTGCAACTTCAGTAGTGCTGCTTACTCGAAATCACCATTTCAACTATGATCTAATAAAAAATCTTTATTCTCTGTAAAATGCATAAATAGCATAAATAAATAAATAACAATCTTTTGACTCTGAGCTCCTGGTAAAGTATCTTATATTAATGAAATTATAAATAGCAAGTGTCAGTTCTGTGCCAGTTCTAACAGCACAGAAATGAACACATTGTGAAGGAAAACACCAGGTTTTTGTCCCCCACTTTTGTTGTTTGTAAAGTAAGTGCTTGTGGAAAAGATAATTCTGATTTCATAGTTCTTCAACTTAAATACAGCTGCCATTTCAGCCTCTGCTGTTATTTCATCACACTCCCAGGAGAGCACCTGCAGGGACACATCCTGGGTGGCAGATGTGGGGCTGACCTGTTTCCATGCCTGGCTCTGGTGACTGGGTATCAGATCCAGCACCGTTGCTGTGTGTGCAGTTCTGAGGGACCATCCACAGCTCTTCTGTAAAACGAGTCTGTTAGCAAAGTTTACCTGAAAACAACACTGAAGGCAAAATGGCTTCAGCTTTCTGAAAAATTTTAGTCAACCAAGGAGTTGCTCTGCAGCTCCCTGTGCTCACCAGATGCTCCACAAAAGACCAAATGAAATTTTGGCTTGAGCATTGAAGACATCTAAATACACTTACATCTTGTTCTCGTGTTTTGGTTCTGCTCTGACTTGCACAGAAACACAGGTCTAACACTTTTATACAGAATTAAAATTGTTCAGACTTTTGTTGCATGTTTGAAATAATTTAATTTTGTTTTGAAGCATTTTCTGGTATGTGCAGGGTTTACTAACACTGTCCTGACCTTGGAGATGTGTGATATTTTACAGTATGCAGTGGCATTTATGTACTCAACCTGGCTCCAATAAATAGGTTAATTTACACAAATTAAAGGCCAGGTTTCAAACATTCCACGGTGATACAATAATTCTGTATTGGCCTTTAGGATTCACAACTGGGGCTTTGTCAGCTGCAAATCCACAACTTCTACAGAATTTTTTCAGGTAAAATGGTAGAAATGTTGGGAAAAATAGTCAGGTTTACAGCTTCACATAACACCAAAACCCTAAATACATGGGACAAATAACGACTGACAGATTTATGACAAAGAAATGACTTAAAATTTTAGATTATATTCCTTGCACATTCCAAGTTAGTCTCTATCAAAGTATCTCCTGAAGTAAAGGTGCCTTAAATGACAGAATGTACAATACAAAACCCTTACTGTCAGTACAGAGTTAATATTCAGACATTGGAATAGGATTCAGGAATGTCCAACTGTAGATGCTGGACAAAGAATTTATTTTGGTTTTCAAAATCAAACCATGGCTCATCTGGATTTGGATTTCACTTCATACAAACACCCACTGGATATTTGGTGCCAGCTTTTGATTCTTTAATATAACTCTTTAGAAGCCAGTGGTCTTGAAGTTCCCCTTTTATTTGGCCTGAATTAATGTCATTTAATTGCTACTAAATTACATATTAATCATTATTATACCTGTTTATATAAATCAGACAAGAATAAGATCTTATGACCTTAAAATAAACTGAAGAACCACATACCACATGATTAAAATAAGCAAGAGATACAAACTTGGCAATGACAAGAAAGCACACTGATTTTAAATATTGTTCTTACAATTATCTTGGTTGTCCAAAGAACAGTGTACACAGGTTATGGTTAGTAGCTAAACTACAATTTAACTGAAATTTCCAGAGTCTGATTCCAAGTTTCTCTTTATTCTGGTTTTTAAGTAAAGTGTCTGAAGTTACTTCTGCTATGTGTTCTCATTTTTGGGTAATCTTTCCAAAGGATATGACTCACTTCTCCATTATTTGTAAAGAATATGGAAAAAAGTAAAATATTATTATTTTGTGGGCATTTGGAAATGGATGTAAAAAAAAAAAAAAGGTGGGATGTTGTTCATTGTGAGTCATTTCTTGGGAAGAAGGGAAGAACAAACACTGGCTGCTGCCTTGCTGCTGTGAAAGCCAGGGACTTAGTGCTGACTCAAGCAGTAGATATTGATGGCTGCAGAACACAAAGGAGATCTTGCAGCAGGGTTAAAGAGGAAAACCTTTCCCCTCTAAGTGATAAGGAGTTAGAGAGAGCTGCCTGTGTTGATTTCTTGCAGGCTCTTTTTTGTTTAAACAACCTTCTGGTTTGAACACCTCGGCCAGTCAGAATTCTATCATGCAATCAGTTGCTGCAGCTCCATGAGTCTCCTTCTGAGTTTCCAGAAATCCTGGCAAATCTTCAGGTGCATAGTGAAGTGTAGGACTGAGCTCCGGGGCACTGAGGGAGCTGCCCCAGTAACTCCCAGTGCAATCCCCTCCTGGCTCTGAGCGTCTCTTCCTGGTCGGTGCAAATATTGGTACACACAAAACTGAAGCGACATCAATCCTTTGTAACCCATTTGCATACTGATCAACTAGTGGGAAAAACCCTGTTTTGGTACCAGAACTGATTTTTCAAAGTGACTTTGTGTAACTGTGGCCTTTGTGTACTTTATTTATTTACTGGGAACGACTCACTAATGTGTGTAACTACACAAAATACCTGCGAAGCACACCCAACATAAAACCCAGTGTATTTTATCAGTATTTTATGAGTAGAGGTTCTCATGGAGAAACAATTATAAAAATTCGCACTGTTATTCCAACTTCCAACGAATATTTTAAAATTACAGTCTTATTAGTGCTAATAAAAATAGTACCTGCTCTGTGATCTTTATCTGAGTTTATTCATTGTTATTTCTAAGTTACAAGCAGAAGCTCTGACGCAGAGTTAATGGCTTGGATGCCATAGATTCAATTAAGTAAAATGAAAATGTTCACACTTTACCAAAATGATTGTGGATTTTTACACAAATAGCAGAAATGATCAACAGTCCAACAGTCCACTACAGGATATTTCCTTAGGAATGCAGATGGCCCTTTGTGCCTCTTTATTTCATAATGTCATTCTGAGGGCTCACATGGTCACCTCATATTACAGACGGTTCCTTTGCAGCTTTGGATTTGATAATCGTGTTCCAGTGCCAGCTCTGGAACACCTGATCTCCAGCCAATAAATCCCTGGGTAGTTTTAGGTACTGGAGGAGATGGAAGCACCTAAAATCAAAAGTAACATGTAAAACTGAATGATGAAGAGTTTTTTGATTGCGGTTTCTGTCATGCAACATCATCTTTTGTGCTGTAGTGTTATAAAACCAAAAATCAAAGCATTGTTTAGTAGTGTATGTTGGAATTATTTTTTTTTTTTAGACTTTGGTTTTAGGGCTTTAATAGCTTAACATTATTAGAAGAATTTATTATTATTATTATGTATGGAAAAAGCTCAAGCTGAATATAACCATCATCATTTTTAAAACTAATTAACTTCTGTAAACAGGAGAAATTGTGTTTTCTCCTTGCTGTAATATATTTGGTTGCAATGCAGCTATGGAATAATAATTTTAAGTCCAAATGCCAAAGATATTACTGACCAAGCTGGCTTTTGCATCAAGAACTACTTATTCATTCTACCTTCCTTCTACTTTAAAAGATGGGTGAGCAGCAAGTTAATCTGCAACTAATCTAGCTGAAAAGGAAACAAAACAAAAGCCAACAGACTCTGCTCAGTGACTGCTGTGCTTACTTTGGCTGAATCATCTCAATTGGGCACGTTCTATCATTTCAGCATCTGGGGACTTAGCAGAGAAATACACAGCAAGAGAACAATGTTTCAGTTCTCTTGCCAGAGTTGCTTCACTTTGTTCTTTGGCCAAGATTAGAAAATGTTTATGATATTTAGGTGGAGCAGTTCCTCAGAAAAGATAATTTTTATGGCCAAAAGTGCCACCCACTGAGCAGGATAATGAGGGAAACCATGTCCCACTTTTGGTCTGGGGGAGGGGACGATGCAGAAGCTTTTATTAGTCTAACCTAGAGAGAACAGATTTGACTGCTACCACAAGGTAAATGTGCAGAAAGACACACAGTTCTGAAAAGGATGTATGAAACTTCACTCTGAATATGTAAAGGGTGACCTAAATCACAGCTAACCCTTCTCTTCCAGTTCTGAGGTGAAATGGAAACTCTGTTCCAACGTGCACCAGGCTCTGCACGCTTGTGGAGCAGCTGATCACTGCAGGGTTTGTTAATGCACCAACACCTCACGGAGCTGAGACTCGACTGAAACTGCCACTGGACTGAAAATGGAGGCTTGGGACAAAACTGAGGAACAAGTAGCACTAATGGCAGAAATTATCCCACTTCCTTTCTTTGCCACACTCAGCACTAGCTCTTAGTTTTTATTTTAATTTAATCTCAGTAAAAGCTTTTAGTACTTCCTTACCTTATCCCTCCACCCTTGGAATCCTCGGAAAGAAAGCTAGTTCAGCAAGTAAGAATTCCCAATCTCCTTTATTTCCCTAATCTTCTCTAAGTGGACTAACCTTCCTTTTTGTTAGCATATTCTGCTTCCCCTTTTGTGAGCACGTTCCTCTCCCAATGTCACTGCTTTAGCTGCATGTGGAGTCACCCTATTCACGGTGATCCTGACACACCGTATTTATAAATTAAACCATCAGTCACATTCTACTCTCCAGCTGTTTGACAGCTTTAAGACTCTGAACATATAAATGTAAATCATATAAAACAAAGTAATTATGACCTGGCTTCTTATTAATTTATGCTAGTGAAGAGGACAGTGGCATTGTCTCTGCCAAAAAGCAGACTCTTAAATAAAAGTAGAAAAATTACAACCATATCCAAAGGGCAATTCCTTGTCTTAAACAAATGCTTTTGAAGCATAGCTTGCCTTGCAAATACAGTTTACTTTGACCTTTAGTTAAAGACTCCCTCTATACGACAACTGGTTTCCAGAGGTTGTGTGGTTTCTTAAGGCAGATGTTGCTGTATTGCAATTTTAAAATCTGATTTTCTAACCTTAATGTATTTTTCCACAGGTGTCACAGGTCGAACTTGCAGGTGATCTGGAAGCTGTAGCTTGGGCTTTGCATCTTTCTTTTCATCTCCAATCAACTAAAATCAAAACATTATTAAAAACTGGACTCTTTATCTTTTGAAATATACTGTAATACGTGATATCCACACCATTCCCCTCGTTGCATATGAACTTCCTGTTCTTTCCACCTCAAGCAGAGCTACTTGTTTCAGTGATGGAAATTACTGGATTTTTTTTTGTTTCAGAAGATATGCAAACTGCATTTATAACTATGCAGGGGCTGCATCAATCCTGTTCTTCAGCAATGAAATACTGTGATTCCAAATGTAACATCATGTGCTACTGTATTCTAATATCAAAACATCACTGAGAAGAGACATCACTCCAAATATTTTCATTTGTTGTAGATTCCCCCACTGACAATTTAATTAGCTGGAACCTTTTCCCCTAGATTTTTAAAATACCATATGGAGAGACAAAGGGGAAATATTTTCCTGTCAGTGTGCATCTAGTACTTGTTAGCACTATTAGGAGTCATGCTTCTCAAGAGAAATATATCAGAATATGCACAGCATATAAATTACCACTTGATGTATTTTATTCAGAAGAAAACTGAATCTTTGAACCATCTCAAAAGTAGTGCTACCTCGGATCCCAGCTTAGTAAAGCATAGTCCATTTCTAGTCTTCTGTGCTCTCGTAATTTTGTGTCCAGATAAATTTGTGCACAAGTAGATTTCATGAGTTCCTCATATGCCATTCAATTTTACCTCTTCAAGGGGTGTTTTCAAAAATCCCCATTTGTCAGCCCATCTTTTTGCAGCTTCTCCTTCTTGTTCAACATGTTTTTTCCTGAAACCAACAGACAAATATTTAAGATTACTTCGAAAACTTTAAATAAAAAAACCCCAACACACCAACCCCACTACTGATGTCACAAAGCACAGCACTTCAGCAGGAACCTTTAAACTTCCATCTCGAAACAGCAAGTTTATGTACAAATTATCACTGTCTGACTCAGAGCTAACGGGAAAATACTTTCCAGAGGTTTGAAATGTGCACGCATTTGAAATTTCCATGTGAACGCAAATTATGTTTTGTTAAGAAGCTAGGAGGTCGAAAAATAAACACCGATGTCCTTTCAAACACACTTTCATTTACTGTGTTGACTGACGAGATGCCCCATCCCCACACGCGGCGGGGAAGGAGGGGAGCCAGCCCTAAAAGCCCTGACTTTTTCACCAACGCTCGCTTAACCCAGCGCACACGCTCTTTAAACACACGAGAGCTCCCTCAGCGCGGAGCTGCGGGGCGGGAGGGGAGGCTGGACGGGAGCAGCANTGGAAGCTCTCTGGTGGCACCACAGCCATAGCTCATGGAAAAAAGCAAAAAATTCCCACTCCCTCCCTTGTTTAGGCCCCTCAGGCGGGCACAAGATGGCGGCGGGGGGAACTCGTGAGGGCAGGCACAAGGTTGGGGGGCGGGAACTCGTGTGGGCGGGCACAAGATGGTGGGAGGGAGCGGGAACTCATGTAATAAAATGTTGGGAAGTGCCCGTACACTCTCTGAGGGGAAGGGTCCTATCCTGTTGTAATTTGGAAGCTCTCTGGTGGCACCACAGCCATAGCTCATGGAAAAAAGCTAAAATTTCCCCCTCCCGGCTTTGTTTGGGCCCCTCAGGCGGGCACAAGATGGCGGNAAAAGTAGAAAAATTACAACCATATCCAAAGGGCAATTCCTTGTCTTAAACAAATGCTTTTGAAGCATAGCTTGGCTTGCAAATGCAGTTTACTTTGACCTTTAGTTAAAGACTCCCTCTATACGACAACTGGTTTCCAGAGCTTGTGTGGTTTCTTAAGGCAGATGTTGCTGTATTGCAATTTTAAAATCTAATTTTCTAACCTTAATGTATTTTTCCACAGGTGTCACAGGTCGAACTTGCAGGTGATCTGGAAGCTGTAGCTTGGGCTTTGCATCTTTCTTTTCATCTCCAATCAACTAAAATCAAAACATTATTAAAAACTGGACTCTTTATCTTTTGAAATATACTGTAATATGTGATATCCACACCATTCCCCTCATTGCATATGAACTTCCTGTTGTTTCCACCTCAAGCAGAGCTACTTGTTTCAGTGATGGAAATTACTGGATTTTTTTTTGTTTCAGAAGATATGCAAACTGCATTTATAACTATGCAGGGGCTGCATCAATCCTGTTCTTCAGCAATGAAATACTGTGATTCCAAATGTAACATCATGTGCTACTGTATTCTAATATCAAAACATCACTGAGAAGAGACATCACTCCAAATATTTTCATTTGTTGTAGATTCCCCCACTGACAATTTAATTAGCTGGAACCTTTTCCCCTAGATTTTTAAAATACCATATGGAGAGACAAAGGGGAAATATTTTCCTGTCAGTGTGCATCTAGTACTTGTTAGCACTATTAGGAGTCATGCTTCTCAAGAGAAATATATCAGAATATGCACAGCATATAAATTACCACTTGATGTATTTTATTCAGAAGAAAACTGAATATTTGAACCATCTCAAAAGTAGCGCTACCTCGGATCCCAGCTTAGTAAAGCATAGTCCATTTCTAGTCTTCTGTGCTCTCGTAATTTTGTGTCCAGATAAATTTGTGCACAAGTAGATTTCATGAGTTCCTCATATGCCATTCAATTTTACCTCTTCAAGGGGTGTTTTCAAAAATCCCCATTTGTCAGCCCATCTTTTTGCAGCTTCTCCTTCTTGTTCAACATGTTTTTTCCTGAAACCAACAGACAAATATTTAAGATTACTTCGAAAACTTTAAATAAAAAAACCCCAACACACCAACCCCACTACTGATGTCACAAAGCACAGCACTTCAGCAGGAACCTTTAAACTTCCATCTCGAAACAGCAAGTTTATGTACAAATTATCACTGTCTGACTCAGAGCTAACGGGAAAATACTTTCCAGAGGTTTGAAATGTGCACGCATTTGAAATTTCCATGTGAACGCAAATTATGTTTTGTTAAGAAGCTAGGAGGTCGAAAAATAAACACCGATGTCCTTTCAAACACACTTTCATTTACTATGTTGACTGACGAGATGCCCCATCCCCACACGCGGCGGGGAAGGAGGGGAGCCAGCCCTAAAAGCCCTGACTTTTTCACCAACGCTCGCTTAACCCAGCGCACACGCTCTTTAAACACACGAGAGCTCCCTCAGCGCGGAGCTGCGGGGCGGGAGGGGAGGCTGGACGGGAGCAGCAGCAGAGCAGCGGCGGCTGCCGGGGCCGGGCGGGGCTGTTACCAGTAGTTGTCCTGCGCTATGAAGTTGCCGGGCTCCATCGGGCCGGAGCCGGGGCGCCTCCGCCCCGCCGGGACCGGGGATCCGCCGCGGCCGCTCGGGGGTTGCGGGGCAACGGCGGCGGGCGGGGCGGGAACGCCTGTGGGCGGGCACAAGATGGCGGGAGGGGCGGGAACCCGTGTGGGCGGGCACAAGATGGCCGGAAAGGGCGGGAAATTGTAATAAAATGTCGGGAGGTGCCCATACACTCCCTGAAGGGGAGGATGCTATTCTGTTGTCATCTGGAAGCTCTCTGGTGGCACCACAGCCATAGCTCATGGAAAAAAGCAAAAAATTCCCACTCTCTCCCTTGTTTAGGCCCCTCAGGCGGGCACAAGATGGCGGCGGGGGGAACTCGTGAGGGCAGGCACAAGGTNTCCTATTCTGTTGTAATTTGGAAGCTCTCTGGTGGCACCATAGCTCATGGAAAAAAGCTAAAATTTCCCCCTCCCGGCTTTGTTTGGGCCCCTCAGGCAGGCACAAGATGGCGGCGGGGGGAACTCGTGTGGGCGGGCACAAGGTGGTGGGAGGGGCAGAACTCATTGATAAAATGTGGGGAGATGCCTGTACACTCTATGAGGAGAAGGATCGTGTTGTCCTGCTCTGATGGCACCACAGCCATGTCTCAGGGAAAAAAAAGCAGAAAATTCCCATTCCGCGCTTTCTTGACGCCCTTCTAGAAGCGCTTGGTAATTTTTTTTTGTGTGTGTGTGTCTTTAAATGTAGAAAAACACGTTTGGGTTAAGGTGGTGGAAAGCTGCTTTTTAACGTGCTGTCCTGTTCCTGGTTCCTCTCGCTACACACCAGAATTGTTTTTTGTTAATTTCATTGGGAAACAACACCAGTCCTGTCATACAGAGTCCGTCTGATCTCTTTTTCTGTTAAATGTTCTTTACAAGCTACATGCCTATGACAGAAGTTCTGAGAAAGACTTCAACATACTTTATGGCTTCTGTGTGAGAACCCAGAATGTATTTACAGTTTGTAAAGGGTTCCTTGTGTTCCAATATATTAATTTTTTTGGCTCTACATGAGTTTTTTGGTAATTTTCTTTTCTTGCACTTGCTGGATAAAATATTTCAACAATGAGTGAAGCCAGCTGGCTCTTTGCCCTCGTGGGTTTAAATGGTTCCCTGACCTCTTTCGTTTTGTCTGGAAATTGACTTGTGTAAACACCTTGGAAATAGTTAATGGGACTCTCACACCACTGGGCACTTATTATCCTTATTAGAAAATAAATGCAGAAAGGTTTTGACTTCAGCTGAGTGGTTTATAGGTAGTGTTTTTGAATGCTTAATTACTAGACTTTTAAAAAAAAAAATTCCAAAGGACCTAAAGCCCTTAAATACTTGAGTACAAGAAGACTATATACATTTATTAGTCATTTTAGAAGTACTTAGAACCTCTGTTTGAGTAAGAGGAGGATAAAAACTCCTTCTGTTGTTCTAAAATAGCAAATAATACTGCTATTCTGCATCTGTGAAAATCATTAAAGTATCAACAAATGGAATATTTCACTTACATGCCATTTCTTGATTCTCTAATTAATAATTAGGCTTGCAATTAAATCAGCTGGGTCTCCTATCACACCCGTAAATGCTTACTCATTGTCCTACTTAATTAACTCCTGCTGCTTAGTCACATTTATCTCAGGAGCCTTCTTATTGCTTTGATGCTTTCCATGGAAAAGGTAATTTGTTAACGAAACAAACAAATTTATAGTTTACTGTGTCAGGGCTTAAATTCCACTAGAATTTATCAAGAGAGATGAATCTTCTTATACGAACACTGCAAAAATAGAACTTTATCATGTTCAAGTCTTTTGCACTTATTTCTCAGATGAGGGAATGTAGTAAGTCTTAGTCTTCGGTCTTATTAAGCTCTTATGAACACAGGCCAATATTAGAATTACACTATGAGAAAAAAGCGAAATAGGATTTTAATGAGCTAATGATGATACTGAATGACAGGAACACAGGTCTGTTGAGATTCCAGAGTCTTTTGCAGAAAGTCTGGATCTCGTAGCTACATACAACAGCATTTGTCATCATGTGGCAAATGTTGAAGTAGATCCTATGTCACTCAATGTATCATCTTTAAATAGGATCAAGTCTCAATACTTGGTGTTTTTAACACAGGTAAATTCTATCTGGGTGCAGCCATGAATGCTGAAATTCCAATTTTTCCTGTAGTCTTCTGATTAGGAATTATCCAATTACTCAGCTGTTCGGTAGTGCTGCTGTTGAACAAGAACTCACAACTGTTCCTCAAGAATTTACAGCCTGTCCATAACTTGAGAGTTGCAGATTAATATCTGGAGTTTGAGAAACCTTTCACCTGTGTCAGGCATCACCCCGCCCTGGGGGAAGCAGTTTGGGTTTTTTACAGCCCCTGCCCTCCCTTTTCTCAGTCAAAAGAAGTGCTTGAGGTGCTGTGTTCTGATGCAGGCTGGGTACTGATAGGGGTTAAAACTAACCAAGGGGAAAATTAGATGCTTTAACCCAAATACATTTTTCTGTGTAGCTGTAGCAGTGCTTCCAGCAGCACATGATGGGGCAATGCACGAGGGTTGGAGGAAGGCAGTGCTGGGTGCTAGGGCCAGGTTTTTCCAAAGTTGTAGGATGTTGTGTTGACACAAACACAGGTGTTACTGCTTTGAGAAATAAGTCAGGGAACCAAATAGGCTTAAATAGGCTTTGCAGAAAGTCGGCTCACTGTTTTAATTGCTTTCACAGAACAGCTCCACGAGCAGTTGTGCTTCTGCATGGAGGCAGCAGACAGAATGGAGACAGGAAAAGGTGATGTGAGCTGAAATGAGCAACCAGGGTAGGTGGATATCTTAATCCTCTAGTGCTGTGGAAGACTGTATAATAGAATTTTCGTTTTGTTAATGTTTGTGTTCCAAATCTAAGTTAATTTTTGGTTTTCTGGAAATCTCATGTGTCTACCCTGCAAGAAGAATGTTAAGGCTTTGTTATTGCTTGGTTATGGAGAGAAGTATCAGATGAGTACACAAAAGCTTTCTGTGTCAGTCTGAAATTGCTTGAAGGAAACAAACCTGTTCTCTTTTGAGTTCTATGTAAGGATTTGTGCGTGTTGTTTATGAGCATCTCCACTCCCACGGAATGTGCTGAGATTTGAGTCTACGTGATGCTTGGATTCGAGTGCTAAAGAATTGTTCTAAATCAACCTTTGTATTGTGTACCTGTTTTCTGAACATTTGTGAAGCAAACTAGCAAAGGTCTGGTGTGACAGAAACTGGTTTTCTTGTGGAGATGATGGTTACACGGGGGAATTCTTTCTTCATGGGAGCAGCTCTGGCACAGGGGGCTGTGCAGCTTCTACAGCACAGGGTCCTGCTGGGAGAGATGTTTGTAAATGCTGCTTTCTGTGTGGAAATTCAGACAAGGCAGTGTCACACATGTGCTCTCAATTTGGGCAATTACCCCAGAGCTCTGTTGCTAAACCAGTAAGTGACCAGTAAGTCCCAAACATTGCTGTGGTGCTAAGGCTTTTGCTGGATGTCTGGCAGCTCTGTAGAGGCAACTGGCAGTGCTCTGACTGGGCTGCTGGTTGGAAAAGTGGAACAAATGCCCTCCACCGATGGGAGATAACAGCAGTGAGGGAGGGGAAATGATGATGTCCTTAAGGAGACTCCCAGTGGGGTGCACCTGTCCAAGTCAAGGCCTGCACTTCACACTCAGCACTGCCACCTTCACATCTAAAATTTGAGGAGCAGCTTCATTCTTTTCTTTCAGCTGCACTAATCTTCTCTTCCTCTCCACATCAGCAATATCAGAACCTCTGAAAGTGAAGCTCTCTGCTGAGGTGTTTGTATATCCATGTGTGTATCTGGGCTTAGGCTTTTGCACTGAAAATGTTTATCAAAAAATGTTAGTTAGTGCTGGCAGTTTTGTGTTTGCTGCTCCACAGTTTGCAATGGGAGGTGTGGAAGTCTAAAAGAGGAGTATTTGAGCATAACTTCAGTGTCTTTTTGTAATGTTTTTACATAATACTTCAGATGTAGGCAGCCTGAGACTGCCTTGTTATGATTACTGTGATTTAAGTAATGAAGTCCCATTGACACAGACTCTGATTTCATTTTAAAAAAAACCCTGCTAAAGTCTATCACATCAAGAATATGTTAATTGGAGTTCCTGAATTTCCATTTATGAACGTAATCCAACAGCCTGGTTAGAATCATTATATGTTGTGGCAAAATTTAGAACTCTCATCTTATTGTGGCTGTAATTATCCAGTGGCTTTTGAAACAGTAAGGGCATGTTTGTTTTCCCAATGATAATATGTTCCTTTTTTATCCATAAAATGGCACTTACAGCTACAGCTTTATGCCGATTTCTGTGCTTGAAAAATTCAATAATTCCTGGAATTTTATTTGGTTTTGAGCAGATTCATTCCTTTTTATTCAAACTAAAGATTTACATGAGGGACTGCTTTACAGTAAACCTGATGGACACACTTATATTTCTATTGCACTTGGTGGAAGAAGTACATGCCCTCCAAACAAAATTATTTGTTCTATGGATATGGAGACCTCTGTCACTTTCAAACTGGAGAAGGTGTTTGCATTAAAATCCCTGAGTCTCAGGCATTGTCTCAGAGCCCAGGTCCCCAGTTCTGGTTGCAGAGAGTTTGCAGAATGCTGCCCTGATGTAGTTTCAAAGAATGTGGCCACCACTTGTAGCTATTGGGAAAATTTCTTGTAAATGCCAATGTGCAACACTTAACAGAACTCTCCTGCTGGTGTGAGAAGTACCTAGGCACCGTATGAATTAAAGATGAAGGAGAAAGACACAATTTTAAATTTTGTTGCATTGTGTAAACTGAAATCAAACTCTTCATGGTCTTTGAAAATATTTTTTGTTTCAATACAGCGCATGTTTCAAATCAGAAAGCGTCTCCTTTTTTCCTTTCGCCTGAAAGGCAGGGGGTCTGGGACATTTTAATAGCTTTCATAGCCTACTCCGCAAATATATTATTGCTACACAATAGTTTCTTTGCATGAGAATTGCTTAAATGATTCAAAAAGGATTGAAAAATATATTTCAAGTTTTAATTTTATGCGCAGAACATTAATGAGCAGTGCCCCTCAGAGACTTGCTGTCAGTTTAACATATTCACAATAATCTCAACACAGATGTTATTCCATCGAAATCCTTTTAGAGGGAAGAAACCAGTAATTTTTCCTTAGAGAATGTCAGAAAATACGTTATTGTTGAAAATTACATTTTGATCCCAGAATGCTATGTAAAAAATCATTGCTAGGAAGGATAAGTAGCACATTGTTTCTGAGGTAAAATGCATGTGGAACTTTCTCGAGCCTCCTGTAAATTTTAAAACCAGTGAATGTTCTGTTAGTCTCATGCAATTTTGCTTCCCTTGAGGGTGATTGCAGGCAGTGATGGGATATCAGCATCTAATTGTATTCTAATTTAAGGGAGTATTTGTTATAAGTTCAGATTTCTCTATTTGTAGCCATCACACGAAGTTACTGTCTCTTGGATACATTTTTCTCTGCATTCTCTGAGCATATAAATTAAAATACTTGCTAGAAAGAAAGTACCTACTTGGAATAACAGTTTTTGTTGGAAAATGCTTTAAGTCTTTCTGTTTTGTGTTCTGTGATATGCCTGTGTTTTCTTTTTTCTCTTTGGTGCACTCCTGCTGTACTTTGCTTGCTTGGTCTTGCCTCAGAACAGCTCTGAAATTATGCTGGTACTATAAACATGACAAGACTGTAAATATTATGTTGCTCAATATTGGAGGAAATATTTTCTGTTCCACTTAATCTTAACTGAGGTTGATCTCCAGTGGAGAAGCTGTAGCCAGTTCCCTGGATAGACCCCAGCCATATGGGAGTGGTGCGTAGGTAATGTGAAAGAGGACATTTGGGAAAGTGTTGGATGACTTGAAGCGATGGTTCTGCAATTTTCCCAGGTTCTAAGAACGCTTCTAGGGCTGCATAAGTAAAAGAATCATAGTTGAGTGTGAAGTACAGAGTGCCCCATCAGTTCTATGCAGAAATAGCTGGTTGGAATAAGTCCCATCAGGTTTTTCAGAAGCTGTTTGGAAGAGGAGGAGGGTGAAACATGAGGGTGCAGTTCACCCATGACCAAAAGCAGGAGGATTGCCAGTTCCAGTCAAAGAATTGTTTCAACCTCTTCTTGGGAAAGAAACAGCTCCTACAGCCACTTTGTGGGTACTCTGACAGAAGTAAAGGTTGCAGTTATGTAACACACAAAGTGGAATTTTGGTTTCAAGTCTATTTTATGAGCCATGATGCACAGAATGGCAGGGATGGTGACTCCGTGAAACTTCAGGATGCTGCAATGGAATATCCTTTATGAAAATGTAGTTATTTTGTAAAGGCAGATATCTTGATCTCCAATAGCTTTTAATTTCTGTACTTTGCCATTAAGAACAGTGCAGGGAAAAATCTCTGTTTAGATGATGATAGAAAATAGCTGCAAAACTGTAAGCAAACAAAAAAGACAAAATTTCCAAACATTTGCTTTAAATAGGATATATTTTATTTGAAGTAACAAGCCTGGAGAATGAAATTCCATTCTGTTGTAGAATACAAAGAGAAAGAAATGCATTCAGCAGCAATCTGTTGTTTTAATAGCAGCTATGGGAGGTCTTGGGATTTAAATTATTCACACTGTCATACTCGTGTCTGGGTTCATCCTATTTTATACTTAGTTGCACTCAAAATGCTCAGTTTTTAGATGTATGCACTGTAGGTAATGTTGCCATAGTGAAAATGGTTGTGCGGTGCTGTGGTAGGAAAAATACAGCATAAATCTATTTTCCCAATATCAGTAGTATTGATATTGGGAAAATATAGGATGTTGGTATTAAATTTAGGTTAGGATTGTGTTGCTTTTTTTTTTATCCTGAAGGTAGAAAATATTTTTGTTCATTATGGATTTGGAAAAAAGGTTGATTGTTATTAATTACTTTCTTCAAGGTTTGGTAGCTTTCTTTGATCAGATTTGCTGCTCCTTATGTAAACTGCACCTTTAAAATTAACCTAAACAGGTTAATTCCTGTAAGGAAAATCAGTGTTTAAATAGGTGGTGTAACATCATATATGCAATAAAAAGGCAAATGATTAAGCATCTAAATGTACCTATGGACTGTGGTTTAATAGTTCTTTGACTGACCTGGATTATGGCATATAATTTGACACGTACACATCCCAATTCAATCAAAACCTCTTTCAGTAGCATCTTAAATAGTACCCACTCATGCAGACTTGCACATTAAAGTAATTACGGGGGAGGGGGAGTTGTAAGAACAGAAAGAAAGTTTACTCTTCCTCTTTATAGTGAAAACAAATGTGTTTTTCTCCAGAATCTGCCAAGCCTGTGTTTTAATGATTTAACAGATGGAGTTGGCACATGTGAACCTGGAAGATGCATCTGTCTGATTTTTCCAGTCTGAGGATTTTTTAACTGCATTAATGGCACAGACAATGGTAAAATATCACCTCCCCAGGCTGCTTTGCTCTCCTAACACATAATGTCTTTTAAGGAAAAAAAAGTGATAGGAGACTGGGGTGAGCAAAAGGCCAGAGAAATGAGGATTTGAAAAGTTTAATATTTTCTGTCTTCACTGCATTAAGCTTTTAAGCCTTTCACTTTGAATTTCATGTGTATATGGTTTGGAAGCAGAAATTCTACCCAGGCAACATTATGTGTGATCTCAGAGTTCTGTTAATTAATGGCTTTAAATAAGCACTATTTAAATAAGGAGACCAATGGCCACCAGTGCTTTGTCCTTTGTAATTGAAATTGAGTGTTGCTTTTCCAATTTGATAATTTTAATATTTTGGAGGGTTAGTTGTTGCAAAGGTTCTGATATATGACTTTAGATTTAGCAATCTCATTTAGTCACTTGTACTGTTCATTCAAGCAGGCAGTGCAGATGCTTAACTGTTTGGAATGAGGGCCTTAATTTGAATTTCTTTTGGACTGGAATCCTTAGCACTCACCTGGATTTTTCTGAAAGCAATGGAATACCCTTCTATGCTAAAACCCTGCAGTCTCTTGGTTATTTGCACTGAGCTCTGGGATGACACTGTGGAAGCAGGACCACACGAGCCAGCGTGGTCCTTTCCAACCTGACCCATTCTGCGAGTCTGAAATGCCTCAGCAGTTCACAGGAGTGGGCTAAATTCCAGGCTCTTTGTACTTCTGGAGGTGTTTCTGTAAGAAAGTCCCCCTTCTGAGGAAAGTATTGTCCAAGGGCCAGGTCAGTACTCATGTGAGCTGCCCAGCTGCTTGCACTAACATCACAGATAGTGCTCTTGCTTGTGGAAGGGTCCCTCATTCTGTTTGTCAACAAAAGTGTTGCGATAAAATGAAATTCATCTGCTCTGGACTGTGAATTGCCCAGGTCTTGCTTGAACAGCACCATGGTTTGTGGTTCACTTCAGTTTTACTTTACTACTGCTGAGAAAAATGATTTCAGGAGGAACATATTTCATTGTTAATGGAATTAGCACAGCTTTTCTGTCTGACATTGAAAAAAATTTAAAATGACAGTGAAAAGGGCAGAAAAACTATTGCAAATGCTCCAGAGTTTGTTTTATTTTTTGCTGAAGGAAAAGGTCTAGTGATAGAGCTGTACATCAGAAATGACTGCAGTGATGTGCTTTGCTTGTCTGTGTATCTATCTTGGATTCCACACACAGCACACTAGGATTTGCTAACTGGTCTAATGAGGGATGGTACCTCTGTCTATGAAATTTGCCTGGCCAATGTCATTAGATTATGAGTTTTCGGAATCTATTCAAAATCCACGCAGATGCCCCACCTGCACTTCGTGGTAAAATGGGGAAGGAGGTGGAGCTTGTGATTCTACAGCTGTGTTGTCTTCTTTATTCCATCTCCTTCCATCTCTGTACTACTCCAGTCTTGATATCATGGACCTCTTTGAGACTCTTAAATTATTGAAACACATTAGGTAAACTCCTATTAATTGAGGCTGCTTCTCCGTTTCCTGGCATTTTGGATAGCTTACGTTGCCTTTTTTATGCGTCTAATAATGAGACACTTGCTCTGGGCTATCAACCACCATAGGATTCAGAACCCTTTGGAGGTGCCTCTTTCATCTGACAACAGTTTAGGCTGCCAGCTTCAAATAAATTCATAGCTTCGGGTTATAGTCAGGTAGGCTCAACGCTATTTTTGCTGTCATGGAAGTACGTAAATAGGAGGGTTTCAAAATGCCCTCACACAGTGTAAGAAAAAGACTTGAGCCAGTGCAGAATCAGACACATTTATTTCAATAGTCTTATCCCTGATTCATGTTAGGTAGAGACAGAATAAATCTCCTCATTTTTAGTGAATCAGAGAAGAGTGCTAAGAAACTCCTGCACCCAGAAGCACTCCAGTCCCAGAAAGGAGGTGCCAATTTTCTGCAAGCCTGGGATACTGGAAATGTCACTGCATTAACCATGGCAGATATTGCTATTTGTTTTCTTAATGCCATTTTGTATTTTAACAAATGGCTGTAATAATTTTCATCCTCGTTTTAAGGTTTGATTAATTGGTTCATTGTGTTCTTTCTTCAGAAGGAAATGTGTTACTGATATCCCTTGGTGTGAGTGACATATGGGTTCTAGCTGGAATGATAGAACGTCCTTTCATTTAGCAAAACAAAAATATGCTTGGCACTCTGTTCTTCTTTGCTACTCTTCCAGCCAAATTTAATTTGTTGGAGTGATGTGGCTTCTTTGTCATTGGCTATGGTGACAGAACTTCGTCTGGGTGAGATTCTTCATGCTTGTGAGGTGAGGTCCATAGGGTTGCAGCAATAATAGGTGGTGGTTTCTCTGTTCTCTTCTGCCCAAGTGTTTAATGTTGCGGCTCAAATCAGCCAACAAATAGAAAAGGATGGCAATATCTGAAAACATGAAAATGCCCTAACCTGTATGAGTTCTTTCCTTCCTTTCAAATTCTCTGGTAGGTATTTTTCTTTTAAAAATTCTGCGTTTATTTTAAGATAATCTTATAAAACACTATACTATGAAACCTTTGTTAAGGGAAATTGCCTTGAAATGCAGCAATGGAAATGACTTATATTCTCCAGGATTTAAGCCAGTTAAGAAATGGATGATTCCACAGTTTTTCTACCTGTTTTGCTGTATGTGGGAATACATCTATTATGAGCCTTCATTTCAACCCCAGACCTTCCCTCAACACATTGAACCCTGTCATGAATGAACATGGTGCTGTTTGTGTCCTACTGACTGTTTCTTCCTTGTGTGCTTGTCACAACACTGTTAATTATGGGTGATTATTTTAGGAATCTTTGGAATGTCATGTACATTTTGCCTCTCCAACAAATTCCAAATTGCAAGACTGTTGCCAGTTCAGGAATTTTTATTAGCTTTTAATTCCTTATTATTTTATTTTGAATACTGATAGGTAGGGTACTTTATTAATTCAACTGTGGCTTTCTATTGTGTAACTGAGATGAATTCCATCTTTCAGAGAAAAGAATTTCTCCGTTATTGAAGGATGTTCTCATGTAAGAGTATTAAACACATCATGCAAGCTGAGTATAGATCATTTATATTTAGTGTCTGGTCTAAGAAAGAAAAAGTTAAAAACTGCTTAGAACACAGGTGCTGCCTCCTGACTCTAACTTGTCTGGTTTAGAATTTATAAGTGTGTCCTGGATAAGGAGAGGCTGTGTTGCCAATTTTAAGAAACTTTTGAGAGATCACAATTTTGTATCAGTGTACGTGCGCATATGTCGGTGGCGGTTGCTGTTAGGAAACTGTTTGTACTCAAGCATGGATTTAGATTTTTTTTTTCAGTAATCTGTTGATTAATTTTTTCCAAGGAATAGAACAATTTGTGTGGAAAAAGAAAAGGTTAGTCAGTATGCAAATGTAACTACCAGCTTCCATGATCTTATAAACTTAATTTTTTTTTTCCACAAACCAATTAGAATGATGGCTTGGCCAAGCCAAGATTAAAGTGAATAAGTTTATGCCCCACATATAACCTACAATGGCAGGATTTTTCTGTGATAGGAAATGAGGTTTTCTTTTAAATGGCATGGTAGTTATAGTAGAAAACTATTGTTGGGAATAACTTTGAAAATTAACACCAGTGCAGGATAAACTTAGTTTTGCATCAATATTTGTAAGAAATGTATCAAAACACAGGTACTGTGACTGGAAGTGCCCTAAGGCGGCTTGGACAAGGTGCCAGTGGAAGATAAGAGGGTCAGGCTGACCCAATCTGTGAAGTCTTTCCTGAGTAAATTGAATGAGATTTGTCATTCACTGTGATCAATTAGCAGAAGAAGAGAGCCAATAGAAGCTGTTGGTACTAAAGTGTAACTGATGTAAGAGAAATGAACAACTCTTCCAGCATGACACTGCTGGTTGCCATCTCTGTGGTGGTAAACACTGAGAGAAGACAAACACTCTCTGCAGCACAAAGTGTGACTGAATGCCTTTAAGGGCTAAAAAGTGCTAAATGACCTTTCATCACTTTAATCACTTGACTGGGTAGGAAGTTTTTTAATGAAGGTCATAGGACTGAAAAAATACCATAGATTATCATGGAAGTGACATGTTCTGCTCCTCCTGATTTGGGTTTTTTCCAAAAATTGTCTCTGCAACCAGTATCTTTTTCCTTGGAAGAAAATACTTCAGCACAGTAATAGTAACAGAATCTTAATGTACTCTGTGGTATGAGATGGTGAAGAGTGGTGGTTTTTTAAAGCAGTGGTTGGTGTAAAAAATCAGAATTTAAAGACTTCCTCTGTGTCAGTTGTTTTTGTAATTTTGTTTGAATGCCTTTAATCCTGTTCCCACTGTGTAAAATAAATCACTGGTATAATTACTGGTGTTCCTAAAGGCTGGTTGTGGCCTTTAGAAACTGGGCCAGGGAAAATAAAGTCAGTTTGACTGTACATTGCTTTTTGAAAATGTAGTCTTTGTTGGATTTTCTTGTGAAGTAGTCAGGAACTGCAGTCCAGTTACATCTAGACCCTACACACTGGTTGCTTGTCCCTATAATGACAATAAGAAGCCTCTTGGGTGACTCTTTATGGGCATGAATCAAGTGATTTTCTTGTCCTTGTTTGAAACAGGAAAAACTGTGAGTAGGGGGGAAAAGCCAAGCAGCTCAGTTAAGAGAATAAGCTTTCATAAAAGCCTGGGATGAAGCCATATAATAAATTTTAGGCTGATGACCTTTCAAAGAGAGACTTGGAAGGAGAGCAGAGATTGGAGGTTTGGCTTCATATCCACGTAGAGTTGCTTGGTGTAATCCTATAGGGAGTGATTTGCCTGCAAGGGTATTGTGGACTGAAGGAAGAATATGATACATGGAAATTTTGTTAATGTTTTTAGTTTGAAAGATTAGCTGGACTCAAAGAAGCTTTCGCTCTCATCTGTAACTGTAGAATTTGGAAGAAAGTTTATTCAGCTGAAACATGGCTGGTTTTCAGTTCTGTTATTTTATAGAAGAGCAGGGAGTTGTCCACTGCTGTCAGGAAGATGATAATTAAGAATAAGAGATAAATCACAAGTTAAGTATTCAAGAGTAACAGATCTGAGGCAAGATGACATTCATTTTTCAGAGATGGCTGTGCTTTTTTTTGTGCAACTTGGAATACTGGAGGTTGTAGTGCTGAGAGCCTTCCAACTCTGCTTCCCCTGGGCACACTGGCATGGGACCATGCTGGTAATTCCTGTAATTGTCTCCAGTTCTATGAGCTCTCCTTTTGGTCTGCCGTTTTCTGCTGTTCCAAGGACTCAGTTTACATTTACACTGGCTCATTACACAAGACTACCTTTAATATACATTAAGACTCCTTATACTGTAATTTGAGAGATGCTTTGTTGTGCCTTTCCTAATTGGTGCAATGAGAGCAGTCTGCAGAGACATCAATATTAAACATCAGAAGAGAGTTTTTGAAGTTGAGCATGCATCTGACGAGCCATGTGAGGGAGTTGCAGGGAAAGAGGTCTATGCTGGCATTAATAAATGAAAACAGCCCTCCTTGTTTGAACAGAGAGACAAATGAAACATTTGTATCCTTGGTGATTTGGATGCTGGCAGAGAAGTTTTGTTTGTCAGTCCTTTGACTTCAGACACTGTCTTATAATTTTCTCTCAGAATATGTACCAAAGAAAAAGGAAGGCAAAGTCTGTTTTTTATTTCTTTACATGTTGAGCAGGAAGACAGTGATTTGTATTCAGACACATCACGTTGTTACATTACACTGTGTAATCCGATGAAGCGTGATAGGTCTTGAAAGATGAAAAAGTCTCTGTGAGACATTCACTCTTAGGGAATTCACTTATCAGTTTGTATCATGGCTTTCCAAGGCAAATCAGAGCTGCAGAAATCCCAACATCTGTGGTGCATGCTCTTACTTTTTGAAAATCAAATGTAAACATAAGCAGTAGGAGTCCTGTTCCTGAGCTGAAATGTATGAGCTTTGTCATAGTGTCATTAATATTTTGTGTTTCTCAGCACATGCTGACTGTTGCTGTGTGAGGTTTGGGATTTGGGCTTCGCAGGGGCTCGTGCAAATGTTGCCTTCAGTTTCTGTGTTATGTAAATTCATTCCTTTTGTATCACTATTTCCCCCCAAATTTTGCTATCATTTGTAGCTTCTAGGGGACCCAGGCTCAGAGTAAAATGCAAGTGGGGAGTGACATTTTCATCTGATTCTGCATGAAAGGCTTGTGTGTGTGAATTTTAGACTCAGCACAACACCATAAGGCCTTGAAATTTACTTAAGTCACATACCTGCAGAAAGCTCTGTGGAATTTAGTGAAGTCTTTTTACTCTGAGTTTGTCATGTAATTTGGAGGTTTAATTACGCTCATGAAACTGCTGAGGTTATTATAATTCACTATGTTTCCTTAGCTGCAGGTGAGGCAAGGGAAGGCTGAAGAAAGAGTTGTGGTAAGAGTTTTACTTAATATGCTGAGATCTTCTATGTTTTTCCCATGACAGCTTGTCTGCCAGGTTACATTCCTGAGCTTCAAATATCACTGCAAGCTAGACATCTCTTGAAACCTGACCCATTTATTCCATTCCTACTCATCACATTTTGGTGAGGAGGCTCACATCTAACTTTTCTGCACAGGAAAAAGTTGGAGGAAAACACATTTTACATTAATTTTCACTGAGGGGGGCAGAAAAGCTGTTCTGCAAAGTGGAAATTTTCTGATGAGGCACAATTTGTTCAAATCTCAGGGTGCTGCAAGTAATAAGCATGAGAAGAATGGAAAACAGTAAGAACAAACTTCTCACTTTTATGAAATCTGCTTTGTGGTGATGGAGTGAAGCAAATTCAATTTGCAAATTCAAATCAGGTCCTAAAACCATATTGAGTAAAATAAACAAATATTGCTTTATTGAAACATTTTAATAAAACCTGAGCATCCTAAGCATCATGACTTCTGCATACATGGAAGACCTTAAGAAAATCTCACTGTTTTGTTTAAGGTTTTCAGATTTAGAAAGAGCTTAAATGAAATTTAGCCTGGAGCAGAATACCCTGCAGAATGTATCTGTGTCTGTGTGCACTTGAAGAGTGTGTAACTGCAGTGCAGGCTCCCTTTAGCCAGCTCTCTCCACATGGGTGAATTTTACCTGGGCTGTCTCATCCCAGAAGGCAGCAACAGCTGGTGGTGTTATGTCAGAAAATGGAAAATAACTTCAGAGACTCAAAGTCACTCTCCAGCTTCAAAGCTAGAGATGTAAGACAAGTGAGGGAACAGCAGATTGCAACAAATCAGTCTTTGATTAATCTCTCCTGGGCTGTTCAAACAAATTTGCAGTTTTTACTAAATACAAGCTTGGTGTGCTTCATTGATGAGAACAGCATGTATCTTATTTTCATGTCCAGATCCCACTGCAAGCTAGTGCCACCTGGCATCAGTGCTGTCTTGAAGCTTTTCTTCATTCAAGACTTGATTTTGCAGCTGCTGATGCTTTTTGTGTGCCCCCTCCTCAACTGATTCTATAAACTTTTCTTACGAACTGCAGAAAGCAATGCTCCCAGAAGGAATAGGATGGCATTTCATGTGTGATGAGCCCTCAGCTGGCTCTTGGAAGGAGCTGGACTTAGAGGTTTCTCTTTGACTCTTCACATCCTGTTCTGTAGCTTCAAAACCAGCAGTGGTGAGAGATTGATCTTTAAATGCCCCTCAGACTTCCTGGGGAGAAGTTGATGTAGTTCTGGAAAGACCTGTGCTTTGTTCCTGTGAGCCCTTTTCCCGTGTGGCTGCTTCCTTGGCTGGGTTGGGCTGCCGGGTTCAGCAGGGCCACGTTTTTCCATTATCCTGGGGAACAACTGTGCTGCTGGAATAAGCTGCTCCTGGGCTTTTGTTAACACTGTGCTCTTGCACATCTCACCTCAAGGCTGGACAAATAAAATGGCATTAGTAATGTTATCTGATGCATCTAACAGTTCCATGCCAAGTGGAATATCTCTTGAATTATCAGTTTGTGCAGCTGTGGTGCAGCTATTATGAAAGATCCCTAAGGATTTTCTGTAGGCAGTGTGAACAAGGATGGCTCTTAAATTTTGCATTCAGGCTTAGTCCAACTGCCACTAGGAAATAAAGGTCAGAATAGAAACTGGAGTGAAATGTGAAGGCTAAATTAAGAAGAGAAAGGTCCACAGACAAGTAACAGCACTGTTCTGACCATCTGATGAAGACAGACATAAGCATGTCTATGTGCACACATTTGCTTTTCTGATCTGTGCAGTGTTTTTAAGTGGATCTTCAGTTCTCCTAGGAAACCATCATTAGGCTAATTGAAATGCTACCTTTAAAAGCAACAAATGTCATGATACATCTTTAAAGGCTTGCAAAGAATCGAATGACATTCACGCTGGGAAATAAGGTACAGTCTATATAAACATTTCAAGCACTGTGAGATAAACTATAAATGTTTCCAAAGGCAGTAAACTTTCCTTGTATTTTAAACTGAGATTTTAAATGATTTTACAGTGTTTCCCAGCAAGGTGAGGGTAGAAGTAGGGCTCAGTCCCAGAGAAGTGATTTTTTTTCTAGAGAATATTTAGCTGGGGGAATTCTTAGGCTCTCTTTAGAGAGCAAATGGCTCACAGAACAGTTATTACCACTATTTGTGTCTTGTCAATAGAGATAATGTTCATCTTCTCATTAAAAAAGAACATGCAACTAGAAGTCTGTTATATCTTTATGGAGCTCCTTCTCTTGTTGAATGTTTTACTCTTTTTCACACCAGGCAGCCAAATTCTCTAGTACATATGTGTGCTTTAAGATAAAAGATGCATATGTTAGAAAGAGATTTGGCTAACAGTCAGAGAACTTTACTAAAGAGGCTGATTCTTTTTCCCTATCAATAACTAAAAATTAGTTCTAACAGTAATCTGATATAACTGCTGTCATGGTGGTATTTGGGGAAGAACTTGGGGTTTGTAGGCTTTTAATGACTGTCCCTCCAAACTGTGTTAGAGGGGATTAGGAAAGTTTTTGTCATAGCAACTTCTTTCTCATCATGGGATGGGAATGGCATTGTCCTTCCTTCACAAGATCAGCAAGAGTCCATTTGGCTTCCTCTGAGGATAAAACATGGGCCCACTTAGTAAAATAATGTATTTATTCTTAGAAAATCCTAACTTTTGCTTAATGGCTTGAAAATAGACACACATTTTAATCAAATTTGGTCCATTTTTTTCCTACAGATGGTGCTATTTTCCCATGAAAAAATCTTAAAAGTTTGAAAAATCAAATTACTTCAATGCCAATTTGTTTTCAGTCCAAAGGAAAAAGCCAGGATGTTGCAAGGATTGTTAGGCTTTGAAGCTGTGTTGCTCTGATAGTGGATGGAAAGCAAATGGAAACTCCCCAGTTCCAAAGCTGTCCCTCTCTGTTTTGCCCAACCAGCCTCTCAGTCTGAGCTCTGAGGTGCTGTCACATACTGGAATAGGTTCATACAGTGCTGGGATTTATTTCTGTGAAACTAAGTTTTGCTATTAAGTGCTCATGCATGCAAACAAGTGGAAAATATGGCTTCCAGAACTTTCTGGGTTTTTGTATTTCTGAATCTATTTTATCCCTCATTCTTTGTCATGACCCACGCTTTTATTGCTTTTGAAATATCCTATGGTCAAAGCAGGGGAGGTGAGTGTTCATTCACCAACCCAGGAATGAAACAAGTCTGACTGTTCTCTTGAGGTACAAGTTTTATGTATTAAATGCAGTAGACAGACACAGAGCACTGGCAGGAATCTTGTGCTGCTCAGTCCTTCTCACTCTCCTTTTACAACCTCACGGGACTTAGGTGATGGTCAGCCTGATAATCTGTTCTGAATGATGCATTCTCACTCTACCTTTTTCTTTTCCTGCTGACAGACCATTGATTCAGTGTGCTCCTCTTAGAAAAATATCTGCAGCTCTTTCTAACACATAACACAATGTGACTGATCCAGCTCGTTTCACGAGATGGTGACTGCTGTGTCAGGCAGGTATGAAATTATCTGTGAGGACACTCCTCGTAATAACAGCTTGTTGCCCCACTTGTGCCACTCAGTACTTTTTCTTTTCTGCCTTGTCTTGAGTATAAGTGGAGCTGGCAGTCTCCTGGATTGCTACTCATACAGAGAGCTATTATGTGGGGAAAAAAAGGAATTTGATGCCTGTATTAAAAAGTCCCCCCAAAAGTTTTTTACATTTAAAGTCAAAGTAAATTCTAAAAAGGCAGCAACAGCCCATATTGTGTTTTCTGTCACTTTCTGAAAATCCCATTCCTGGTGTGTGCTTTGAACAGGTCTTGTTGCTGCTGATTCAGGCTCAGTCTGAATCAGAAATTTGTCAGGACAAATTTCCGATACAGAACTTGAAATGTCAACAAGGCAGCACTGATATAGAGAGGAGTCACCCTTCTCTGGAATCACACAGTGGGAGAGCAGAAAGCAAATCTCATTTCTCCTCATTTCAGACCAGAGAGGGTTTTGTTCTGCGTTTTTGTTGTTTTGCTTTTTTTTTTTTTAAACTCAGTGTGTGTCACGGGCTGGCGAAGGCTGAATGTGTCCCTCTGTGGAGACAGTCGCTGCTGGAAACAGGCTGTCACCAGCAGAGTGTGTGACCAAAACAATACAGTTTTCTTTCTTTCCCGTTTTTCTCCTTTCAGAACAACTCCTAGATGTTCTGTATACTGGCAGGCAGGAGGAAAAGACAGATGGTGTGACAGTGGGAGAACAGTCTATTTTAGCACTAATAAAAATGGGTCTGGAGATTCATATACGGCAGAAAAATTATAAACTGGGCATACCAGGGATAAAGCAAGATAAGCAGTGACCTTTCAGTGTTAGAGCTGCACAGGGATGTTTTTTTTCTTTTGCAGTTGAGATTCAGAGTTTTAGCTTCTCCTACTGCAAAATATCTATTAAAAAGATGCTAGTCCTGGTGTACAGTTTAACTCCCATTTCAAATATTATTGAGCAAATTATAGTTTGGTTACAGAAAGTAAAATATTCTCCTTTTCAAAAAAGGTTTTTTTTGACCTGCATCAATCCTAGAACTTCTTGCTCTGCACGTTTTGTATGTGTATCAAAAAAAGGAATAAAAATGCATGTTGCCCCCATTCTGTGAACTGCAGTGAATTCCTGACAGTTCACCTGTCCTGGCTTGTGCAGCTCTGAGGAGTCAACAATAGCTGGGAAGGAGAGTGTCCATTGCAATTCCTGTGGGAATTCTCCCTGTGTAGCCACCTGCTGGATTTGAGGTTTCCTCCTTGAGCGTTGGTGCATGTTTCACTGTGAGGGGCTGAGGCAGGCTGTAGCGTGGGCTCTTGTGGAAGGAACATTATGGGATTTCTTGTCAGTCATGAAGTCTCACCTCTTCCTTTGTATTGAGGTTCCTGTAGCCCTGGGGATTTTATATCAGTCTGCGGAGTTGGTAGCTGTAACTGCTAGAGGGGATAAAGGTTGTCAAAATGAAATTAGGCTTCCTCTTGAGAGACCTTTTACAGGTCAGCATAGCTAGGTCTGTCTTAACTGTTTTCTTTGAAGGAATTCACTTTAAACTTCGCTGAAATTAGCACATCTGCCAGGAGGGAAGGGATACATGGGCAAGAGGAGCTGAATTGCAAAGGAGTTACCACTCCTGTTGCCTGATGCCAACAGTGTGTCTATCTTCTCATTGGTGGAAAGGAAAACATTTCTTCTCTTTTTAATAAACACAGATAATTCCCTGTAGCTATCACTTGACATCTCACAGATTTGACATCTGCAAACTGATTTAATTAATATTTGGGCTACCTTTCACAAGTGTATAGCACTTCCAACATACAGAAGTGCCAAGCCTTTAGTTGATAAAGTAAGTTGTTTCCAGAGTTTCTAAAGATAAAATTGTCTAATTAAGTCACCTTTTCTGCTTGCTTCTGATTTAATTCTCAAACTAACACCTACAAATGTCTGAGAAAACCCTGCCACTATCACTTTTCTCATAAGTGTCATTACTTAAAAAGAAATGTCTGACTTTCATGGACAGCCCCAGCAGGGTCAGCAGAATCTGAGATGCTGCCAGAATCAGTATGGATATTCCTGGGAGGATGCTCTCTGCCAGGCTGTGCCTGCAAAGATTCTGCAGCCAACACTTGCTGCACTTTGAGAAGTTTGGTGCAGGGCTCTATTAACTGAGTTGTAAGAACAGCTGTGTGTTCTATACCACTGCTCCCAAACTGCCCTCCAGGATGGAAGAGGGGGATAAAAGAAACAGTGTGGAAGGAAGGAAGTAACAGAAGCCCAATTCAACTCTCATAGAAGTCTACAGGAATTTTTCCGACAACTTCATGGGAACTGAATTGAGTTGTTGGTGACAAGCCACGTTCACAAAACTCCAGACCTCCTCTTCTATTCTACATCTGCACTGGGTCTGTTGAATTTATTAGGAATAAAAATCTAGTTTACAACATGTGGAAAATAGAGGGGGTGAAGGTTATGAGAAAACCCCAACTTATTGATGTGGGAGTGGAGACCTCTTGCAAAATGGACTGTTTCAAATATACTGAAAACGTGTCCCCTCCTGGCACCCAAAGCCTTCCTGCATTCGTAGTCCCTGACTTCATCAGTTTCACAGCATTACTTTTCAATCAGCAAACATCATAAACACAGGAAGGCAGATTTATGGCTGTTTATTAGCCAGCACCATTACTGTATTTACTGTAGTGTGAAAAAGGAAATCGGGAAAAAGTGCTATAAATCTCAGTGGCTGCAACCCAGATGCATTTATTTACTTACTGGATACTTCCCTAGTAGCTCACCAGATGCCTGCTAGTTTACACTTATATTTTGAGCATATCAGCAGAATGCTCTAGAGGGATGGGTGTTAAAATCCTGCTGGGGTCTGTTGTGGGCACTGCTAGGAAGGAGCTACTGAAATGTGTTCAGTTTAAGCAGCTAAAATAGTTATTGAAGAAACACCAAGGTGTTAACCAATCACTGCGTGTTTAAAGGGAGTATATTTATAAATTTGTGAGTATATAAATATACCATCTTGCAATAACAACAAGAAGAAAAAGATCTGGCTATTAAAATAATAGGAATAAAAGCAAAACTCCTGCCTTGTTAACATGAAGATATCCTCTGTTCAAAGAGGAGCCACAATCCTCAAATCTGATCTAAAGTCCTGGAGCTGTAATATCCCACTTGTGCTGTGTAGGGGGTGGTATCAGATGGGGAGTTCTGTTTCCTGCTGGCCAGACCCAGAGGTTGTACTTCACCATTGGAGGTACAATTGTAATTTATTCCAAGACAGTAAATCATCTGCCCCTGGATGACCTATTTCTATCTGCACTCAAAAAAAAAAAAAAGTTACCGTGGACATGGCTGTTTTCTAATGTTCAGAAATACACAAAACACTTCCTTACAGAGCCCTTCTGCATTGTCCTCGGTAAACACATCTTCTTTAAAGTAAAGACCATAACTTCAGCAAGTGTTGCATTGTCTAGACCTGTTTTTTACACCTTCATTATCTAGAAAAATCTAATTAATAACTGGAAGTTAAATTGAATGTGTTTAGGCCTCAAATGTCTGAAAGATCTATTTAATTTATCAACTTTTCAATAAAAGCACAGCCTATTTTATTCACTTCAGATTTGTGGTCAGATGCAAAAGCTGGGTCTAGACGTGTGGTTGAAGTCCAAATATATTTTTCCTAAAGGGAAATAATGAATCCATTCAAACCAATTGAAATATTTTCACCGATGTTCAGTGAACCAGGAATTAAGTTCACCCCAAAACCTAAAGGGTTTTAATTTTTACTATTTTTTTCTACTTATTATTGGCTCTTGTTGTTAATGCTGTTTTTAAAATGAACAGTAAAATGCAAAGAGTATAAATTATAGATGAACAGTTTCAATGAGGCTGTTGATTGCAATGACTGAAATCTAATTAAGCAGTTTAAGATCTAAGTGATATTATTATTAAAGAATTATGTTAACAGAGCATTTGATCAGCCTCATAATTTGTTTTATGTGAATTATACTTAGGAGATAATGTGATTGCAAGTGACAAAAAGTCTCTTTTTTAGAGAAAACTAATGTGCTATATTTAAATTGAAATAAATTGACAGAGAGGTCTTAGGGAAACAAAAGCACTATTTTGGCAACTTTATTTTAACTGACTTCATTTAAGTACTGATACTGAGTACTGGGTTTGAGGTGACATTATATGAAGTACTTTTAAAACAGGAACAGAAATACGTGTGCAGATGAATGTATGCCTTTACATGGATATTTTTACACAGATACATGCTAATTTATTATGGGGACAAGCTTATCAGCAGTAGCCAGCAAAATGGTTGTACCCCACTACCTTTTTGACTGTGAAATCTGTAAACATCCAATTTTTTCTTTAAAATAATTCAGTGCATTTTCTAAGCCAATGGGAATCTGTTGGGAGGACATTTATTATTTAATTTACCAGTCCACTTTGTGCGAATGTATGAACAGATTGGATTGCTTCCTGTGTGATGCAGCTAAGTAGCAGTCATGGGGACAACATGCTAGATAAATATATCCCTTATTTTAGGAAATCAGGTCTGTGCTTGGTGACTCTGGGAGCCAGCCTTGGTCTGGTTGTAATTAATGTTTGTGCTCCTTCTCACTCTCTGAATTCCATCAGTCCCATCCTCCTGTCAGGTCCCAGCAGAGCATCTCCTACAGAGTCAAGAGACAATTCAGCACATCTGGGATACTCACACATTACACTTTTGTGTTGCATGTACACAGATGTTGTCTAGCATAGATGTCCCAAATTTCACTGCAAATGTAAATTTCTGTGAGCATCCTTTCCACACCTCAGTGCCTGCTCCCCTTGTCTTGGATGCTGAAGTGCTCCTTTAAAGTTTAACCCTGTTGGTGTCCACAGAATGTGAGTCTTGTCCCACCTGCCACGGACAGCCCAGAGCATCTTGGTCAGCCCACAAAGAGAATAAGCAATTGAAGGAACAGAAAAAGACAAAAGAGGAATCATTTTAGATACAACTGGACACCAAGACTTAGCAAAATACTCTATTTTGTATTGGATTCCTTTGATTTTTACTCTGTAGCTCTAAGTTTGTTCCTTGGTTACTGTGAAAGGAAACCAGGCAGGATTTCAGTCTTGAAATTTCAGTGTCACATAACTGTGGGTTTGTTTGAAACCAACTGTTACATTTCAGTGCACAGCCTGACGAGTACCCTGGGGAAATGGGCACAATTCCAGGGAGACAATCCTGTTTCCAGGTTAGATATGTTGTGCAGTAGTTCCTGCTGCCTTGACCCTGTTTTGGGTGAAAGGACCATGTCACAGCATTGTCATTTCCCTGTCTCCCCCTCACTGCCTCACACCCATAGACATGCCTGGGATTCTTGAATCAGCTTTTGGAATACTCTTGGTAAAAAAAGCTCCAGTTCTGCTGCTGCCTGTGCCCTCCCAGTTTTTGGACATCCAGTCATTTTGATTTAATTGAAATATTGTTTCAAGGAGTTACTTGTAATAGATGGTCTCTGGCACGTATTTATTTTTGAAGCTTTCAAACCAAACAGGGCAGGAGGTGAGGGAGCAAATAATGAGGGATGATATGGGCTTGAACAGAGAAGGACTGAGGGTGACAAACACTGCAGAGGAAACAGAAACGGAGACAAAGCAAGCGTGACTGGATGATTCACTCTTTGCTGGGCTATTGCTTTGTGTATGTCAGGACTCACAGCAATAACCAAACCTTTATTCCTACCTCTGCCCTCTGAAATTTGTTGTGCCTTTCCTCATATGGTTCATTGTGTATCATTCCTTGAAGACAATCTCTAATGAGCCAAGATGTGCAGTATTGTTTTGAACCCATTCTTGGTTTTCTTTTCATGTCTGGAAGGATGGAAAATTAATTTTGCTCTTGATCTGGTTCAAAATCTTCCTCCCACACTGCGGAGCCTGGATGTGGTGTTGGAAGATAGTGTGTTCTGGCTACAAGCATCAAAGTGAGATCCAAAGGGCAAGCAGCTTTAAATATTTAACTACTAATAATCTGGTCCATAAAACTGGGTGTTTATGGATGACAGCATTGATACTTTATGCTATTGATCTAACAGATGCAGTTAATTCTGTATTTTTAGAACATAAAAATATGCAAAAGTCATTCCTGATAGATAAAAAGAAATAACTCAGCCAAGTGCTTTTAAATGTTGATGTGTCAGCAGCCTTGCTATCTGTCATTAGCATTTTTTTCTTTATATCTTAAATTTAATCAATACTTTTCTGAGGTTATTATCAAGTAGCATAAAACATTTTACAAATTCTGTTTGCGTGTGATTTATTTTGTGTTCTGTGAAGGCTCTGATCTAATAGGTGGTCCAGAAGCTACTGACAGACTATGGCTTAAATTAAAAGTGGATGGCCACTTCTGGTGTTTCAAGTTTGAAGCATTAAACTAAACATGCTTTTAAAGAAATTTAATTTTTGTTGGCCCAAACTGAGTTCTTCCCAGAAATCAGGCAATCTCTGAGGTCCCAAATCAACCTTTCCACTGGGAATCACAAGAATTCCGTAAGAATTTTCAGGCTTACTGCTTCCAAAACACCTTGAGGTTCTTAAGCTCAGGTACAATGGAAGAAGAATTGTTTTGTTAGTGTGTGAAGTGACATGTTGATAGATAGGTACCTCCTGAGTGGTGGTTTCAAATATTAAATGATGATTATCCAGAGCTCCGAGGCACTGATTCTTTGAAAGGGCTTTCAATTTTGTGGGAGTAGAATGACAGGGGCTGATTGCAGCTGATTAATACTGAGCTACTAATCTCTATATTCTTTGTTCTTGACAAATTGTATAAATTAAATTCTGGGGAAGAAGGGACCATCCTTAAATCTGAGGGCAATAGAGAGCGTGGCCAAGAGGAACTTGCCCTGCGTGCTCCCTGCCTTTCCTTCCTTGAGCATCTCCCAGTTTCAGGGACACAATCCACCACTCTTCAACACCCTGCCGGAGGAAACTCTTGTGAATATATTGTGTATGGAAATTGGAGGAGAAATCCATGTCAGAAAAAGCATAGGATGTAATTAGGCAAGGTAAGCAATGTGTGAGAAGGAACTGGAATTACCTTTGTTTATTGTTTGTACAAACAGCATATGATGCACCCACTCATTAAAAAAAGTGGAAGGCCAATGAAATGTTTATGCTTGCAGCATCCTAGGGGAAATACTGTAACTCTTTCCACTGGTTCTGTATGTCTTACTTCAGGTAATGTTGTCTTGCAGGTCATGGAGAGAGTAGTAATTTGTACAAGAAAAAGAACAAGCCCCGGTATGACTGTAGTACAGCTTGAACTTTTAACTTTTGTTTTTGCAGAAGCATCAGTCAGCTGCAAAATCCCTCTCCATTTTTCTCCCCTCTAAAGGTCAGATACCACTTCTTCATTTTGTTCTCTGTCTTTTATGCTAGCAGCTTCTGCTTGAAAATTTTCGTGTGTCACTCATACATCTATAGGGTGAAACAACTCTCTGAGGCATCCATCACTCACTTGCAGCTGGCACCTGGTCATAAAGGTGACCTATTTCATATTAACAATCCATTTCCTTCCATTGTCACCACCAGGATATGTTCTGCCTTTTCCCTTCCCTTGTCAGAAGTGTAGACTTAGGGGTTAGATTGCAGATTCTGTGAAGGTAAAAGGATGATTTTTTGATTCTTTGCATCACTGTATTCTGTCAATTTTATTTTAATGCTGAGGAAAAATCCCCAAACAAACGTTGCTTTCTGACAGAGAACACTAGAACACTGTCATACTGAAGGATCACACTTCGTATGCAAGCTTGGTAAAATTGTTTCCATAGTGCAAAGTGTCATATGAATCTCATAAATTACAAGGTATCATAGCATGTTATTGGAGTTCCTTGTGGGATTTCAGTGTCTTGTGTCTCTTATATTACTTGGAATATGGTGCTGAATTGTGGAAAAATTAATTAAAAATGAATTTTAAGATGAGAGATCTCCTGCATGTTACAGAAGTCTGTGTTATGCAAAAGAAAACAGTATGCATAACCTACCATGTTCCTGACATCTCTTTGAATTGTTGAGCAAAACAGTCTGTGCTCACATTTTAGGAGACACAATAATTCTCCAAAAGTTGCAATCTGTCTTTGGAGAACCCACAGGTTTGTCACTGAATTTCATTATCAATCAAGGCATTTTTGTGTGGAAAAAAAGGTGCCTTGAAGAGAACTATATGTAAGAAGAGGAGGATAATCTCCAGGATAAAGACGCTGCTTCTGTTATAAAGTCCTCAGCAGCTGGTCAGATTTAGCTGTAGTGTGTATTGGATTGGAATTTATTTTTATTTTGGAGTTTTAAATTCCTTTTTTCTCCTCTACTTCCCACTATAATTCTCTCTCAAAGTAACTGAGAATAATATTTACTGCTTATTCATTACATAAGTGATGCAGAAAATCAGTTGGTCATAATGTTTGTCTAATTTTGAACTACCTAGTTTGCTTTTGCTTTATTCGAAATAAACGTGCACAAGGTAATTTGGATACACCTTTGTCATGGTAAAATCTATACTGATTTAGTGTGATTATCTGGGTTGTGATCAGTCAGGTCACTGGCATAATAAATACAGTATTTTTTTCCAAAGAGAAGTGGAAACTGAGAAAGTCCTGTTGCTAGAAGAGGAAAAAAAATACTTGAGAAAATTATAGAGAGAAATTCCAGGCTTTGGGAAATACAGTTCCCACTGTTCACCTCTCCTCGTGTAACACTGATCCAGTGTAACATCATTACTCATCTGTGCGCTGCCTTTGGGATTTGTTCCACCACGTTCCACTGGACTTCTTGGGGGCTAATGAACCATTCACACTGACTTACCACACCAGAAACCAGGCCTAAGCAGAAATATTTTTTTTATGCTTGGCAGTCTTTTTGCTGGAAAATCTGAATTAGGAACTTGTGAAGTAACCTTCAGTATTGTTGTGAAGTATAAAAATTCCCATTTCTCCCTTCCTCTGACAGTACTGAGACATTCACTGCCATGTTGGTCCTGAAGGATCACACTCTGTTCATGATTCATTTTAGCTCTGACCTTGAGGAGATCTTATGAATCACTTTAAGCTTCATGAATTAATCTTAAAATTACAAAACCATGATGGCTGTGGCAAAGGACAGTACATTTGAGAGACAAAACAAAAGAAGAAAAAGGCTGACTGGTGGGAGCAGCAAAGCAACCACAGAAATATTTTATCAGTAATGAGAATATGGATTCTAGCAGTGACATCCTACCTCTGTCTGAAACAAGAACTGTCAACTGTCTGGACACAAAATTCTGATGAGTTTGTGCTCTTGCCTAAGAGATACTTTATGTTTTCATGGCACAGTTTGGAGAAACAAAGAGAGCTCTGGCCTTGTGGTGAAAAATGTCCTTCGTGGTGTAAGCGAACAACATTCCACAGGGAATGGGAGAACAGGTTAATGGGACGCAGGGATGCAAAGAAAAATTCCTCTAATGGTAAATGTGGCATGTCTTTGCCATTGCTAGTTCATGTATACTAGAATATTTTCCATTCACTGTGGGCTACAGCCCTTTCTTCTAAAGGTGAAACTACTGTTAATGTATCTCAAAACGAAAATGTTGCTGATCAATACATGTTTTGCATTTCAGTGTTTTTCCAGCTGTGAGAGCTGTATAACTGCAATGGTTGGCTGAAGTTCTTTTCCTTTTAAAAGGCAGATTAAATCATGGTCATTCTTTTAACATACTCATTGGAGAATGAGCACAACTCTAGCAAGAAGTTGTCATCCATCATATATGTTTTCTACTGATGCTTTTAAGCAAACACTGTTTACTTCTGCTTAGGCTGATTTGGTTATTAAAAAAATCAAAGAGAGCAAGGAATAGTTTCTCACTTGTTCTCCTGCTTGATGTTGCTTGGACTGTGCCTCCCTGCATTGCAGGGCAACTGAGCCTCTGACAGACTCTTTTGTGTTCTGATTCTGGAGCATTACTGGAGATCACTTTATTATCTTACGCCCTGCACATCACTTCAGAGACAGTAAATGCTAAGATGGTGTGCAGTCATCTGTCATATCTTGCAGGTAGGCAATGGATTCACACTACAAAGCCTTTTAAAATTCTGTAACAATCTTTGAGAACCTTATCTGAGCGCATATGTGACATGAAGGCACCTTCAGACTCAAGCTGGCTCATACCTTGAAATGTTTCACCTTACTCCAGCCGAGCTCCCCCTGAGGTCAGAAGCAGGTGAGCAGTCAGTATGTGCCTCAGTTTTCTCATTATTGTTTCTGGGTGCATCAGTACCAGGTTTAAACACAGCAAACATCACAGTCTGAGAGTTTATATAGCTGCAAATGCAGATACTTGCGAAGTCTGTGAATCTTTGAGGAGCTGCTTTCAGTGTGTGTTCAAATACAGATGTCTACTATATTTTTGATGTGGAGAACCTTAGGGATTGTTGCTCCTTTACTTGTTCCATTCACAATATTTATTTATACTTACATAATTCTAACTGGATTTCCACCTTCTAGCAGTGTTTGTAATTAAAATGATTTGTGCTATTCTGTATCATCCCAGAATGAGACTGGGATATTTGACTGACTAAATAAAGTGTGATAGACGTTATTACATAAACTTGGTTGTACTTGCAGTTTGGGGCATTCAGCTGCTGTGAACAGCTAACGTGGGACTCTCCAGCATGAATTCCTCGTTTCAGTGAAGATCTATCTCAGTCCTTCATTATTAGGATTCAAACAAATGATTTTTAAAATTTCATTAATTATCTTTTTCTCCTTTGCTCTGTCTTGTTCTTTCTTTTACGTTCAGGAAAATCTCCGAAGTGTTCAGATGGAGAATTTGCTGTCTCAGCTGTCTTTGCCTTTCCTGGCGCTTTGTGCCCTGAATTGGGTCACACGCAATTTTGCAGTGATACAATTGTCCTTTTTTGTGAGAACTGTTCCTCCTCAACTTGCTTCCTCTGCGTCTTCCATCTGAACACTATGAAAGGTGCACTAAAAGTAAGGCAGGATTCTTTTATTTAGCTAGAATTTCAGGCTGGAACATTCACAGTACTTTTCCAGAAATCTGCAAAACTATTGCTTCAAGTTCCCTAGTTCTGAAGAATTTAAGCAGAAACTCAGTCTTCAAACCCCAGAAATGACTGAGCCATTGTGTAATTGTTTTCTGTGGTAGTACAAAACTGATGTTAAATGGAGCTTAATTTAGTTACTGGACAAATACTGTTGCTGACTGTAGAGAACAACTTCTCTTGTAGCAGCTAAAATCTGAAGTTTATTATAATGTGAGGGGACAGCATATCAGATAAAACTAACAATTAATTAAAATGCTAAGACAGGAAGTGTACCATTCTATCGTCACGGTTACGGCCATCTAGTTCAATACATACCTCTGGCAGTGGCCAGTCCCACATGAAAAAGTTGCAAGGAAACCCTACAGCAGACAATCCTGGAATATTATGCTCAAAAAGGGCCATCTGTCCTAACCTCAGGCATGTAGATGCTACCTTATACCCTCAAGCAGGAAATTTTTATTTGTGATTTTTCCCTATTGAGAAAGATTTACGTGCAAGCTTTTCAACTCGATCTCGCTCCCTCGGTTTTTCTAAGGTAGTGAAGAGGTGTGAACACCGTATGTGATCTGCAGAGAGTGTCAGTGGGAAATGAGAAATGGTAAAAACTACTGAAAACAGCAGTGTGTGTTTGAAGTTTGACTCCTGTCTTACTTGCTTGTTGCAAAGAGCAGACTGAAGAACCAGATGATACATGTCAGAAAAACTAAGACCCTCATCACTTTACCACAAGAAATATTGCTGGTTTCCCTCTGAATGTTTAAGAAGCTATTGCAAAATATGTCCAACATTGGCTGCTCCTCTAAAACTCTGGGCACTATCCAGGAGCAGACTCAGCAGTGTCAGCATGGTAAGAGACAGGCTTATCTCCAGGAAGTTTAGAAATGAGGAATCCTAGAAATCTCATGAGGTAAGCCAATCCCGGAGAAACTCAGATACACTAGCAAAAATGAAGATGTTCAGACATGTTCTATAAGCTTTTAGTCAATTGCTAAATTCTGATTATGCATTTCCAACTTTTGAAGAGTCACATAAACCTGTTCCTTTTGCTAAAAGTGTGACACTGTCATGTTAGACAAGAGAAAACAGCAGATACTCCATGAGGGCAAAAAGGCATAAACACAAGGAGGTCTCTGAACCATGGCAGTGATCATAAGGGCTTTTACTGATACAGATCATTGGCTGTCTTAGAACTGCTAGACTCAGCTCGCTTTCCAATTCCTCCTTGCAGCTGGTGGGAATTCGGACAGCTGAGGATCTAGACAGGGACTGGGGCAGAAAATCTGCGCAGCCTTTTAGCATTTTGAGTTTGTTTTGCAGTCCAGCACTGCCCAGTGATCGCAGCCTGCGGTGCTGAGGGATGCAAATGCCCACGTAACATTAAACACACACGTTTGTGTGGCCTTTGGGTGGAAAGCATTCAACCTTCCTTTGTTAGCTGTGTCTTAAAAAAGGTACCTTTTGAGGCATCTTTGAGTAAAGGATAATTTGATTCTCTTGCTGACCTTCAAAAATTTAAACGATGCCTCAGAAATGGGGAAAACTCCCTATCTTGCTTATAGACAGGGACTGTTTTCTTGAGGGATCAGATGTCTAGAAGCTTTCACAACGTGCACGAAACAACTTATGACAGAATAACAAGCTGCCCTGTGCCATCACGGCAGCTGGCAGTGAGTCATTGCTTCTGGCCCTGTAATGCAGACCTTGCGTGTCTGGGAAATAATGCCCAGCCAAGTGTGATTGCAGCCTATTATTAAGGCTTTATTTGTGAAATTGGTATAGCTGAGGTCAAACATCTTTCTCTCTATTTTCACATAGTGCTTTTAGACAGCTTTCAATAATGGTTCCATTATACCCCTACTATGAAGATATTTTATCTCTTATACAAATTGCTGGTTAATTACTGAGTTGTTTTTCACATCTGATTCGGCTTTTGAGTAAGACAGTATGACATGGAGCCAGAGGCAACACTGACTACGGAAAAAATGGTGTTTCAGCTTTAAACTTAAAGTGAGTACAAGAATTTCTCAAACAGATGAATGCAGCCTGAGAGTTACTGTATGTACTGAAATGCATTGTCTAGAAGGTGAAGTTATTTGGAAACAGTGGCTTACCTGCAGGTCTCCAGGTGATGTGTTGCGTTGGCTTCCTTAAAATGTTTTAGATCCACTTTGTGTGGTAAGGAGGTAGAAAATTATTTTACTTGTATTATCAACCAGTTCAGAATTGTTCTTTGATTTATGGGCCTTATAATATCTTGAGATAATGAGTGGGAAACCTCAAACCTGGGAGCTGACTGAACAGGGGGGATGAGGTGATGTCCTTACTTCAGAGTGGTTTCTTAAGGTCAAGGCCAGAGAGCTGGGTACAGGGATATTTTAAAGTATCCTGGGATTACTCTCAGAGATACCTTATCTGTACTGACTTTCTCCAGATGTTCTTTTTTCTGTTGACTGTAGAGGAATCTGCACAGTGGGCACTGACGTTTAGATGGGACTAGTTAAGAGAAATTCCCTTATTCCCTGTCGAAAGACCACAGTACCTTGTGTGGCTGTATTTCAGTCACAGAGAAAATCCAATAAGCCAGTAAGAATATTAATGTGAGTCGAATCTCTAGGATTAAGTCCTGAATTTCTGTTGAGTCTGAACTCTTACAAAAATGTTGATACGTCTCTTTCCTTAAAGGAACTGGACAGTTGTAGCAAGGTACTGGCAAACATTTTAGAAAAGCATGCTATGATAGTAACCTTGTACGGAAATACAACTTCCAGCACTTACCAATATCACCTGCCAGAGAAAACTTGGCAAGTCTTCTAATTTGGTCAGTGAATGTTGCTAAGGGGAAAATTAATTTGAGATATTCATAGCTCAGCAGAAAGCACTCTTGGTCCTTCAGCTGTGTACTCTGGAAGGGAAATATTCAAATAAATAAAATAAACTCAGCATTTTGTATTTACAACAAAAGGAAAGGGACTCAGAAGGTTTCTTACAGTGCTGGTAGTTCTTGGATTTACTTTTTCACGTATCATTGCTTAAATAATAGTTTTTGTAAAAGTACCAAGACGACTTTTACATCACTGATACTCTTGTCTGTATCTTTGTTATATACTGTTATGAATTATGAAAGAATCAAGTTCTCAGCATTTGCTGGGGAAGTTGGCACTGGTGTCAATTCACTTAGCCCCTTGATATCGGTGAAGAAAGGTTCATTTTGTTGGGGGAATTAATGAAGGAGGAAGTCTAAATTCTTACCTCTGCATAAACAAAAACCAAACCAAAAAACCCAAAGAAACCAACCAACCAAAAAAACCCAACCAAACAAAAAAAATTAAATGCAAGTGCCTAAGTTATACCTCTTATGCAGAGTGGGATGATTTGCCATAACCAGTGACCTTATGATGTCCTAAAACCCTTTGCCAATTGCAATTAAATAAAATAAACCTCAAACAGCAAAAACCCCCCTAAAGCCTAAACCCCAGAACACATTGTTCAGTGAAACGTATTTACTTCCATACTAAATATCTCAGCCACCACTATGCTCAAGGATTTTTAAAGTTTTCAATGTCTTTGCACCCACAGAATTATCTTGCACTAATGCAACAATATGTAAGTTGTTGTTCCAAAAATCCTGGGCCCAACTCCAGATTCATCATGTGAACTTGAAAAAGCCAACATGCTTTGGAGTTACAAAAATAGTACCGGATTATTTATTTATATAGCACCCATAAATTTACAGGTTGCTTTACACTCCAGAAATAAATTCTAGTCCCTGGAAGGGTAGTGCCACAATGAATTCTGGCTGCTAGGTTTAAATAAAAAAGAAGAAAAATTCTAATAAATTCTGAGAATTTAAAAAAAAAATTAAAAAATCTCATTACAAATCTCTGATATTCTCTGTATTTTAAGTATTTCTGCAGTGTGAAATTTAATTTCTTGCCTAAATAAAAGGCAGAGAAGAATTGCCCCAATACCTCCTAAAAAAAGCATTAAACTCGCACCCTGGAAGCAGAGAACTGAACCATCTGTTGCTGGGTTGTTGAATCCATGTCAAACTCGGCAGCATGTGCGAGTGACGTACAGTGCAGCGTACGGAACAGGGCAGATATTTTTGGTGACATCTGGATGCTTTTTATCTGCTACAGAAACAAGGATTTTGGGGACAACAAACTCTTAATCGTATGCACTTATCTCTACAAAACCGGCGAAACCACCGTGGCGTTTGCTCCTTTGGTTGTGTATTTCTCTTCAAAAGCCCCCTCTGATGAGTCAGAAAGTTCTAACAGGATATAGAATTTTTTACTTCCTTGATTCTTATTTCTCTTGCTCATTTTCTTAACGATTTTGATAAGGTGGCCAACCCCACCCATCTTTTCCTTGGCTGGCTAATTAACTTTGGGCTCAGCAGCTCATCCCTGATATCCATGATCAGTGTTCCTGCTGCCTGACATGGAACAGGTTTACACTTTATGGTTAGAGCTCGAATAGAAGGGAAAAAAAAAGAAGAAAAGCTGAATTGGATGAAATTTGGAGACTTGCTACTGCAGCATACCATGGTCATATTTAATCTTCTTACAGTTGACACCTGCTAAAAATTTACTGTTCCAGAGGGATTGGTGGTAGTTCTGTGCTGACTTTATTGGTGTGACAGTGACAAAATTCCAGGGATTTCATTGGAGAAATCTGTAATAAAAGTTTCTCTTAGCTTTAAAATTGTGTTTTGAGGTGGCTGAGGGTTGTGTGCTTTTGTTCTTTCTTCTCACAGTGGCATAATTACTGGTCACAGTCCATGTGAGAAATCAATGCAAGCACCTGCAGGCAAAGGAAGTGGTTTCCATACGCTGTATGGGAGATCTCAGAATAGCTCCTTTACTGTTATTCAGCTGTCACTTCACTTAGGTTTGAATTTACAGAAAAGTAAGAGACATCTGGTTCTTACTTTGAATTCTCCATGGGAAACACAATAGCAATAATTTCACCGAAGGAGGCTGTCTAGCAGTTAGTAATGATGGGACTATTTTGGGTTTACTTAACTGTGCAGTGGGTGCTTTTCTTCTGCAGGTAGTGGTGTCTCAGATTTTAGCGTACATTTCTTGTCCTGTCCAGACTTGGAAGTCTTGAATGCAGAATTAAAGCAAAAAGCTCAAAGTCCTGTGTGTTTTTTACACTTCAGTCAGGTTGCTTATGGACCTCAGCTAAGGACAATAAGGTACAAGTCAAATGTTTTTTCATCCATAATCATTAGGACCTGATTCTAGTTGTGGTCTCATGGGATTCTGCTGAAACAAGACAGGAACTCTCCTTGTGAAAGAGTGAGTTGAAACCAGTTCTTTAGTCTCAGTCTGATATTTATGCCGGAAACAGAGTTTCCTCCCCCCTCACAGGACTTTGGTATTTGCCTGAATAAAAAAATTAGTCAGGAACCTTGGGAATTGGTCCAGTGGAATGGCAGTGACTGACATTTGACGGGCAGTCTGACCTTTACCAGTTCTTCATGTCATTGCCATTAAATGGTTGCTCACAAGGCTCTGAACAGGGCCAGTCTCAAACCCCCTCCACTCTGAATCTTTCTTTATTCTCTTCTTGGAGACATTCCTTCTTTGCTTTGTTGATATCTGGTATTTTGTTCTTGTATGAAAATAATGTTGATAAAAATCATACAATTCCGGGTTAAAACATTGTGTCAGGCCAATTAGGTTCTGAATGGTTCACAATAAGCAAGTACTTTGTGGTGCTGTCCTGGGCTATTAAATACTGAGAGAATGATGGACTTTGGATGGCTGATATGTGTTGTCTTATTCTGCATTCTCTGGACAGCAGAAATCATAAGGAAGAAATTATTCAAATTTCAAGACTTGTTTTAAATAGGCATTGGCATCAGTAATGAATCCTGTTGCTTGTATGTTTACTATATGTGTTTAGGAACTCACTAACTTAGACTGTGTGTGGTTTTAGGAGTGGCAAGGTGTTAGGTTTAAAATCCGCTGGACTTCACATAGAGATGGCTCTTTGATCAAACTGGTCAGGTATAAACCCTGGAAGCACATCACTACATTAAAACAGGTTTGGTGGAGGAGCTACATGCTATTAGTGCTTCTGCTCTAGGAGATGTGGAGACCCTAAGGTCTGTTAGTGACAAAGAAATAAGAAGGAAAAGATAGCAAGAAGGGTTTAATGTACAGAGGACGTAGGCTCATCGTCACAGCAGACATGCCAGGGTCTGACTTGTCATTCTTGGTCACTCGCTTGATGAGTTCCTGAGCAATGTGATGATGTGTAAGTAAACACTGAACATTATCTACATACCTACTCTCTATTCAGTGGGAGGTCTCATATTGGCACTGTTTTTTATTGAGCTTGTTTGAGCTAATGGTAATTCCTCCAGCAATGTGTAAAAATAAGTGAAATTATCTTTCAGTATGGAGCCGACATCTCTGGATGCCAAAACAGTTACTGTTTTTTGTGAGGAGTCAGAGTGTGCCAAAAATTCTTTCTCTTGTCTTTTCTTCTCTGTTATTAAAGCTCATTGAAAGCTAAAAAAAGTAGAATGTCGTGTCAAGAAGAATAATTGTTAACCTTGGATTTAAAAACTTCAACAGATCAGTGTCACATTGCAAAAGGAAAAGCTATCTCTTCATCAAAATGATATCTGTTGGGAAGAACACTTTGCAGAGAAACTCCTCTAAATATATGGAACTGAATCTTGCTCCTCAGAACTGTCCAGTGTAGTTTGCACTTCACATCCACTCATCCAGAGAAACCCACGGGCAGAACAAAATGCTGGGATCCCCAGTGGTAGGTACCGTGCAGGAAGCAGCTCTGTCTCCCAACATTTGCAGCCTAAAAAACAAGGAGAAAAACAGACTGGGAAGACAGAACTGTGTGTTTCACCACCAAAACAGCCCTCGTGAGTCATGAAGTCAGGCCAAGTACAATGAGGGTAGAAATGGGGGAGGGCTGAGTCACAGACGTGCTGTGGTGCAGGGCTAGGGCTCTGGTGCTTTGCCCATCGAGCTCCAGTGGATTTATTTGTGCTGCTGCCTTCCCACAGCCAAAGTGCCCTCTGCACTCATGGACTTGCCAGTCTGGCCTCAGGGGTGTTGCCATGGGGTCTGTGCCTGACTCTCCGGGAGGGACAAAGGGATGGAGGCTCTCCAGCCACCAAGGAAAGGACCCCAATTAAAAGTACCTGATCCTCAAGAACAGCTGAGTTCTCAACGGTGTTTAAGGTGTAAATGTAAAGAAAGAATTTAGTAGAGAGCAATGGGAGGTATATTAGAGTTTTTTAAGGATTTCCTTTAGAACATGAACGCTGTTCTGAGCAAATTATTCTGAGCCATTGCTGCACCTAGTTCTTCCTGCATTTCTTTTCTCCAACTCCTACTCTTGATTTTGTTAGAAAAGTAGAAGTTAACTGTTAGGCCATTGTGTTCTTCAAAATGAGTCAATTCTGCCATCTCCAACAGAGTTCAGTTTGAGTTTAGCTACTGACTAAGATGAAGTACAATTAAAATGGGGAAAGTGGCACAGTGCTTAGTACTGTGTCTGCTAATTGCTGCTGTACTTTCATTTCTTGTGACAGCTCTCCATGATGCATTATCACTCGGGTGGGTTCCCCCCACCTTTAGCCGTTTTTCCTTAGATTAATTTCTGAGTGTTGCTGCACATTGGTGTGCTGAGCACTTGGAACAATTTGCAACTATTAAATCTGGTCCTGAGTTTGCTACTATTAAAGTTCGTATTTGATCTTCTGCCTCTTGTAATCACAGGAGGAGATGTGGTTTTGTTGCTGCTTTCATGTTCCCCGTTTCCCCCTCTCCTCTCTCTCTTTGTGCCCTTCAGACAGATTGTTCCAGCCCGAGTGAATTGCTGTGCTGTGTAGAGTATGAGGTAGGAGGGATGTCATGGAGGTAAAATACAGGGAGAAAGGATTAAGAAAGCAAAGCTAAATATTACTTACTTCCATTGTGATTGGCATCATTTGTTTCAGTCACTGTTGCCTTTCTTGTCTGCTCTTCTCAGAAAATTTTGCAACCCTGAAGTTGTCCCCAGACTGTCAGTATTTAAAATCAGTACTGGAATTCTGAAATGTAAATCCAAAATTAAAACATGCCAAAGTTCAGAATATTGAAACATGCGAGGACAGCGTGATCTGATTTTTTATCTTTATTATGATCTTTGTTATTTCATTGGTATTAGAGCAAGGAATGCCTATAGGTGTGCTGTACTCCTGTGGAGTAAAACCAATTCTTGCCTTTGGGATTTAATTAACCTTCAGAAATAAAACAGACAAAATAGGTAAAATGGGGAGATTGGAGATTATGAAGATAATAATGATTAATTCTTCAGATCAGCTAGGAAATCTGAAACTAGATCTTTTTGAATCTCATTTTAGTATCTTAGTCACTTTTTCCTCTCCTATTTGCATCTCAGATTTTGCGTCAACCTTCCCTGCTTCTGCTCTCTTCTGGGCTAAAGAATCAAATAATTAGATGACAGTCTTGAAAATTTATCCTCCTTGAAATTTATGGCCAAACTTGCATTAGCTCCAGGAATTAACTCTGCTTTTTTTTTATGGGGAGAGCAGTAATCTCAGGATTTGGTTAGGAGAAAAATGTTACTGAATGAAGCCATGAGCTGCAAGATCCCCTCATCCCATGGGCAAGACCAGCTGTAGAGCCAAAGAGTCTATCCCTCATTTTAGGAAGAAATACCAGACCAAATTCTGGTGTGTCTCTTGCTGATTTTTGTGCTTTAAATTTCATTCTCCATTAATGACTCATTTGGTAAAGCCGTCTGCCCACAGAAGTGCCTGAATCAAACAGTTATTCCTACACAGATCACAAACTGAAAATGGGAGAAGCAGGCATTCTGTCAATGGTTAAATGACTAATTTGACAGTAGGCCATTCTTCCAAGAGTAAAATGCTCCCAGAGAAATGAGTGGGCTCAAAGGGAGGCTGAGGCCATACACAATGCCAGGAGCTACACATGGTTCTCACAGAAATATGTCCTTAATAGTTTCTCTAAATACTTCATTGATTGATAGGTCATAAACTTCCGACACTAAAAGTGCAGAGATAAGGAAACAAAAGGAGTTTCAGAAATGGAATGAAAGCCAGGGAAGTTTTCCAATTGTACAGATCTGTATTTCTCTTTGTTGGTAGTTCAAACTCTCGAACTTGCCAGATTAGTGAATAAGAATCTTTTGTCCTTGTCCAGTGAATATCCTAATAATATGTGGAAGGAGCAGGCATGGAAAGCTGATGCAGCTCCATGTTCACATGTCCCTCTGCTGATAACAGAAGAAGGGCTGGGCTAACACAAACACATGGTGTTAGGAGTTCCAGTGACATGCAGAAGGAAATTCAAGACAGTCACATTCCATCTATTTTAATACATGTCTGAGATATCAATCATACACTGCTTGTAGGCAAGGATCAGAATGCAGAAGAAGCGAGTAGCTGTGCTGCTCCCACTGTATCTGAACCATGGAAATATGGGATTTCCAGTGCCAAAATTCAGATAAAGAACTTGTGTTCCATTTAGCAACCCACGTAAATATCCAGATTTTTAGAAGACTACATGTCAGTAAACGCTGGCTTTATCAGCTAACATGAAACATTTTTGGAAATCTGGTTCTCCCACATGTGCTTGAAAGGGAGCTGATCCCTTTTGAAAGACGCGTACATAGACATTCACGTACATACACAGACATTCCTTGGGAAAAAACCTTTGGCGCAGACGCCTGATCAAATCATAACAGCACCGAGGTTCGTTCTAGGCTTTGTTTTTCGTGCGGAGCCTCGGGAAGGGCTCTGCTCCCTGCGCACGCCGCTGCCCACGCGGGGGCGCCGGCGGCAGCGCCCCGAGCCCCGCGCGGCTCCGCTCCCGAAACCCCGGCTCGGGAAGGAGCTCCGCGGGTGCCGGGCTCCGTCTGGAGCAGGGGCATCCGGGCTGCGTGTCAGCTCCCTCGCCCTGTCAGAGCTGCTGCAGCTGCAGCACGCTTTCCAGCTCTTTAACTCAGCGGTGTTTTCTCTCTCCATGACCTGGCACTTTAAAAAATACTTTGTAAATGTCGAATCTTTCCCGAGATGTATTAATCTTTGATATCCAAGCAACCTGAATCCTCATCTGTTTTTCCAACTCCGTGTCTCTTTATTACGACTTCTCGTGTTTGCTTGTTGTAGTACTGTTTTCTTCCCCTTTTTGCATCTCTTTTGGCTCACCAAACATCTTTCAGTAGAATCACAGTGTTTGTGCCCGTTTTGCACTCGAAACTCCTCTCTGCTCTCAGAAACTCTTATTCAGTTTCTTCCTATATGTTCTTTCCATCCTCTCTGGGGAGAGTTTCCCTTTGTTTTACTAATGTCAATGGATGTACAAGTAGTGCCACAGAATTTATCGGAGCATTTCACATGAAGTTAAAAACAAAAGGACAGGGACAGCTGATGGGTATAAGCTGGATCTTGCATGGTTTGCAGGTGTATTGCTCAGGCAAACCCACAAACTATAAATACAGCCAAGCTTCCTAGAACTTTGTATTGGTTAAAAAGTGCTCCAAATCCTTCATGTTATGACGTCGGCTGTTGGGTTTTAATTTTTTTTTCAGGGTCCTTCTTTTCAGATCCTCGTTCTCCCTTCATGAAAGCACAAGGCTTGGCTCATAGTTCCATATGTCTTTATAAGCCCACACCCTGAATACAAAATAGTGTTGAAGATCACTCCCTTGTCTTATCCTGCCAAACACAAACTTTAAAGAGGTTTGGGATATGGATGTTCTTTTGTCCTGCTCAACAGACCCCTGACTGAGATAATATCCTTAGGGTTATGAAGTATTATTGAAAGGAAGCACAAGAACACTGTGCTCTAGTTCTGCATGTGGCTTTAATTATAGATTCTCCTGAATCCTTTTCATACCTGCTCTTAATTTTTTTTTTTTACTCAAAATTTCTTGCACTCTGTAATGATTCTCTTCAAATGAGTTTTAAAAATGCTATATAGGAACTAACTATACAGAATTAAGGAATCCTGATATTACCTTTCATCTTCTTGTTTCTAATTCAGCCTGACAAGCTGTGCAGAATAGCTTGAAGAACTGGGGCCTCTTCCTCATGAAAGTACCTATAAATTAAAAGCAAAGGAGTTTGAGCTGCTTTTCATTATCTTACATCCAATGGCTGAATTTACACACCAAACAAAACAGTATCATCATATTACAAAATAATGTTTGGGGAAAACGTGTTTCAGAATTATTTTTTTTGGTGCTCAGTAATAGCAGCACTTCATTTCTTTTAGATAAATATTTATACAAGTATGCACTGTAAACCAAGAAAGCCCAGGGTCTGAGGCCCTTCAGCGAAGAATCTCTTATTTTCTATGATGATTTTTTTTCCTTAGCTGTTTTATAAGTATTAACCACTGAGGGAGTTAAGAACCTAAAAAGAAAATATTTTTGAATACTGGAAGGAGATCAGTTTCCTTTCCCTAGACATGATGTTACTCAGTGCAAACTACAGCCTTAAGTAAAAACAAAGTGTGCATTGAGAAAAACTCTGCAGAACAGCTGCATTTCTGAAATGTTGTAGGCAGGGAAACTTTTACCCCTGGACTCCCTTCAGGTGTCTCAGAAGTTTCTGGTGCCCTGGTTCTAAAAGGATATTAGAAAAATTCTGCTTAAAAATTGGCTGCCAGAAAAGTCTTACTTTTAGGAAAACACACCCTCTCCACACCTCCTTAAATTTTTAAGTACTCTTTAAAATCAAGGAATGGATCTGAAAATGAGGTGGGAACTCTGCTGTCCAAGAAACTGGCCTGTGTCAGGAAGAAATCATTGCGTCTGATTTGGTTTTCTATCTTTTTAATGATGGGACTCCATTGAGAGACCAATTAATTGGTTATAACAGTGATTACTGCTATATTCCAATCTACATTTTCCCAAACAACCCACGTGCCTTCAGTACCTGCTTTTTCAGATGTTTATTATGACGAGTGCAGGGGCCAGATATTTCAGGACAAAGAGGGGTAGTTTCAAAAGAGTCAGAAGAAGTTATTCCTCCAGCTGAAACTGGAGTGGATTACACAGTAAACTGCTATTTTCAATGTCAGTTTTGGACAAGAGAACTTGTCCAAAATTATATAGGAAACTGAGGCTAGAAACTAAGGAATAATTTATTTTGGCTTTAATGTTGTTGTACTAGCTTTTATCAATTCCCCTAAGTCTCTAACATTACAGTTCCTCACTTGGCTGTTTTAGCATTATTGAAGAGCTTATTCTTCGTCCTGTTCCTAGAATTGAACTTGTTTGCAGGGGTAAAATGGCTTGCTAAATAAAGAAAATTCAAAAATGTTCCTATCCCCAACCAATTCAGATGTAGTACAGGAAAAATCAAATGAAGTTCTAAAAACTTATTTTGCACTCATTAAAGGAATTTTCATTTGATACAAATAGAAATGAGTGCATGCAAAATGGCCTAAAACATCCACTGTAAAACTGTTAAATTAAGGGAATTGTGTAAAATTTGGTTGTTGTACTTGGCTGGCTTTACATGTACTTCTTTCAGTTTTGATTTGAGTTGTGGTTTTGACTCTGTTTAGAACTGGGCCAGAACCACAACCGTGCATCCAAATACCCACAAATCCTGGCCCAGATCTGAATTTTTCATGTTGAGTTAATTTCTGATTCAAAAGAACCCCCAAACTCTGGGCAAAATTCTATCAAAACCACTAAACTCCCTGGTTGGAGCGCCAAGCCACAGTTCAGCCCAAGTTTGTTTGAAAATGACTGAAAACTGGTCACAGATTCTGTTGAATGTGACCCAAAATTGAATCATAGTATTTAGAAACTTCAGCAAACTGAGGCAGAACTCAGTGGCTGCAATAAAACCAAAATTGAGAGAGTATTGTGAGGTCTTCATTTCTTTTTGTGGACATTTCTTGCAGTTCAGCAAACCCGTCCTGAGAACTGCACTGGTTCAGGGGAACTGGTAGTTCAGAGAACTTGTGGGCCTGAGAGTAATTCTTAAAGAGCTGAAAGCAGTGATGGAAATGTATCAGTTTCCTCTCTTAGGCTTTTTCCATTTTTAGTGGAGTTGCTCTTGTTCTGTTCTGCCTTCTGCACAATTAAAATAAAAGCCTTTGAAGTGTCTGAATTTGCATATTTTATTTTTTTCCAGAGACTTTGTCACAGCCTCTTATGGAAGTGATAGCATTAAATTGGAGCAGCACAATGAATTCCAGGAAGCGAGTAATCTTCATTAAGCTTGTTTATTTGCAGGAGCTCCATTAAATTAAGAATGCTTATCAGGCTATCTCTGCACTGATGAAACCAGTTCTGCTGTTTGCCTTGAGGGATTGGTTCCCTACCTGACACCTCGGGGTCCTGGATTTTAATCATGTCTTTGGCAAACCCAGTAGATCATTAGTTCAAAACCAACATTAACCTCTAGTACAAGATCAGTCTTTATAGTAACTTTTACATATTCTCTATTTTACGGATTAAGAAATAGGGTTACAACCCAATGCATGACTTTAAACAGGTGAAAGGAAACTTGGTTTTAAGATATTTCTGTTGTGGTAAGGGCAGGTATAGTTTTGGACTGATCCAGCCTGAGGTGTGAGTGCTGGTACATTCTCTTAAAATCAGAATTAAAAGAGAGAGCTGAATCAATTCTGAATTAAACAAATGGAAGAATTCCAGCCTAATACCTTGAAAAGAAACTCATAAAACATGAAATAAAATTTAATTTCCGTCTATGCAATTTAATGATGACTGTAAGTCAATGGTGAGGTTCTTCTCCAAATTATTTAGGTAGAAATTTACACTTTTTTGAAATGCCAATGAAAATAATTTTGATGTGTTTAAATTCTTCTGTACTGCAACATAAATATTTGGAAATATTCACCCTTCTGAAAGGGTAATTGTTGTGGTGATTTGGATACATTATCAGCCACATATAGGCCTCCAAAAAAAGGGCTCCCCATAAAGACAATTGTGTTCTTGCTTAATTAACCCAATGGCATTTGGTTCCAGCAAATCCATTCTGCTATATAATTACAAGAAAAATGAGATATTAGTGAAGATCTGGGAAGAGATGAATACACATCTGCTTGTATTTGCTTTCCTGGCATGACCCATCAGGTTGCTCTTTAGGACTAAAATTAAAAATGTAGAGAATTGAAAATTTTAATGAAAAACCCCCAAAAAACCAAACCCTCATCTCTTCTCCTAATTGAAAATGTAGAAAGGCAAAACGGAGAGAAGCTGAACTTGTAAATGCTTTGGGTTTGTATTTCTATTGCAGGAGCTGTGTGTGTGCTCTTGTGTGTATGTATCAATTATAAATATATATCTGCTTTTGCAGTGACAGACTATTTTAAGGTGGCTCAAACAGTTATTGGTACCAAACTGCTTCATAATGAATGTCTGGGAAACTGTGATGACAGATCAAAGGATCAGCATTTTAGGTTTCCATTCCTGGTGTATCTAGTTTAGATTGACTGTAAATAAAGTTCTAGTCAAGTTCCAAATGAGCAAGGCAGGGTCTTACAGGGTAGGGTAGCATTATCTTGGGAATCCTGCTGAAACATCCTTCTGGAGGGGGCTGATCTGTGAGAATTGTGGAGAGATTTGTAAGCCTTCATTTTTAGTGAAGATTGCCTAAAGCAATATTAATTGAATATGCATCTTTCTGATAAACATACTGTACTTCTGAAACTGTTGTCATCAACATGACAACAAATGAGTGTGGTAAAACAAAATCCTGGAGCAAAAGGCAGATTTGCTGATGAGAAACTCCGCTGGGAAGTCTGGAGCCTGCCATCCCATTTGTAAACAACTGCACCCATGTGGCTGTGTCAGACGGACTCTGTCTGTGCAGGGGTGGTTGGGCTCTGCCTCTGTGTCACAGTGAAAGAGGGAAGGAGATGCAAAGTGATGGCAACAAAACGAATATGCAAAAAAGGAGGAATCTGCTCCAGGGACAGGAGCTGTGGGTTGGGGTTTAATGTTATGGATTAGTGTGTTACAGTTTATTTCCTCTCTAGGATGTTTTTTTTTCCAGTTGCTTTTCTCGTATGTGTGGTCTTCACTCAGCAGAGCTTGTGTCATCCTTTTCATCTGGTTGTAAAGAAGTTTTTTGGCTACAAATACCTTTGCTGCAAGGATCTTGAATGATATTTCTTCAGGGTTTCTGAACTGCATGAAATGTGGAGCTGAGAAGGATGCACTTACAAAGGTTTAGGTTTCATTTAAATTTGCAGGGACTTGGTTGCACCGGTCTTCCATGTAATCTAGAAAATCTATAGTAATTTGGAAATAAGGATAGAGAAATCCAAGCCTCTACACTGCACTCGAATGAGGACTGTACTTACTAACACCATAACTAGAGTGAATTTGAAAGATCTACTTCTCCCTGTTCCTTCTGCCTTTGTACAGATGTGTACGCTGTAAAAGTTATTTATAGGATTCATTTAAATTCCACATTTTCCCAGTACATTTTCCACCTTCTTTTTCACAGTACTTACTTGTAAAATCAATAGTCTCAAACAGCTTTACTTTTTAAACTCCCCCTACTTTCCTTTAAAGCTTAGAGGGTTCTATGTGTTTCCATGGAGCCACTTCTAAGCAGATAGAAACAAACTCAGGCACAAAAGTTCATTTTTAAGGAAAGCCAGTGCTGGTTTATACTATGAAGAGCCTAATCACGCTTGACTTCGGCAGGTGCAGAGTTTAAAATGAAATTGTCAATATTCAAAACACTTGGTGCATGTTTTTGTTGCAGATAGGTGGTTCTACACCGTAACTGGGTAAATATCCCTGGGAAAAGGACTTCATAGTCTACTACAGATCTGTCCTTTTATAAGGTGTTTCACAGCATCCAAATATCAGGATTATTGTTACTTTGACCTATGAGGAAAAAGTACCTAAAGCTGGAAAAACGAAGTAACGTCAGAGCATTCATTACAATTATATGAATATTAATTAAGAGGAATAAATGGTATTTGGAGGTTTCTGTGCAGAGAGGTTTATTCTAAATACAGTGGTCGAGATCCTTACGTGCTGTTCCTCTGGTGAACAACAGTAGAACCGACTTCATTTACACTTACTTAAGGTTTGGCCTCTTCTGTTCAGCAATTCCCAAATAATAACAAAACAGTAACAAAGCTGAATTTGACTCAGAATCAAGATTTCTCTTTATTTCAGAATTACCAAAACAGTGGCTTGACAGTTGCCTCAGTTCACTACAGATATATGAGCTATATTCACAGTTATTTCCTCAGTGTGGGTTTGATTTCAACAATTCTGAAATTCAGAGCTTGTCAAGCTCCTTTGTGATTGACTTAATCTTTCACAGAAGGATCTCTTGGATTTGTAGCTGAGACCTTGACTTTGTCTTCAAAATCTTTTGTGTTTCTCCTAGTATCCTTTACTAATGCCCCTACCAAAAGAAAGCAAATAGTGGATTTTTTGCAACTGCTTATAGCATAACACAGGGAAAACTTCAAAGCACAGAGAAATTACTTTGCTTGGTCTTTTTTCTCTTTTTTATCCTCTTTTTTTCTTCCCCCCCATTTCAAATTGTATTTATATTTGCCTCTGATTCTCATGTTACTTTCTTCTTCAAGCTGCCAAAAGTCTTCAACTGTGATGCTAGAGATTGAATGGCAAATTTCTGGCAAACATCACAGAGCTTTGTTTTCAGTGAAGAATCAAATCTAGCCTCTGATTAACAGGAGAATCACTTTACTTGCACTATCATTTACGCCCATAGTTCTTGGATTTGTTGTCATTTGCACATGGAAACATAACATTTGCATATGCAAATAGTGCATTTGAGTGTCTTGTGCTTTGAAAACAGTACTCAAGGTACAATAGCCACTGCGGTCTAAAGAACAAACACATAGAATCAGACTGGTAGCTGGTGAAGAGAAGAATGACAGGATAATTATGGCAAATGTGCAAATACTCTGACAGAATCAAGAATATTATTTTAAATATCTGTTTGTCAGTGGGGTCAGCCATAAAATCCTCATCTGCTGTTCCACAGGACCCAGTCCTTCCCTCATGTAGTTTTATCTGGGAGGGGAGACAACTGACACTGAACTGACGGCCTGGCTGAGCATCAAAGTGTTTTGCAAAAGCCCTGCTGCTCATGCTGATTCAAAGAATTAATTATTTTACATTTGCTAAAATCAAAGCAAGTTATGACATTAATGAGAAGAGGAAAGAGGAAAGCAGAGGATAGAAGAACCAGTGGACATCAGCACTGATGTTGGCTACCCCATGCCACAGGAACCGCTTCCTTAAACTCTCTTAGAAGTGTCCACAGATTGTGCATAGAATGTCTGTATGGAGGAGGCTTTGATCTGTTGAATGAACCTGACCTGTTTGCTGTGTTTTAGGCACACAGTGGAAGCACAAGACGTGAGACATCAGAGACACATGATAGGAAATGGACTGTCAGGGCAGAAAAACTAGGGAGAGCACATATGTCTAAATGACCAAACTGAAAATCTGAGCTCCATGTGTCTTTCCATTAAGTAGTATTGCAGGTCAGGATCTTCTTTTACTTCTTAGAAGGTTAGAACAACTGCCCTACTTGCTTCTCCCTTTCCCTGCCCTGATGACCTGGAGAGGAAGCCTGCTGCAGAGAGCAGAATTGTGGAGGAAAATTCCCATGGAACACAGTACCAGGCTCAGAGAGGATCTTGAATACGCTGCTCTCTGGGCAGTTCAGCCTGAATTTACATGGGCAGATGATGGTAAGGCAGGAGGGGACAGTTTTAAACTAAAATAGGTGGGATTAAGATTAGATGTTAGGATGACTTTCTTTACTCAGAGGGTGGTGAGACATTGGCACAGATTGCCCAGAGAAGCTGTGGCTGCCCCATCCCTGGAAGTGTCCAAGGCCAGGTTGGATGGGGCTTGGAGCAACCTGGGACAGTGGAAGGTGTCCCTGCCCATGGCAGGGGGTGGGATGAGATGAGCTTTAAGGTCCCTTCCAACCCAAGCCATTCCATGATTCTGTGAATTATTCTACAAGGAACAGGTCAGGTAGGGATCAGAATGATAAGGGACCACAGTCACAGATTGATTGTCATGTTAATGTCGTCTTAGCAGCTTCTGGCTCTACTCAGTAAAAACCCCCAGGCAGATTTCCTACAGCTGTGGTTACAGAAAGGCAGCAGTCTGGGTACATCCCTTTTGGTTCTCTCAGTCTCAGTGAGCCTGGAAAAGTCCTCAGACTGCCTCTTCTGTGTGTACCACACCACAGGCCACAAACCCCAACAGCCTGCGCCACACCGAAGATCAATGGTGAAAGAGCAAAAGCCACAAACTCTGATGTGCCTCAGGAAGGGAGTGAGGAGATGAAGGGCATTGCCAATGTGAATGAGATCTACATGAAAGAGCCTCGTCATTGCACTGCTTTCATAGATTAAAGGAACAATTGAGCAGAAGAATGAGAAGGCGGTGCCAAGAGGAAGAGAAAATATGGAGGAGGGAAGCAGGGTTTCTCTGGTTAAACCATTCCAGTCACGTTCTTGGCGCACAAGCAGAAAAGCACAGCTGCTTTACATCTGCTGAGAGCACTGGAACTGAACAGGCACCAACATAAGTATTCTCAGCCTGTTCAGATGAGGTTTTTGTTTGCTCTGGTATGGTTACAATACTTTTTGTAATTAGGAAGATGGAAAACTATTTTCTAATGCCGCTGCAATAACTGATTTGGCTTATAAATGTTTTCTCTCAAAGGTCAGGCCTATAGGGACTTACAAAAGGCTAATTTTGTCTCTAGAGTGTCAGACCTGATGCCCACCCTGAGAGACACAATAACCACTGAATTACACAATTTAAATGTTCTATGCTTGTATCAATGAAAAACTCTGACAATTTTCTTTTATGTAGCATCTTGACTATATTTCATGTAGTAAATCTCCCCAAGTATTTTAGGGCTTTGTGCCTAAACTGAGGCCCACATCCCTGGATATCAATGTAATACAAATATAACAATAACATTACGATTTTTCTTTACCTAATTTATAGTCTTTGGTGCATATTTTGAGTATGGCTCTGAAGTCTGCTAAAACCTTCAGCTCAAGTGAGGGAAGTGCATATGAATGCAGCATGAAGAAATCTTAAATCCTAGCTCAGCATCTCTGTTTGATCCTCTCCACTACCCAGCAACAGCCAGGAGGTAACAGGAACTAATAAACATATAAATTGATGTGATTGACTTAAATTAACCCATTCACTGACACTGCTGCTAGAGGGATCATATATTTCAAACTCAGGCTCATTCTGTGTGTGCAAGTGAAGCTTCAGCTAGTATTGATAAGTATTTTGCCTGCATGAGTTATAAGAATGAAGACTTCAAAGATGAGGAGAATATCAAATCAAAGAGAGACTGTGTTATACAAATGAAAGCCTGACACAGACCCAAAGAGTTTGAATCTGGGATTTTAGACTCACTGCTATCAGCAAGAACTGCTTTGGGTCTTCTATCCTTGGCTGCTTCTATTATTCAGTAAGGTTCTTTTAGCTTCATATTAGCTGATAATACACCTATGTGGGTGACAAGAACTGCAGCTGTGCTAATTATGGCAGAGAACAGCAGTGCATTCTTCAGCCTAGCTCCACGCTGGGACTGAGTTTGGATGTTCCATGGCTGTCTGCATCTCACAAAAGCACTGGTGATGCCTGAGTCTTTTGGACAAGCATATGAAAGAAATTGGCATTTCCCAATGGCCTTATGAATATTTAAAGGTGAAAGGCCATATTGTTAAAGTTACCTGGAATAGCAGACTGGTGTTTACTTTCATGTTTTGGGGCTCTGCGTGTGTGTCTAGGTGCAGTAAATGTGCAGGTAGAACTGTAAATCAGGGAGTTCTGATCTGTGGAGCAGCTTTCTGTGTTTGTTGTAGCTTTAACTGCATCTCAGCCATATGCCTTGTGCAGCATGTTGAGCAAACACCTTTTTTTATAATCCTTATATCTCAAGGGAAACACTGACAGGGCCATGGCAAACTGCTCATTCAACTAAATGTCGGTGAAGAGGCTGCTGAGGATCAGGCTTTTGGAAAAGATTCAATGCCACTGTCTAGACAGAGGCAAGAAACAAGGGCTCCCTTTCCCCTCATCCCCTTGGAGCCTCATCACAGAGCTATGCAAGCCTGCTAATTAAACTGGAGTTTTGCACTTCACCCTTAGGAGTTTCTATCTTAAAAAAAAGTAGGTCATTTGATTGACATGCATTCTTCAGCATCCTAATCTCCAGTGAGGAAATGGTGAAAAATGAGCTGTGCTGAATGCAGACAAAACTGAGGCTACACAGAAACTGAATGTTGGATTACATAAAAGGCTGAATAAGCCACCAGTCCCACATTAGGAGGAATGGGAACAAGGAGGAATAGTGCAGAAAGCCACACTTTTGCTGTGGTAAACAGAGACTGCTCTTATTTGCTGGATAACTTCCACTCAGTCTGATGGAACACCAGATTTCAAGTGGTGGGTGTGTTTCATTGGTGGTCTGTGACCCTGGGTCCGGGCAAGAAATGAAGAAAACAAGGCCAATACTGGGACATAGAAAGGTCTTGGCTGGGAAATGGAGCTCAGAATTGGAAGTGGTGTCTTACTAAGGGCTGGGTCCAGACACAGGCTGCCCAGTCATGCTGAGAAACTGAAGCAGGATGGTCAATGGAATTGGATAATATCCAAGAGCTGATTGCATTTACACATTTAGAGAGAGGCCTGGTAGAATTGTGCACTAATTCACCACTGGTTTAGAGAGTGTTGATGGAGGCCTGTTTGTAACCTGACTGCTCAGACACTCCCAAAGTTATCCCAGAGAAGGACTAGGAGAGGGCGACTCCTGAACACAGTCTTCTGTCAGAGATCTTCATATCAGAATGAGATACCCGGGTGGGAATCTCCATCACTTCCACTGAGACATTCTATGCCTATGAGTAGAGAGTGTGGAAAAAGGCATAAAATGGCTTGGCCAGGGACTAATTTGCATGCAAAACTTCTGCTTGTGAACACTCAGTGCTTGCACCCCAAAGTGTGTTGTGCCCATATCTGTGCAGTCCAGAAGATCCTGGCCTGAAGAGCAGCATTGCATCTTCCTTGCACTTTTGGGAGCCCTGTTCCAGCAATCAGTCTGATCAGGCCTGTCACTGTATGGACTGTGCAGTGCCCAGCATGTTCAGAAGTTGCTGTTGCTTTGGGATGCCTCCATTTGTGAATGCTCATTTTCCCACAGCACATCCAGGCCTGATTTTCAGAAAATAGAAGCTGAGCATTTGTGAAAAGAAGGGACCCTCGAGTCACCCCAGACTGCATACTCCAATATAAACTGTGACTCACTTAAAATGTAATTCAGAATTTTTATAGGAGGCTTTTTTTTTTTTTAATCTAACAATATTTGTATTATTAAATTTATACCAAATGTGTATTTGGAAGTATTTCTCACTGATTAGTATAGAGACATCTTGGGTGTCACTGTAAATTCATGAGCGTCTGTTTTTCATTGTAGTGAGAAAGCTGTGAGAAAGCATCCAAGGGAGACTATTCACCAGTAAGAATTAAGCATCTATGGCGAGGTGGAATACAGGGTTCTCTGAATGTTTCCTCTTGAATGACTCCACGCCTGGAGGTTTAATGTCTAACAGATCTTTTTCCTCTCTTAATGCCAAAACACAAAATTACTTGCAAGGTAGATTTTGTTCTGGAAAAGTGTTTCTAAGGTTGGTTTCTAAGGTGGTATAATAAGGTGCTGCAATAACTTGTGGCCTGTTTGGGGCTATTTTTGAAATTACTAAGGAGGGTTGAAAAAAGGAAACAGGACAGTGGGGAAAAGCCTCTTTCCCCTGCATATTCTGCTTCTTCTTCACCTTTCCTTGGATAATTTTGTCTGCATCTGCGTATTTAGTGTAAATTCATGGTATTACCAGGAAGAATTACAAAATATTAGCAAATGACATGTGTGTCTTTCGAGAAGATATAAATCCTGAGTTTCAGCCATACTAATGCTGGATTTACAACAAATGTACCCTACCCTGGCTCCAAACAAACCTAAAGCCTGCGTGTGTCCATGAGCACTGGTTCTCTATGACCTTCCTTTACTCTTCTTTAGACCTTGTCTAATATTTCTCTTCTCTCCCAGAAAAATGCTTCCCTGGAAGGTTTAGTCAGTTAATGTTTGAGATCCTTGAGGAAAGGTCGTCACTGCAAGGAGCTGAGCTCTGGTGACATGGGTGCAAAATTTAAAAAAAAGCAGAAAGGTATAACTATGGCACAGCTAAAAATAGAGGCTGAAATTCCTCTTCATTCTCAAGCCATATAAGGATCTGTGCATAGCTATGTCAGGCAGGATCCTCATGCAAAAAGAGATGAAGTTTTGGCTGATTTACCATGGGAAGCATCATGTTCATATGTTTCCTTTGTAGAGCTAAATCATAATTCTGAAGTTGTCAGAAGGCCGCTCTTTAAATTAGAGTAATTTATTGCTGTATGTGCCCAAGAACAGCTACAAATGTAAACACAGGCACTCCCTTGGCGATATCCACTGCACTTTTCCACATCATTTCCAAGTGGAAAAGAAGCCGAACAAAGAATGAAGCAAAATGTCTCTGCCAGTCACAATCAGAAGATTAATTATTCTTTTCTGCTGCCTATAAACAGTAGACCAGAGTCTGGTCTTTGTCTAGAATTTCCAGTGACACTGCTGGCAGTGCCAGGCATGGATGACATGCAGGGAAAATACATTGGCTTTGTGCAGAAATCTCCTTGCTGTTAAACATCTCACCTACCTGTATGTGCACATGTGCTCCTGCAATACAGGGATATGTAGAGGCTGTTTCACACTCTAAAATTAGTACTCATGGAAAATGATATATGCAGTACCTTGATACTCTCAGTGCCCTCGTGGCAGCATGTTCCTAAAGCATTACCTGTGTGATACATTGATGAGGTGGTTTAGATTTTCATGTGACAGAATGGTTCATGAACTTGACCTGGCAAATCTTGTAGGACTGTGAGGCAGCGAGCCCTGCAAATGAAAAACAGCACTGCGAGGTTCCCTAAAGTGATTCTAGGATTCCCATCTGGTGATACAGGGTTCCCTGCTTTTTGGCAGCGTTGGAGAGAAAAGGTGCCCCAAGATGCTGAGAAAGAGGAGATGCTGAGAAGGAGAAGGTCAATTAAATAAAAGCTCCTCCTGCTGTTGGCAAAGAAATGTCATAGAATCTGATTCATGAACGTGCAGGTTTTGTTTATACCCATTTTGTGGCTGATTTGTATTTGGAATGAGGTCCAAACCACAGTCACATAATCTTTTGCAGCCCAATTTGTTCTCAAACGCAAAACAAACAAATAAACAAGACCCCCAAAGAAAACAAAACTGCATTTCTAGTTTATATATCCTATTTCCCTGCATTTTCAATGAGTCCTCATCCCAGCACAGGCCAGGCTCTGTGTGATCCATGGGTTTCCATGCACTGCTCACATTCCTGTCTATCTTGTGTGTCATCTCTTTTCATTGCTGCTTTAGATTAGCCCCAATGCAGAGCCATTTATGGTTGTCACATGTTATAAATCAGCCTTAATTGTTCATCCTGCCTTTCATCATCACTTCATATGTCCCACACCGCTGATTCTTTTGAGGCACCCAGCTTGCCTTTACTGCTACTTGGCCTTACACATCCATATGATTCCATTTGGTTTTCAAAGATCTTTGTCATTTTAGCACAAAACCCCCAGAACTATTTTGGATGGGTTGTTTGCTATGGTTCATGTATGTACCTATATATTAGAATTTAATATCCAAGAGTGAAAGGCAGCTGGTAGATCTGGACCAGGCTGGTCTGGAGCCCTGTATTTGCGGATTATTGACACCATTTCTATGTCCCTTCTCTGTATGTGCAGTGATGATGCCTTGTCCCTTGAGGAGTTTTGCTGTCTTTCTCTCTCTTTTCTATTAAGAACATTTTCCTAATTTGGCGCCTTAATTTGAAACTGCTATGCTTTGTGCTGCTATGTTATTGTGTTCCAAGGCTGGGAATGATTCCCAGAGCTGTGTTTTCATGGCACACTTTTGCATCTCCATTGGAATCAATGGGAAAGTGTTATAAAGGCTGATGGCAAAATTCCTGTACATTATTCTTTATTCTGAGGTATTTTAGAGTATGATGACATCTCTTTCCCTCTGAACTTTTCTCTCTTCTGTGCATATATCCTTTGCAGTTCTCTAGTCCTTCAATCTGTCTACATTTTTATTACCATTCAGAAACATTTGAAGACAGGAGGAATGGTAAAGATCACAACTGAGTCAAAGTGGGATCTGGATGCCAGTGGAATCTGAGCACCAGATTTTCCAGCATACCCAGCTGAAAATACAGAACAGGGAGAGGAATGTTAAAATAAACTTGTTCAGCTAAATCTGGCAATTTGGACTTCTACCTGCAGCCTCTAAACCTCTCTTCCACTGTAATCTCCATTTGCCATACAAAGAAATACTTTAAATTAAAGCGAGGGAGAAGGTAAATTTTCCAAGGCAATCTTGTCTGTCTCTCCTTTGAGGATGCCAAACTGATGACAAGAATGTTATTATTTGTATATGTATATTTAAAGTTGATTTAATTAATGAAACCCATGGAGTCTAACCCCTAATCTTATTAATAATTCAGATGCACAGAAACAAGAAGCTGTTTTACATTTGAAGGATACAGAAATGAAAGGATTGCTTTCAAATTTATTTTTAAGTTGGTAAAATATTTGTGTGCCCGTAATATCCATTTAATTTTGGAGTTTGGTGCATAAGGAATGCTGGGACAAGATGAAAAGTAAATGTAGTAAAGATGGGGTTTCTGGTAGGTTTTCTTGCCTTTTCTTAGTCTCCTTGGGGCTGGCTGTGAGTTGGCTGTAGATATTTCACCTTTTCTAATAGTGCTTTCATATTTACAGACCCTGGTTTTCTCAGGATGCTGGGAAACTTGGCCTTTGTGAAATATTTGCAAATAACCAGTGACGTGAAGGAGACTATAGGGCTTTAAATGTTTCATTAATTTGTCAAGGAAATCTGGAAAACATCTGTCTCCACTGTTTGCTCTTCTGTTGCTTTGCTTTTAATTATCCCCACCTCTTTTTAATGGAACATAAACTACCATTTCACAACTTTATTTGATAGACCAATCCATAGATAAGTGCCGTGACATGCACAGACCCCTGGACTGGCCCTTCTCATCCTTCCAGATGTCTTCTGTGCAAACATTTCCAAACTAAATACCGCTTAAAAACAGTTTGAGGAACAAACACAAACAGTCTCAGTGAACAGGCACGTTAAATACCATTGTGGAGGTCGAAACAAGACTTGTTTAATTTCTGTGTGTCTCTTCTGTTCCATGGAAGGGGAAGGATCAAGGTCCACAGTGAGACTTGTCCTCACGTCAGCTGTTCTCCCGTGCCTGGTGTGGTCTCTGCTGGCTGTGCTTTTACAGCAGCAGGTCATACCTGGGACTCTGCACTTCCACAGCAAAACGAGGAAACAATTGGGTGTTTTTTCCACGAGTGGGAGAAAACGGATAAGCCAAAATTGCAGCTAGGCAGATGGGAAAATGTGGATAGGAAGCGAGGCTCGTTGGCACTGCAGAAGTCTTCCAGCATGTTGGAAATTTCTGTGTCAGATGACTGGAAGAACAAGTTACAGATAAGGGACGCGTGCAGACGTCTGTAGCAAGGGACACACGCGATTTCAGGGCGAGTAATGATGCAAATTGTTCTCAGAACAAAGCCAAGACTGATCGGTGCCTTGTCCTGGTTAGAGACAGGAATTTGTTCAGCAGCTCCTTCCATAATGTCTTTATGCATAAGCAATTTCCTTCGGTTCTTTGCAAGGAGCAGGGTTTGTCTAAATTGGTAAAATTTGCGAAATGTGTTTTTCCAGTCCCTGCACGCTTGCATGTATCATTGCAAGTGCAGGAAAAAATGAATGCACCTGCTTTCTGGAGCTGATGCATAGATATGAGATCATTGGTGACATCTGTTGTTCTTTGAACAAAAGAATGAGCACAGTTGCCTTTTAGCACTGACAGGCCTGGCTGCAAGACTGACATTTGCACCAGCTCAAGCTGGGAAAGGGAGTTGGGACAGTGTTGATTAATGTAGTAGGTGCTATGTTTCAGATAATAATGACCAGATCCTTTCTACCTTTTCCCTTTGTCAGAAATCACTGAGATTGCATAATTTTTCCGTAGAATGCCAAATACTTTCCCAAAGGTGTCTTTCCATGGGCACAGAGAACACTCAGGTGCTTTTCCTACAACACTAAATCCAGTCTTCTGGACAACTTAATGGCCAGAATGAAGAAGAGAATTGTTGCAAAACTGATCAAAACTCAAGTCAAAGTGAAAAGTTGAAAGGTGAAATGTGGAAATTAGACAAAAAGGGAAAAAGGTGTTTAGAAAGGAACTTCTGGTAAAAAAATGTGGATTTCTCAAGATACTGTTGTTAGATTCCCGATTCTCTGGAGCTAAGCTGCTTGTACATCTGTCTTCTGAATAACACCTAGAACACACAAGATCAGAACATGATTTCACTACATTTTTCTCTATTATTAATCTTTACTTTGGGAAAGAGTTACTTTCACCTGAGAGTTTCTGGAACTGGTCTGTGATTTTGGAATAAGAAAGCTCCGGATCATTGACAGTCCCAGGAAACATTCTGCATGTTCAGAGTTAAAATCATTTCCATTTGGCTTGTTCCCACAATGCAAATACCCACCTGTGCATTACTGAGAAGAACTTTTTCTGAATCATCTCTTCTTATGGGTCTAATATTGATTTAATTGTGGGTTTTGGCACTACTTAAAAGCCTGAAGTGTTTCTAACAGATAAAATATGTTGTGTCCTTTATTTGTGTCAGCACTCCCTGGGGAATCTCACTATTCAGGATGTTTTCTTAGAGGCATATACATACACAAACCCTTGTAGACGTCAATTCAAGCACTGCACCCAGGGAATAATGACTAACAGACTTCAGACAATGAAGAATCCAATTTAAAATCCAAAACTGGATTATAAAACCCTTTCTTGTTCTTTGTAGATTTCTGTAACAGATGAACTCTCTTTGCTATTTCTAAATATCTAATTATATTCATATTTATGTGGGTTAGTCCCCAAGACCACAAGCAAAGCAGATTGGAAAGAAAGTTGCAGAGCTCACATCTCCAATTCTTTTCTGAATTTTGAAATGGTGATGCTTTTATAACATGAAGACAGACACTTTATAAATGATATCTCAGCTAATTAAAATAACTTGTTTGAGAACTACTTGAAGTCACTAGAGATTTTCTCCTTTTAGGCTAACTTGTCTGGACTGGGGCTTTTTCCAGAATTATTTCAGAGCGTGATTCAGACCATTGGTTCCTGGTGTGCTATGGCTGTTCTGTTTTTCAATTTGCTCCGTGTAAGTTTATAGGAAAGGAAAAGAGCAGTGTATTTCTGTTGTTGCATTTTCCTGGTCATCGTGAGCCCTTAAATCCACTTCTCATCAAAAGCAATATGTAATTTTGATTTGATTTTTGGGGTTAATATGTTTCTATTTCTGTCGTGTGTCACTTCACCATGTATCAAATATGGGCAATATCTAGTTTAGGTCACTTAAAAATTATTACCTCAGCTTGATCATGGATATTTCTTCATATTAAATGCTTAAACCCTTTACTCAGACTCTTGTTAGATTGTTAGATCAGGAGTTCTCAGAACTGGACCTTCCTATCGGGTACTGCCTCACAAAACAGGTTAAGAAAAGGATGAGCTCAGTAACTTCATGTCTGGGATGTTCCACACTCTGTGTGAATCTTTGTGCAACGTGGAGCAAAATGACAGCCTCTCATCCAGCATTAACCTTCTACTTTTACTTAGTTATATTGCATTTTTGCCTTTTATTCGTTTGTAAAATACATTTTTAAAGGCAAGGGAGATTTTTCATAATCTCATAACTTCTTTTCTCTTGAAAGATTTTACTCTTTTTCAGCCTGCAAATAAACGAAATAAAACTACTAGAAAGTAACAATTCTGCCATAAAACCCTAGCTGCACTATAGTTTTATGCTAAAGATATGCAAACAATACAGATGTTAACATTAAAATACACTTCAGGATGATTACCAGCATGGCCATATAACGGTTAGGCTCTGACAGGTTTAACTTACTAAACTCCAGCTTTATGTTGATAACACAGACTCCCTTCTCTTCCTGCAGTACCTAGCACTCATTTTTGGTTTATAGCAGCGTTGGAGGTGTCTTGCTCCTGTCCCAGCGCCTCCTCACCTCATCACACTCTCATCAGCTGCCCTGGCTAACGTGTGTTGTGAATTTAGGGAAAGAATCCAGCTCAGGCATATGAAGTTTTCGGGCCCTGATGTGGCAGCGTGCAGCTCAGCTGAGATCTGAGGGGTTCACATGCAGCCCCGAGTGCCTGACTCTGCTGGAGCAGGATCTCTGCAGAGCAGGACCTGACCTGTCCCTCCCACCCCCCGTGGAATGGAAAACCAGCTGAGGGCTTTATTTCCTGCAGCTGCCCATGAAAGCTGGTTTAAAATCAACATCCAGAGAACAAGCCGTGGGGTTCCAAAGCAGGACAGAATTCAGCAGAGAGGAGAGTATTGCTCTTGGACTGGGAAAACAACCATTCTGTTTAGCAAAAGATTCTGAGGTCTTGAAGTGTATTTATTTTCCGATAGGAAATGACAGCACGGCCTTTTAAAATTCCCTGGGACAGGTCGGTGGATACAGGCCCCAGAGCAGCGAGCAGGCTGTGTGTTTTACCAGGGACAGGACAATGGGAGATTTAGTCCCATGGAGTGTTATTTCAGCTTTGGGATTGCCGCTTCTTCACTTATCTCCAGATCTGACACAAAGCAACATTTTTGTTCAAGCTGTCATATTTCTTCAAAATCTTCTAGTTCTTGTAAAAGGTTTCATGGGAAACCAGCTCTGCCTTGTATTCAGTGACCCAGAGAGGTTGCTGTATATACACACCTTGTCAAACAAATATGGCAATGCAGATGGCTTGGGACATGGAGGAGACAAACAGAAATGGTGAGAAACAGAAATCCCCAAGTCCCCCAGCCCTGGATCAGGATTTGTGAAAACAGCATCTTTGGTTTATAGACTGTTTCTCCACTGTTCCTCTAAGGAGCCTTGGACCTCTGAGTGAATTTATGGCCTTATTTGTTTTCCCTATATTATTTCTGTGCAACTGTTTTTGCCTCTGTAGAGGTGTGTTACTGCTTTTTGCTGGAGCTGAGGTTCCTGTTGGAACAATCTTGCTTTAGCCATGTTCTCCTAAATTCCCTTTCATTACCTTTTTTTTGTTTTCTTTTTAGATTCCTCCTGTCCCTTTTGACTCATCTGGTTCATTTTCAAGGCATCCTGTTTATTTTTCCAGCTATTTGTTTTTAATATGTGTTATCTGACCTTTTCTGTCTGCTCTTTTGGGGATGTATACAAAGCTCTTCCTTTATTTGCATTTGCTTTTCCTTCTGCCCTCCACACTACCTAATTTTCATCAGTGGAACCCAAGAACAGGAAGTGGGAATAGACATCTACAAGCCCACAGAAGCTGATATAACAAGCAAAATTCATTTTCATTGTGCAGGTGTGGAATGCTTCGAGTCACATAGATGTGTAAAAATCCAGGGGCTCGTGTTCTATCCCAGGAGCTCCATGACACAGCTCTGGGCACAGGCTGCAGCTCTGGGACAGTTGTTTGAAAGCAGCATCCTCCCCTTTGGTTTCCTTGGGCATGACAGCCATCACCGAGGGTGGAAGCAAAGCAGGATAAGGTAATACCTTATCTGGGAGAAAGGCCTGCAGGGGCTTATTGGGAATGGAAATAAGATCAGGGTGCTACTTCAGCAGTGTGCTTGTAGAGGAAGCCAGGGAACTTCTCTTCCTGGGAGCGTTTTTCCATGGTTGTGGAGATTTCCTCTTTGGCCAGTTTCCTTTTGACATGCTCCCTTTTGAGAGGAAGCTGCTGAGAATCTGACAATGCCTCTGGCTAATTGTGGTTTGGCAGTGATGTTCATCTGAGGTGGTTGCTTCCAGAAAAATCAGTATCCAGACTTGGCAAGAGCTGGCAGACATCTTTGTCAGGGTGAAGCACAGAGCACAAAGGCAGATTTATCACAAAAATCAATACCATGAGCTTTTGTCCTGCCACTGTTTACTCATCATGGCTCCAAAAGCCACTCCATCTCCAGAGTCACTGTCATGGAGCTGTACTGGCACCTGACATTATCCTAAGGGAGAAATTTTTACAGGCTACAATTCACAGTAGATCTTGCTGCTTGCAGGAGCCACTTGCTTCGTTTGGTGAAGATGCAAGGCACTTTTTTCTCCCAAAAGGAACAAAGAGCCGAGCTGTCAGCAGCTTTACCCTGGCCTGGTCCACCTAGAAAATGAGTTGTTAATGAGAGCTGTATTTTGGCAGACAGACATGGTCACCAGGCCAGGAGCAATCTTCTGAGGAGGTATTCTTTGTTATCCTGATTTGCTTCTCGCATTTCTGATTTCTCCAATACAGCTACTGCTGTGTGTGTATGTTTGCGTGCCCACTTGTGATGTGGGGAAATCTCTCCTTAGCCACTGAAACGGATCTGCTGCTCTGGGAGTGCCAATCTTATACCAGGCCCAAAGAAACCAAAGGAGAAAATGCTGTTTTCCAAAAAGCTTCCTGTAGCTCCAGTCTGTTCCCAGTAGACTTTCGTTTTCTGCCCTTTTTTTGTTCATTTTCTGCTCTCTTTGATGATGCACTCTTCAGTTATGGAACACAATCCTTTCCCTCAAACTTTGGGCAAATCTAGAGCAGGGCTCGGTGCTGAAATCGAAATCATGGCCACATGAAAATGGATTGAAACTGTGTCAGGGGAAGTTCAGGTTGGACATTAGGAGAAGGTTCTTCACCGAGCAGGTGGTTGCTCTCTGGTTTAGTTGTAGGTGGTTCTGTGAGGGGCAGGGAGTTGAACATGGTGATCTTTATGCGTCCCTTCCTACTTGAGACACTCTGTGTTCTATATTTATGTGCTGGTGTAACTATGGCACTGAAGGGGAGAGCAGGGAGTGATGTTCACGAGCAGATTGACAGTATTTGCCATTTGTGTGACAATTCTTGAGGCAGAAAGCTCAGGAGACTCATCTGTGTTGATTCTGGCCCAAATCCATGCGCCAAAACATTTCTGTGAAGGGAGCACACCCTTTTTAAAACATGCACATTATGAGCAGTGTTTGCTTTTAGAAGGCAGAGCACAATGGGGGGCAGCCTGTCCTGGTGGCTTGTGCTGTGTCGAGGTCTGGTGGGAGGGAGGTCTGGGACACTCCCCGAGTGCAGGAGAGCAGATTGTGCCGTTTAACAGGAGTTCACAATCTTGCACTTCTCTCCCCCACCCCTTCCCTCCCATTTCTGCTATTCCTCTGGAAGGAATAAAGCACAGCCAGGCCAGGACTCCTCTGCACAAGGTGAGGTCTCAGCAAGAGGAAGCCTCAAAGTATCCCAGAGACTGTGGCCTTGTTCTTTCCATATTGTTTCTTCTGCTGATTTGATTTGGTTGTGGGAAGGCTACAGGAAAGGACTAGTGAGAGTAGCTCATTGTTGTTATTTCAGCTGGAGGAAGAAAATACCTAAGAAAATGATTTGGAAAGTGAAGTTCCGTAAATTCACATGGTAATCCTTCTAAGTATGTGAAATATTTTTACTAGCATGGTTTTGTTTGCATTCCCTACTTCAGCTGTTTCAATATGGAAGAGCACTTTAGAATCTATATCAATTGTGACTGAGGTTTCAAGTATCTCCTTCCTGATTTCCTGCTCCTGGCCATTCTTTTTTGCTTTTATGTGATTTCAGTTGCAGGTGGTTGTATCATGATCTCTGATTTTTGACTTCCGATCTAATATTTTTTAAAAAACCTTGATGCCCTGAGTGGTGACCTTTCACCTCTAGGTTTAAGGATCAAACCCACTGTAGCTGGAAGTGACTATGGTATTTACATAACACTTTAAACTCAGATTAATACTGTAACACTTTTTCCATAGCTTATATTAATATTTTTCAGCCCTGAAACTGAAGCATTTGTGATTTTTCTGCCATATGTCTTTTAATGAAGTCTTATTATTTTGGGGGAAATCAGATTTTTTTATAGGAAGGTATCATTTGGTTCAACATCCCTTTTTCCCCACTGAAGAACTGTGTTACTGGAAGCTCTGTGAGGAGCTGTGACCTTTCCATCCTTGCCACTGGCATCAGGCCCTCCATAAGGGAAACCAGAAACAAATGCTCTTGGGGGGGTGTCTGCTCATCTCTTCTGGTTCAGCCACTCCAGAAGGCTGCAGTGCAGGAAGCACAACTACTTCTAAGAGGAATCTCTGTCCTTGTCAAATCTCCTTAAGGAGGCTTTTAAAACTGGAAAAAAATATCCCACAGTGGCACCTGGATACAAATCTATATGAATGATTTATTACCATGGTGATGAGTTTGCTGTAATTACTGACTGGATTTTTAATTACTGGACAAATTCTTTGCCTGTATATGCTCCTTGTTTTCCCTAATTTCCAGTGCTGGGCACTGATATAAATAAGAGGATGTTGCCATTAATATGGTACTGATTTCCATCCTGGGCAAACGTGTTTCCCTAGTGAACACTTCATGTCAGTGAAATTTCGGACATTCCTAAGGAAATGTGTGGCATGTGTCAGAAATGGATACAGCTGATTGGGAGAAATCTCCATGCTAAACTCTTTATTTTTGATTCATTTTTGCCTGGTTTCTTCTCCAAATCTCTCCCCTTTCACAGAGTAACACAGGCTGTTCACTAATGTGAAGAAGAACCAAGTGAATCCATGTTCTGAAAGTTTTCTTGCCTGCACCTGAGAGCTTGTTTTGGTTTCTTATGGAATAGAATGGACTCGGCTTGGTTGGAGAAGACCTTTCAGATCATTGAGTCCAACCATAACTGCCAAGTTCACCACTAAAACATTTTTCCACCAGATCTACACATTTCGTGCCACATCTACACATCTTAAACACCTCCAGTGAAGGTCACTTGACCAGTTCTAGTCAACTGGGACCTCCCCAGTTAGCCAGGACTGCTGATAAATGATTGTGAGTGGCTCTGTGAACATTCCTGCCAGCTCCCACACTTCCCTTGGGTGGATCCCATCCAAACCTGTGTTTAAGTGATGTAGAAGTTTCCTGACCAGCTGAGAACGGAAAGGTGTAACATGAGATTGAAGGGAACAGGGAGGGATTCCTCCACCTGAGTATCTGAGCAATGTTTATTGCTGCGTTTCTCAAAAACGTAGGGAAGAAGAAATACCAACTGCTGAGGATGAGCTGATGAGCTCACATAGCAAAAATAAATTTCAACACAAGAAATCTTGCCATGCGCTGCTTTTTCTTCTTGAAAAGATCGAGGTTTGTTGGCAGAATGTTTTAAAATACTTGTCAGGATTAATATTCTACATTAGTTGAAGGAGCTTGACAAAACACAGCTCGTGCTTGTGTGAGGGGCTGTGTGGGGCTTTTGCTGGCTGGGGTTAAACCATGGCTTCATCCAAAGCATTTTTTGACAGAATACACTTTATCCATAAAGGGGCTGTAGCAGAGTTATCGGTGATGGCTCATGAGGGATGGCAATGTAGAGAGTTGTAAGAGCCTGGCTACTAAAACAAGGACCAGACAACTTAGTGCCATGACAATCGATTTGACTCTGAGTGGGTGGTGTGATCCTCTAACAGGAATTTAATCATGTACCTTCTAGAAATAATGGGAATCCAGAGATGATTAAGGAAGAGATGAGAAAGAAAAAGCATTTTGGAGAAATTTCCTCACAGAGAAAATGATTCATTTTGGGCTGTGCTGTTAAAATGCAGCTATGGAAACTGCAGCTGTGGATGTATTAAATAAGAGTCAGGCAGGTGCTTACTGGAAAAAATGTTATGGATGGAAACAAGCACCAGGAGGAGTGGGAGGAATCTGCAGAACCAGCTTCCGTTTTTTAGTTACAGCAGAATAAATGTGTTATTCTGCATTTTTGCTGCAGATACACAACAGTTCTCAGTCTGAGCAGATGCTTGGCGGCCGTGGATTTTCATGAGCACTTGTCCAAGGGGCCATTCTCACCTTCTGCTGACATTTTTAAAAAGGAAGCAGCATATTAAATGCCAGGATGAAGGGAACAGTTTCAGGATGGAAAAGGTTGAGTAATGGTGGTGTAATCGAAAGCAAAATTTGGCCCACATCAGTTTCCTCTGAGAGGACAGTTTTTTCCATTAGTACTCCTAGCACGGGAGAGTATCTCTGACGTGTGACCGTGTACCAAAAGTTTAACCCTGAAGAGAAAGACAGAGAGCTGGAGATGTTTATTAGATATCGGGGAGGAATGCAGGAAAGAAAAAAGGGGATGGTTTTGAGTGTTTTAGGAAGAGGAGCTGAGAGGGTTCAGCAGGTTGCAGCCTGTTACTGGTGCCGTTGGGACTTTGAAAGGAGAGTCTGATGTTCTGCAGCAAGGGACTTACTGGGATGTGGGTCTGTAGTGAGACTGAAGGAGAAGCTTCCAGGAGTGTTCCTTACCCAGACCTGCTTGTTGTCCTTTGCTCTCACACTTCCTTTTGCTTCTCCGTCCTGACCTCTTGGATTCACATTTCGTGTAACTGCAGATGTTGCCACTGGTTTCTGTGAAGTCACTCCTATTTATGCCAGAATTTGCAGAAAAGGAAAAGTACTGACCATGAGGAGAGACAACATAAAAGTGGAGATACTCACTGAGGCTTTCTTTCCTGCTTCTCAGGTGTGAGTCCATTGATTCAGGGATTGGTCTGGATGCCTCTGGGTCATAATTTCAAAATAGTTTCCAGTTTATTTCAGTGCAGTTCCATTACACCCCGAGTTCTCCGTGTTGCCCCACTGCCTTGCCTGAACAACACCACCACAAAGATAGCTCCAAAATACAGCTGTAATAACAAAAGCCTCAAGGTTATTTCAGAAAAGCAGGAACCAGACCCTCAGCTGGTTCAAATCAGCACTGATCACTGCTCTGGAGAGACACGAATTTTACACTGAATGAAGACTTGTCCTGAGATTTCTTTTTGCAAATGGCACAGGGAGAAAGTTGCTGGAGAGGGCTGAGAAGAAAAACATCCTATTTTCTTTTGGGAGAGTTTAACACTTGTGACTTAAATGCCAACCATCAGTTCATTATCTCCTAAATCCTGAGGATATAATTTGCTAGGTAAAAACCACATCTGTTCTTCAGCTCAGTTCCACCTCTTTGAAAGCATGTCCAAACTACCTTTCTAAATGTTTCCATAAAATTAGGCTTGGTTACATATGTTTCATTGTGTGTTGCATGTTTCCATGGCACACTGATTTGCCAGATAAAGCAATCTGCAGTGTATTTAGTCTATCTTAAAGCCTTTTAAATCTGTCTCCTCTAAGCTTGAAATTCTCTCATTCAGGCATCCAGCGCTGTTGAAACCCCTGTGCCAATAATTCTTAATGACGTGTGTGTCTAGCCAAAGTAATTCTCCTCATTCAATTTGCAATTTTCCAAGTCAATCCTTTCAGCATTGTGACTGTAGCCATTTATTTTGCATTCTGAGACGTGCAGCTCTTAAACAAAATTATCCTGACTTTATAGGCAAAAAGGTGTCTTATAATGAAGGGCAACCAAACTCAAAATTTGTTTTGGAAACCAGGGATAGTTGATATTTGCTTGCTTGCTCTCTTGGGCTCAAAGCTGACTCCAATCTGTGTACACAGTCTTCCCTTAGTATTTGACAAAGAAAAAAGCAGAGCCATTTCTCATTTGGCGGCGTTATTTCCTCCCTGCTCTTGTTCAAAGAGCCTGCTGGACCGAGCCTTGGCTCTTCTGCTGTTTCCCATGCTTAGGAGCTGATATCTGCAGTGACCAGTAGACACTCTGCTGTTCAAACCTACACTCCTGGTTTATAGGAGCAGCATATTTAGGGTGTTCTGATGGAAAGAAAGAGGCCTTGTTGTGCCTAATGGCCAACCTCGGCCATCCAGGAGATCTTGGTGATGGGCTCAGGAAGGAAATTTTGCAGCCACTGTAAAGAGGATGGCAACAGCTTGGGTCTTTGGGAGGAGCTGAGGTGAAGATGACTAGTTGGGAAATGGGGGTTCTCATCAGAACAAACCAGAATGGGCACACATGTGGTTTTTATCTTCAGGAACCATTGTAACTTACATGCTCATTTTGTCCTGAAAACAAGAAGCTTTTGATCCCTGCATGAGGAAGATTTATGTGAACTCAAGAGGTTTTACTTTGGTCACTGTGAAAAAAAGAATTTATAAGCCTCCTTCATTTCATTCATTTATTTTTGCCTGTTCTTCAATACCCGTTGAAGGAACAGATACATTTAAGGATGTTTATTTTAAGTTGGTGCTCTGGATTGAAAAGCTTTTCCATCTGTTTCTGCCCTGCATTTGATATAACATTTTGCAGATGGCAGCATTTATCAGAATCCCACTGCAGACTACTTACTGGCTTTGTGCCTTCAGAAATGGGCTGTGTTCATCACCGCTGTAACTTCACTGAAATGGGTGGAATGACACCATGGATAAATCTGAGCCACCATCACAACTGCTTCCTCAAGTGTCACCGTGTGCTCTGCGCTCAGTGGCTCTGTCTTGGCTGACTTGTTTAATGTAAATATATTGAATTATCGTAGTGTTCATGATTACTGAATATTACTGGCTTGCTTTAAGAATCTCTTGGTTCTGATCTTTCCAGTTCATGAATGATTTAGGGACAGCTTTCAGGCATGCCATCTCAAATTGCAGCCACACATTTGCATATCCAAGCTATTTAAGCGGGCAGAAATAGGGAAGGTGCCTGTTGTCTTGGTTGAATCCCAGGAATGGCCAATTCAGCCAGTTTTTCTTTCTTTCACACATCCACAAAGAATCACACCTCTGCCATGTTGTTACTACCCACTCCTGTCAACGTTCTCCCAAATTTTGTGTTGTGTAAGTCCCTTGAGGTGCTGATCCTAAATGCTGCCCCTTGCCTTGGTGATTTCCATAGAACTGCTTATGGAGCCTGGGCCTAAGAATCACAACTCCATGTTCAGGTTTCAGGATTAGTTCCCTTTGGAATTTAATTTTTGGACTGTTTTTCATTTCACTGTCAGGTTATTTTTTCTGTAATATTTTACTTACAGAAAGGTGCGGAGTGGACAGCTGGAAGTGACATAGGTCATGAGGCCAAACATCAGGTTCAGTCAGGGAAGGAACATTTCCATGGTTTTTTAGCTTTCTGGAAAGAAATATATTTTGGGACCAAGCCTTTCATACCTACCTTCAGCCAAAATGCCACTTGCTTTGGAAAGTGTGAAGAAAATTGGTTAAGGACCCACATTAGTTAAGGGAGGCTGGAAGAAAAACGAAATTTGACTTTTTAAAGTAATTTTCCACCCTGCCTTCTTATATGTCAGGAGTGAAGGAGAATTCCCTGTTAGAAGTGTTTGCCACAGCAGAGCTCAGAGCACTGTTTGTTCAGAGCTGCTGTGGAAATCCCAGTTCCTGTCATGCTGAAGATTTACGTGAAATGACAAAATGGAGATTTAACTGTCACTTTTCCATGGCCCTGCTTTTTCACTCCCTTCCTTCATTTTTATTATGCTTTGACAATATTTGGGAGAGCATTTTTTTCTTACATTGTGATTTGATACTAAGGCCCTGGATGCCTCATTGATACAAGTCCACTCACTATTTCAGGAAGTGCTATTAATAATTAGTCTGGCCAGCATATCCCGGATGGCCTTTGTGTGAGTTAGAGGAGAGCCTCTATAGTTCCAGCTGTAACCCACTGCAGTAAAAAGAGAATTTCTTCTAAATAGTGCCTGTCCAGGAACTAATGCTCTGTTCTCAGAGCTGTGGGCTAGGAAGGAACGAGACCCTGAGCAATGTCAGTGTCACAGCAGTGCCCAAGAGCCTTCTCAGTGGTTAAACACATCTGAGGCATCAAGATGGAAAAATACTTCAGAGATTTTGTAAGCTGAAGGATAAGTTCCAACTATTTAGCGAAGTTAATGCTGAGCTCTTCTGACTCACAGCACTAAAAAGCTGCTCCAGTCTCACTGCTGAATCAATTAGCTCAGCCAGCACCTTTCCCATCAAAGTAACACCTTCCCTTCTTGCTCAGTTTTAAGACCTGATTCAATAACTTCAATAACAAAAATACCCAAAGCTCTGTTCCCTTCTGTACCCAAAGGTTGTTTGCATGTTTCACCTTGCCCTACTTGCACACCTACGTGTTTAAATTCCCTTCAAACCAGAATTTGCAGCCTGTGCTAGAAATCCAAGTCCTTGCAATCAAATCAGCTCTGTTAATATTTGTAGTCCTCCAGAGGAAATACAGTCCAGGGGTCTTTGGTTGGGGTAACTTTCGGAATCAGACAGACGCTGCTCTGGAGGGCATCAGTTTGTTTAACACAGCCAGGGGAGCTGATCTGGTGACTGCAAGAACTGCGCAACCCTGCAGTCTCACAACTGCAGCTGCAGAGGCTGGACCAAGGTACATTGGAGTCTGAACACACAGCCAGGCCTGGATCCCCTCAGGATGTGCTTCACCTCTTATTCTGAAAGCAGCATTGTGCCCGTAACCTTCACACCCCCACTGGTTCCTAGTTTGGTCACCAGAGTTGTCTGTGGGTCTCTTGGGTATGTCCTTGATTCCAGCAGAATTTTCTCTGTGTGGGTAGCTCTGTTAGCAATTTTTTGGCATTGTAATCATTGCATCTATCTTATTTTTATTTTTTTTAATGATTAATTAGTCAATTATGTGAAATTAGCTTTTGCAATTAAGGCATAATTTAGAAGAAAACATTGAGCAGATAATGCTCATTTGTCATTGAATACTTATAACTCAGGCTGTTGTAAATGTGAGGTGTTTCTAGTACTGTCTTTACTGCTGGATGAAAAACACTGACTAAAAACCCACCCTAATACAGTGCTTAGAGTGGCTCAGTCTTGTCCTTCAATACTTACAAGGAAATGGACGTAGATTTGCGATTTATGTAGGAAATAAAGTGCATTTGGGCTTTGGGAGGTTGATGCAGCTCTGAGCTGAACTTTTGTTACGTGGGGTTGAAAGGGCAATGGATGTAACTGGGTGTTATTTAAACTGTCACATAAAATGGAATTGAAAATATGGTACCTTAAAAGTTGTTTCTGTGGTGAAAAGGGAAGGACGAATCAGTTATTGCCTGTGTAATTGTTTGGTTATCCTTCAGATTGCTGTAAACTGCATGTGTGTACTTTTCAAAGTGCTTTGGTGTAGACAGACACAGACCTTTGCTCCTGAGGAATTCAATGATTTGCCCCATGGGAATTGCTGGGCTTGCTGGAGTTCACTTAATGACACTGATGGGTCAATTCTCTGCCAGAGCCAACAACTCATCTTCATCATCTTCTCAACTTCACATCTACTAATGATCAGTCCTCATAATGAAGGCATTTTTCACCCTGCCAGGAGTCACAAGGAGAAAAATTGATTGACAGAGTTATCTGGATTGTAGTAATTAAATCAGGGCAGACAAATCCCTGCTCTCATTATATTTCAGACATGTCTGAACCATGAAAAACAGAGCTGAAGCTGATTTGCTTCCTGCAGTTCAAAATGTGGCATTAAATGCTGTATATGATATATAGGGTTACAATACATGAGTGTGAACAAATTAGAAAAGACACAAGTGGTCTAAATATGGGTGTTGGTTTTAACCATCTTTAGTGAAATGTGTATATCAAGTGTCTGAAAAAAGCTATTAACATGTTTCAGGAAATGAACCTGAAAGGATGCCGTGCTTCCAAGGGGATCCAGGCTCCTTCATGCACTGGAGCAGCATTTGTGTGTTGCAGCCAGGTAACAGGGCTGGCAGGTAGAGACAGAGATGCTCCACAGTGAGACAGAGCACATGGAACAGGCAGGGAACAGGATCAGTGCTTGCCCAGTGGAACAACTGTCTGGGCTCTGAGCTCTCATGTAGAATGCAGATTTCCACTGTAGAAGCCAGAAAAGGATTTCAAATACTATTGGAATTCTTTTGTTGGTGAATTGCTTGTCGTGCAAGCACTTGCCTTGAAGGAGGATTTGTGTGCAGATGTTCTTTGGGTAATGCTGCAATCTGGATTCAAGAGTTGTCCCTTGATTATTTTTAAAGAATTTTTCTTCCCTCAGTTTGTTAAGCTGAGCCATTTTTCAGATACTGTAAAATATTGTACCCACTTTAAAAAGAAGAAGCTGCATGAACTTGAATTAACATTACCAGCAAATTAAGCTGATTTGATCTAGTTAATATTGTGTATATAAGATGTACTTTTAAAGAGAGGCAGATTAGGGTTTAAAGCAGGAAAATCGAGTAGGGAAATCTGGATACAGTGGGACAGCTGCTCAGATAATATAAATTGGTGCAAGTTCACTGAGCTCAGTTTAAAGCACTGAGTTGCATTTGTGGGGTATTTGGCCCATATATGATGTATTTTAAAACAAACCTTAATGATTCAGAAATGCAGATGACAGCTTGTGCTGGTTTTGGCCTAGCATTCAGACAAGAGAGCATTAACCAGAAAATCCTTTCAGAAGGAGTGAAGACTTTGGGGATAAAATGCCCATTCCCTTCACGTGGCTGCTTTGGTGGGTCCTTCCACGGGTGTTTTCAGTTTAATCTCATGAATGGTACAAATCCTCGTCTGGAACTGGAAACCAAAGCATGGGAACGCTTTGCCTCTGGTTCTGCATTTGTTTGGGTCTGTAGAAGTGCTTATGATGTTCTGGATCTCAGCAGATGCTGTCAGCATTAAGGAAAGGTTTTTAATTTATTTCTTTGTAATGTTATATTTTTCAAGACTTCAATCATTCCTGACTTCCACATTTGATGACACAAGGCCGTGTATTACAGGATGTTATGTAGGACACTCAGATTTAAAACCAGTCGTGCTTTGGGACAAGATTCCAATTCTCATACACTATTTTTCCTGTGAACTTGGATCCAAATTGATGAAAGTTCTTTTCTAAACCTTTCCAAGCAGAGTGTTAAGTTGTGGGGCATTGGGCTGGGAACCAGGAGATAGGTTTAACTCTCGGTCACTGAAATTGAGGAAGAGCCAATGACTACAGGAGGCCAGGAGAAGAACAATTAAATTCTCATCCACTGCCCTCCAAAGTGACTGAGAAAATGACTTCTAAACCTCCCTTAGCAATTTTTCTTCCCCCAAAGAATGATGAACTGTCCAGAAAAAAAGCCACATGTTAAGATGATGCCTCCATGGTGTTTTGTGGAGAAAAAGATATCCACAAGAAAGGTATGGAAGTGGGAAGTAGCATCAGAACCTTGGCTTAATCCTGTTTCTGATGCTGGCACTTGTGAGAACCTCCAGCATTTGAGAGAACTTGTCTGTTTGAATGCTTTTGTATGAAACAGATATAAACATTCATTATCTGCCTGATAGTGTAGGTGTTGTGTGAGTCTGAGATTGAGGGGGGTTACATGAGGGTGACCTGCCTGAGGACCCAGGGGTTTGGTTACTGGGGCTCTTTCTTCTTATGCTCCCTGTCAAAATATTCCACCTTCAGTTCAAACTGAGCCAAGGGTAAATATCTGGAGAGGCTAATGCTCCTGTGGAAGCTCTAATTTCCATCTTGAACAGGTTGAGCATCTTAGGAATGACAGCTGGCATGTCATGACAGTTTCTGTTGATGAGTCCGTCTTCCAAGAGCCTCATTAGAGTTTTTGCTCACATCCAAAAGGATTCTGGGAAAGAATTGTTCTGACATGAGTCTAAGAGATGTGCACATTGCAATACTAAATTGACTTTGACCTGTCAGTGTCTGTACAGGGCAAATTACCTGCTCTTGGCACGTTACTTGACACGCTTCGTTACTGTACGAGGAGGATTGCTGTTAAAAACTCTCTGTTTTTTGTATCAAAAGGGGCTTAGAATTATCCTATTTAGAGATATGCTGTGGTGTAGACTTGTAAATTGCCAGTGTGGAGGCCAAATTCCATATTGGGGTCAGAAAGTTTGTTGATGTGGTAATCACAGTGTGAACATCTGGGGCCAAACATGGGAGCTGGTCAGTGATAGCAATGGGCACTGTAAGTCAGGGCACAGAGGGTGCATGTGGAGCTGGGCTGAACTGTGGAGAGTCATTTTATTGGCCTGATCTTTAAAGGAATAATAACCTGATGATAAAGAAAATGAGGGAGGAAAATGGAATAGTTGGTCATTTGGCTGTGACCCCAAATACAGTTTCTAATCACACTCACCTGCAGATATTAAGGACAGCTGGGCGCCAGAGGTGTTGGACCACTGAGAGCTCCCAAGCCTTTGCAAGCCCAACCTCTTTATTTTTAATTCACCAGAACAGGTAAGGGCTTGATTAGTTTCAAAATCAAGCCTAACTCTCTTCCTGTCCAGCAAAGCTCATGAGAAGCCACTTGTCCTTTTGAAGCTTTTTCCTTCTGAAGAACTGATGTGAGCATGTATCATCCTCAAAGGCCACATTTTTATCCAGTGATGAAATGAAATTCATAACATGACTTTAATGGTCAATTATTAAAATAGGACAAGAGATCTTGTACTAAAAATTAAAGAAACATAATTTTCAAGATACTTCTATTTCAGTCAAATTCTTACAAATCCTGTGCTGAGCAAAAGTGTTGCACTTTGTTTAAGAATGGGGTAATGCTCATCACACCCAAAAGAGAAAGATGAAAACTACCACAGTTCATTTACTGACTTGGCGACTGTTGTTGGAAATCAGTTAACTTAGTGTTTTCCCCCTAAATACATTTTATTTCCAGTTTTGTGATGATGTTTGTCCCAGGTGTACACACACTTGTGAGCTGGAATAACTTGGCCTTCAAATGGCTGGGCAGACAAGCTTGAAATGGTGATGTGTCAGTGTGCCTCTTGAAAATAAGGACAAAGGGCAATTTGTTAGATACAGGATTTGCTACAGATTAGATATTCTAATAACATGTCTTTAAACAGTAAAGTTTAAAAGAAATCAAAAGGAAAAGGAATTGTGAACGTGTCTGTCATAGTAAGGACCCACGATTTACTTATGAAATATGGCAAGTAGAAAGTGGGCTTGAGAAATTTTCCTGTTTCCAAGCAGATCCTTGAAAGGCCGGGGATCTGCTGCCTCCTGTTTGGTTTCCATTCAGCCAGATGCTTTGGGTACTTGACCTTCTCCACTCCGTAGAACCCGATTCATTCTTTTTCCTCACTGGCTTTCTCTGCTTCTTCCCTGCCCAGTTCAAAAGGTCACCTACAGCTACTCCCTTTGTCACAACTGAAGAGTAATAAAATCATGGGCTGCAGTAAAGTCAAAAGATTTTTGTTGTAAACGTTGGCACTGACTTCCCTTGTGAAGCAGTGCTGGGAGGGAGGGACAGGTACGGGAGGTGTGGAAAGTAAGATGAGACTTTGAAGCACCTTCCAGAAATTCTATATATTTTTCCAAACATAATGGAACAACAAAACGGGTCAAGAGAAAAAACTTCCACAATCTTAGTATGGAAAAGGAGCAAATGAAATGTGGATGTCTCCAGGTCTATCCCCACGGCTCCTGCTGCTCTGTTCCCCTCTCGTGCCCCAGACCCACACAGCCTGTCCTGCTTTGTTGTTGCAACATGAAGAGGAGGAGTAAGGGTTCAGTGCTGGGAGATGAGAGGCAGCATGTGGCTTCCTCACAGCCTTCTACATTTCAGAAAGGGATCTCTCATTTGATGAAGATCCTTTTTTCTGTTTAGTCATAAACAGATGAATCCCATAATAGCCTCTGTTTCCTCTACTACAGGAGGTCTGTATGATTAATAAGATCTCCCTGTAGTGAATGCCAAGCCAAACAGATGAATGCAAGGCGCATCTGCTGTAGATTAAACATTTGGAAAAAACATTTTATAAATATTTTTTTCCACAACAACATATCCATATGGCAGTTAACTAGGGTATATATTTAAAACCTTGCATGTACAGTATATCGCCATGCATATGTATTTAATATACTTATTAAATAAGTACTTATGTTGTCACTCAACAGATAGCTTTTTGATATGACTTTTAATCTCTTTGAGATGTCAAATCAGACTGTTTGAAAGGACCACATGTGCCCTATCAAGCAAAACATGAGAAGACACTGCTTCTGAGTGGGTGGGTTAGTGGGAAGCAAACCTTTTATTTCATTATTTCTCAGAAGCAAGATGTGTAAGATAATTACCTGGTTAGGATGAGGTAAGTGTAAAATAACATACACAGAATATGGCTATAGAGATAAGGTTGTCCTGGGTACAATGAAGACATCCTGAGAAAACAGGGAGGTTAAACTAATTGGAAATTTCCTAGCTGAAAATCCTAAAATTTAAATTTTGCTTTACTAACTTCAAAACACTGAAATTATATCTCATTATAATTAGTATTTTGGACTTCCTAATCTAACTAGAATGGGTTAAAGGACTTCACAGAAATAAGAAAAAATTTTTTTTTCTAGTCCAATGGGGGGCTCCTTTTTTATTTTTATATCTCTCTGTCTGCCTTGGAGGACTGGCCCATAATTCTGGATTGATAAAGAACAAAGTCTGACAATTTATCCCAAATGAAAACCAAATTCAACAAGTAAACATTACCAGAGCAGCTATTGGCACTCTCACATAAGTCAATCTGTTTTTTTTAGTATGTTGTTCTTGTAAGACTTTGCAGTATTATTGTAGGCTGGTTTTCTGGTAGACTGGGATTTTTTTTGGTTTACTTGTCATGAAACCAAAGACCCCCATATGTGATTCAGAGAACCTAATTCCTGAAATGTTTTCTATGACTTTTCTTAACCGACCTTCCATTCCAGCAGCCAGAAAGAGGAAAAATCAGTGTTTCAGGATTCCATATGTGCTTGCTTGTTGTGTTGTCAAAGATCAAGACGTGGTTTGCGTGTGTGCCTGGAAAACTGGGGCACTTCTCTGAGGAGAGGGCTCTCTGAACCTGACGTGTGCTCTGGGAATGGCCAGTGCTTGTCAATTCCTGTCTGTCTGGGCTCGGAGAACGTGGATTTCCAGACCTTACAGCACGACACTTGCAAGCAGACATGACGTTTCCCCACATCCTTTTTCACAGATTGCAGAACAGAGGGAAATAATTGCCTGGCTTTGCTTTTATCACACACCATTAGGTGCTTTGCCGACTCAAACAAGAAAGACAAAAAGCGCCTCATGTTCAAGAAACTTTTAATATTTATGCTCATTACAGCTTCAGACTTTGCTGCCTAAATGGTTTGTTTTGGGGTGTTCTTGCCACAGTTTTTCTCGTTTTTCTGAGTGTCCTGAGGGCAGGTGGGAGCGTGGAGGTGGGAAGCTCCCTCACTTTTGAAATAGTGGCTTGATGACTCATGTCTCATTCTGCTTGAGAGGCTCATTTCTTGATGTCCTTGCTTTGCTCTTGAACTGAAGAATGCTGCTTCACTCTTTAAAAAAAATTATTTTGTTTCAATCAAATTGCCCGTGGAGTCTTGGAAAAATTACTGAACAAAATTTTCGCAAACTTTGTAGAAACTGGTGGATTTGATCTGGAAAATCTTAGAGTGGTCCTTTTTGCATGAGGGCTGAAAAAAACCCCACAGAATGTGAAGCTTTTCTGAGCACATCTACTTTCCAGAAGCATCTCTCTTCAGAGCCCTGATGTGAGCCCTCAGTAGCTGTTTGTGATGTTCACAGCAGGTTTTTTCCTACATATGTCAGAACCATACCTTAAATTAGTTTTCAAGTAGATTTAGTTAATTAGTTTAAAGAAAGCCACTCTTACTGTGCTTTAGCAAAGGATAATTTTAGACTGGCTTTGATTTGTTCCCAAGGAATTGCATTTAAGTTGATATAATCTAAGTTTATATTGATTTAATGGTGTCCCATAGCTCCTTTGTACTGGTTTAGCAGAACTGATTCATTTAAGTCCTCCTGAATTCTGGATTCCAGAAATGGATAACTGAGCTTTTCCAGCGTTGCTGTGAGGCTGCAGCACCTGGAGGGCTCCGTGCTGGAGGATTCACCTGGCTGCCCAAAGCACATCCAGAGACAGCAAAGGATGCAAACACCTCCAGCTCTGGCTGAGTGTTCTGGGTATGAACTTCCCTGCACGTGGGCAGAGAGTCCATCCAAGCAGGGAGTTGGGATAATTTCCCAGGTGTTCCCACAGCATCCTGTAATAACGTGGCAAGATCATTGTGTGGGGAGAAGGTGCCCAGACAGTTCCTGTGGAGGCACTGATAACATCCATCAGGGATGTGCTGTTCTTTCAAGGCAGAGATGAGTCTGCAGGGCTGGTTTGTGTGGGCAGCACGGGATCCAGGGGGATTAGGACTCCTTGCTCTCCTCTGCCATCCTCCCACAGCCTGACATGATTGCAGGAGAGCACAGGGTGCTCAGGATGCCAAAGGGGTATTTCTCTGAGGAATAATAAAAAAAATCCCTCTTGTTTTATTTTTTTACTGAAGAATAGCTTTAAGTGAAAAAGGGAGAGTGAGATGGGTTGAAGAGTGAGTCTTTATTTAAAATTTTATTTAAACCTGAGTCTTAACCTGTTATTTTCAGTAGGTTTATCTCAGAGGTGAAACCGAGTTGGGAAGCTGGTTCTCCAGCAATGTCTTCTGAGGTTTGGATTTCCTGGGCAGGGAGGCATTGCCTTATCTCTCTGATTGGCACAAACCTGTCTGAGATGTGGCTGCTTGATTGTGCTACACCCTCTTCTCTCCCAGTTGGATTAGGACTGGTTTTGGCTCTTGCTCTGAGCTCTCTAGATCATCACAGCAATGCCTGGAGGTTGTGAACAGACTTCAGTCCTCCCCTGTCTTTGCCAAAATGCCAGACCACATTTACCAGCAGAGATTATAGAAAAAAACACTTTTAACAAGAAACTTCCAACCATGAAAAGATATTTTCTAGGAAAATTCTTTCTGTTTCACTATAAAAATGCTTGTCCTTGGAAATACAAGCCCTCTTCATTAAAGACAGTACTTGGAGAAATCTAAACTGTTCTGCTTGTAGGACTTCTTGTAACAATAAAATTAGTTTTTATTGACAAAAGTGAAGAGGAAGAAAACACACCATATGTTCCCATGATAAACAACTGCTTTCCTGTTCATCTAGAGTTCAAACAGCAGTCAGGGTACAGTTTGGCTGCCTATGGCTAAGGACTTTTAACTTCTCTATTTGGCTAAGGATCCGCTGCAAACACTTTGCTCTGTCTAAGGTGAGAAGTGCATTCAGTGAATAAAAAAACAGTTTGGGGCTGGGAAAGGGAATGACAAACTTTTATCTGAAAATGTCACTTTAACTCTCTCTATAAGATACCCATGGTTCCCAGCCAGTATGTTTTTGTGATTTAGCTACATTTCCTGCCAGATTATTCAGATGGATACAGATCCCTTGCTCCTGCAGGGTGGAAACCTGAATAATAATTTGAGCTGCAGAAAGCCCTGGTGAATCGCTGGCCTACTTTCCTGTCCCAGGGGAAGGTGCACTTCTCTAATCCAGGAGCCATTGCTTTGGCAGATGGCTCTATTTACTCAACGAGCAGGTCAGGACAAGAGGAAAAATGGAACATAATAATCCAACAGTATTCAATTAAAGGTAGCTCTGTGCAACTGTACCTAAGTCACTGCTGTCGAAGCCTCTGGGGAGTGTGTTCATTTTTCAGCAGTGTTTCCTAAGGAAATGAGGCTGTCTGCCTGTCTGCCTTTCTGTCTGTCAGTATCTGTCCTCTCCCATTAATTTATTCATCTGTTTGCCATTATCAAGGAAAAATGACCAAAGAGAGGAGTTTTCAAACATACGAAATTCCAACACAATTAACAGAACTTGGCAACTGAGACAGGAGGGGACCCTGAGGGTCTCCATGGAGGGGAAAGGAGATGGAACTGTATCCAAACATTCCCAGTCTGGAGAGCAGGTCAGACCTGTTGGCCTCAACAAGCATATTCTGTCTAAGTCTGAACCAGGATGGTTCTTCTTGTCCATCCAAACATCTGGGAAATGTGGGAGCAGCCTGGGGAAACTGTCAAGGACAAGATGTTAGAGACATAACAGATAGAGTAAGGTAAGACAGAAAAGCTCTTAGAAAAAAAGATTTGAAAAACCAACCGAGAAAAAACATTATGGGTTCCCAAAACATTGAACATTGGGTATATTAAATTTCATCTCTGTTTTGACTGAAGCCCCAAAACTGGTTTTGGAACCAGATGTACACATCAGTATTATTATGGCTTTTTTATTGCTAGGCAAGAAAAATAGCATTTGCTTCAGCTTTCCTGGAACTGAAAGAACAGCGAGAGATGGCAGAGCAGGTTCAAGTTCCAGCTGATTATTGCATTCATTAGAAATGGGCTGTCTGAAGCAAACAATACAGGCAAACCCTGGAGGAAGCAGGGTGAGAGGGTTTGGGCTCTTTCCTTTGTATGCTGTTCATCCCCCCAGCAGATCAGATATTTGGAACTCTTTCCAGACATTTTTCATTTTGTTGGTAAATAGGCATGCACTTGTTCTGGGATTTCAGTCCCCAACTGTTCACTTTATCCAAGGGAGAAAGGCAGGAACATAAGTGAAGCTCAAACAATAAAACCTCAGAATGGGTCAGGCCAGTTATTATTACATGATTTCAGGCTTTGAAAGGTCATTTATGTTTTCCAAGTTGGATTTATTTTTTACACTTATTTGTAATATTACCTCGCTGTGTTTCATAATGTCAGGGAAAATGTCTGGTTTCGGGCCTAAAATGTCAAAGCAGCATTTTCAAAATCACTCAGCACTGAACCAAATGTTTTTCTGCTGGAGTCAGTGGTAACACTCCCATTTGTCTTAAGAGGCTCTGGATAGTGCTGAATGTTATGGAAATCCACATTTGTTACCATTTTTTCAGGCTGTGCTCCTGCACGTTCCCCTTCCTTCTCCTCTTCCATAGGCCTGTTCATACGTGGAATGATTCCTAGTAGGAAAGATAAAAGCATGACAGTTAAGAGTCCTGGATTCACTTCCAATCCTCCCTAATGACTACAGGTTAAATCACAGAACTGTTTTATGCCTTGATTTACACCTAAGTGAGACATAAAATCCCAACCTCAGAGGGCCTCACAGTTCACCAGCACCTGGGCATGACAAAACTGCTGCTTCAGCAAGTGCCAGGTGTATATCATGGCATAAACTGCTCCTGTAGTGTTGTGAGAAGTAATGTGCATGAAGCTGATGCAGTGTAGACATACACCTCCATCTGTGCCTCCATGTTAGGGAGTTATTCTGGATGTACTGACTTTAACAACCAGAATTTCCCTAGCAAGGAAAATCTAGGTTACTTTAATAAGAAGAATCTATTGTTGATAAAACCTTCCCAGTGGCTTTGTCATGGTGAAAACAAAAAAGGGGTGCACAGAATAAATTAATTTGCGGTTCCAATAACTGTGGTTCAAAGTGAGGTGTTTTTTTAATGGCTCGTCTCCCAGTCAGCACACAGTGAAACATCTCTGCTGCAGGAGTAGGTAGGACATGACCAGTGCCATATTCTTAAGAATAGCTTTGCTTTGCCTACCCTACAGATATCTTATGTCTTCAGTTTTGAGTATTGCCAGATAAAAAACCTCTTAGCACTCAGATTTTCTAATCCTCTAGACAAGATAAAAAAATCCAACATTCCCCTATCGTTGTCTGCCCTCTCCCGTACCTTGCATTTCTATCACATCAGCTTAGAATTACCTGATAAGAGAAGTAGGAGTGTGCAATAAATTTGTGCTTCTATACAGCAAGAATATTCCCTTTGACTTGTATTCAATCCCTCGGTTTATGAACATTATCATTCTTGCTGATAGCCTGAGTTACTGCAGAGAATTGCTGTGATAAAACAGTATGAGCCATGTGAGGGGGGCTTTCTCCTGGTGAGTGTTTGGTAGGAGAGAACCATCAGGAATATTGTTCTTCACCCTGGATGGACCTGTGGTGCTGGCTGAGGCAGCTCAGGCACGTCATGGGCTCCCAGAGAACCTGGTGACTTAGAACTCCTTCTAGAAGAATATTTCTTCCTCCTGTGGTATTTGTACAAATTCCTCTGCCCTGCTACCTGGAGGCAGGAACAGAGAGAGGGTTTGGCCCAGGATGATGAAGAAGCAGGAACAAATAAAATTCTGGTCCTGAAGCACTGATTTTAGTGATGGCGGTTGTTCAGAATATCTCTAATTGAGTTACCACAAAGCTACCGCCTGCAAAGAATTAATACTGATCCCATTAAAACTTCTGTAAGTGCTCCAGTTTACATGGAGAGAGCTAAACCTTGTGTGGCAGTGAGTATTGGCAGGACGTAGCTCTTGAGCAATAAAGCTCAGCAATACTAACTTCATGATTTGGTTTTGCTGTCAGATGGTCATAATTCCAGCTGAATTTGGGATTGCAAAGATCTTAGAAAAATGTAGGTTGCTCTGCTGTCCTTCACGGCCTCTGACATCCTGCTGCTCTTGGGCAGTGGGAAGCTGAGCTTTATTTAAACAATATTTATAACATTACTAGAAAGAGTCAAATTACTTTTTCTTTTTAAAATCGTATAGAACATGGTAAAATCCAATGAAATGAAAGTGAAAAATATGCTTGAATTTCAGTCTGCACAATCAGATGCAATAGTCTGTGTGTAAATGGATTAACATGCCAAAAATATAACTTGAGGCGAGAAGTGTAACTTCCCTCAGTAAATTAACATCAATAATTATAAGCTGTAAACAGTTGCAGATATAATTAAGATTTGAGGCCCAAGGGTTGCACATGCCTTGCTGCAACTGATATCAGACTCTGTGATCTTGATGTTCAAGTCCCCTCCAGAGACAGCAAAGTTAAGAACATCCCCCTTTGCAGAAATAAAGTATCAACATTTTAGGAGCATTTGCAAAGTTCTTCTTTCCCTCCATTTTAAAGACAAACTAGGCTCTTTGTCAATAATTAGAGTTTTCTGTTTTTCCCTGTGCTATTCCATTATTGTGCCTGCTCTCATTGCAGCTGATGTGCCAGAACTTCATGTCAGAACATTATTTTTCAAAGGGTTAAATTAAGCAAGTCGTTGCAGTCCCTTGCAGACAGAGAACTGTCCCCAAAGAGTGGAGGGGATTGCTTTGTTAAATTTATAAAGGGGGGAATAAGGGGGAGAGAGAGGAGGAGGAAAGGGATCCACTGTGTGGAAGGAAAAAAGCAAAACAAGTGCTTGTGTTTGAAATATCCTTTCAGAGCTCCAAATAAATGGGAAGAAGAAAGAAGGAAAAAAATAGCCAGAGTAAGGGTTTCACGTGAAACTATTTGGGCATTTTTCAGGATGTGAAGATTATTGGTACCTTTAAATGGAATATTCAGAACTTTGCAGAAAAAGACATTAAAGAAAGCAATTGGTTGCTCATCATTATGGGGAAACAAGCCCCAGTCTGTTGGTTAAGAGCTCATGCTTCAGCAAAGAATTCGTGTACTTTGTGGGTATAATTTGCCTTCAGAGTTATAATTTTCAGTGAATTATTTGTATCACTGGAACTCCTTTTGTGTAAGTCCTTACACAAGTTACAAAATGCCTTAGGTTGTGTAGAATTTTCCCTTTCTCCAAGAACACCTGTTCTGGCGTTTGTGCACTCAGAGGACAGTGATGCAAAGGCCAGGCTGTTTGGTAGGGGTGGCAATCAAAAATTACTCCTGTTCCAGGTCCAGAATGGCCCTTGTTTCTGCACATAACCACGTACAAGACATTAATTAATAGTCTGACATTAATTTCATGTGATGGGATCTGCCCTGTTTGCTCCACTATGTGGGGAAACCCTCAGATGGCACTTAAACCAAATGCAATTTTGCTTCACTTAAAGACATCTGGCAGAACAATAAAAGGTGGCCTGAATGTCTATGGGAAAAAGGACCAGGAACATAATTTTATCCTTAAGGTCAAGGAAAATAAGTCTGTGCACTTCTGGAATCTGTGAATGGGGCCTGGGTGATGTACAGGTGATACATCAATGACTTAAATGTTTGCAGCCTTTCAGTGCTTGTAGGATCTGCCTCTCAAGTGTCTTTGAAATGTTCCTATCAGGGTGTAAACTTGGTTTAAATGTGCTTTTACTGACACACTATAGCACAGAATGATTATACACAGAACTTGATAAATCCTCAAAGAAAACAGCCTTTGAAGAGGGTTGAAAGTTGTCGTGTCAAGCAAAACAGAGGCAAAGCCTTCAGTTCCTGGCTTAACAAATGAGTGGAAAACAACTGAAGCTTAGGAGAATTGCTTGTCTGTTTGTAGTGATCCTCGTGGTTTGTGGGGAGGCCACATCTTAGGAAGTTATTGCTGGTAACGGGCACATGCAAAGAGGAGATCGGAAAAAATGGTGCAACAAGTTTTTCCTTGATCCTCCTGAAATATTTTTGTTTCCATTAAAAGATACAGAAATGCTCATTTCACTGTTAAGAAACCGCTTGGCCAGGAAATTATTAGAGGAGGAATTTTACTTCAGTGGTTGATTTTTAGAAAAAACAAAGCGACAGCAACCCAAGGCTGGCCCGGGAGCCCCTGGATGTTTGGGAAGAGCAGAGGAAGGAGCTGCTCAGCTCTTCCTCCAGCTCCACTCTGCTGTTGTCATCCTCACTGTGCCACCTCACGCTCTTTATTGCTGCTCTACCCGTGCCACCCTCCAGCCCTGCCTGGAAGTCACACAAGGTGAAGGCAGCTGAAGTGTTACTCTAACTTGCAGCACCTCTATAAATCTCTTAGTAAAGCACCAGGGTAGTTTTACAAGTGTAATGACTTTTTATTTTATTACCCAGCATGCAGTACATGAAGCTGCTTTCCCACAATGTGTAAATTTAGTGAGGGAGAAAACTCCGTTTTCCCCATCGCTCTGCCATCAGCTGCCTTTCTGAGATCAGGGAGCATTTGGAAATGCTTCCCCTGCCTAAATTCTGAATGACTAGAAAATAGGTTAAAAGTGCCACTTTGTACTGTAGCACTTTACAAAAGTGTGTTTTGTTTGACAGGACTTAATAAAAAAAATCTTTTAATCTCTGTCACTGTGGGTAGGTGGGAAGGCCAAAAAGTCTAAATGTTTTAAAGGAAAATTTTAATTAGTATGCAAATTTGACTTTCTGCATTAAAATGTCATTTACTAAGTAAATGTTGTTGCACTGGAAGTTCAGATATTTGATCATTTTCTGTCAAGGTGCCTTTGCAAATTTCCTGAATGTAATAACAGCATTTCAAAAACAAAATGAAATTCTCCTTTTGTTGCAATGCACTGGGTCTGCTCCACCAAAGGCTGTGTGACTGGAATATCTTAAATCAGCCACCCGCTTATAGTGCTGGCTCTCCTTCCCCCAGTTTGCAAATTTTGTTGTCCTCTTGGTGCCTGAAGAGGTTTCCTGAAACAATGGAGATGAGAAATGTATCCCTACATGCCATAAATTTAAATCATTGAAGCATAGCAACAAAATGATTACAAAAACTATTGTAGTCATTAGAATCGAAGGAGGTGGTTGCTGAGTTATTGTCAGCCACCACTGAAGGTTACAGCAGTGATCAGCATTTACAGGGTTAGGAAAAGCCTCACACACATTTTGAGAGTTAACTGATTTCATTGTCTCAATAAAATACACATTCCTGTCTCCTGAAAATGGACAAGATCAATGGTTGAAGGCCCAGCCTTGCTTTTAACATAGAAAAAGAAAGGTTCTTATATAAAAGTGGTGGTAAAATAATTGTGAGACAAAAAAAAAAAAAATAGGGAGGGCAAATTTAATAAAAGCAGGAAATTCCAAGTTTAGTTTCTTTTCTTCAGTGTCTGTGGGGTCAGTGGTTGCTTCTTGCCACCCTGAATGAATGTGGTGTCTCAAACTGCACCTTATATGGAGCTCTTGAGGGATCAGAAACATGGCACATGGGAGCCATATGTTCAGCACTTGCCATCATTTATTGAGAGCCGAGTTCAGGGCTGAAAACTGATTTAAACATCCATATTTAGAGCTCCTAAGTACAAAATAAGGCACAAATTCTCACGAAAGTTGAAGACAGAAGAGAAAAAGCTGTGACCCAACATAGAAGTGGTTTTAAAAAAGAAGCAAAAAGGGCGGGGGAATTTGGTTTCTCTGAGTGCTGAGAGCCTGCCCTGGGAATGCAGATCCCTGGCTAAGGGCTGCCGTGGGAAGGTCCAAGGCTGGTGGATGTGGAGGCCTGAGGTTTATTGTGAATGGTGTGCTCACTCTGGATCCATCAAAGGTCCAAGGAGAAAGAACCTCTCCAGTGTGAGGAGAGGGGGATTGCTCTTTCTGTCCTCCCCTCATCTTACAAAGGTGCAGATTTGCCTGTGATATCCACACACATGGTGGAGAACACAAGTGACACAGCCTTTGGCAGAGCTTTCAGGTTTTGTCTATGTCTCTTATAATTTCATTAACTGGGTGTCCCACATGAGCATAAAATGGGCAGTTGGGTGTTCGTGGTCTTGAGGCTTCTTGCAATAAATCTAGAAATTGCACATAACCCAAGGCAGCAGTGCTGAGAAGTTCTCTGTGTTCCTCACAGCCTTGTGCTCGTTTGCTCACACCTTTACTCGTGTTGTGACCTTGGCTGGAAGCACCTCTGTGTCCAGGAAGAGTCACTGACCTGACCTGGGATCTGCCATCTCTGGCAGGATTGGGATGTGCTGGCAGGAAAACATTCCCTGTTAATGGCTGTACCCCACCTATGAATGGACACCGGGCATTGGCTTCTGCCACTGTTAATTGGCCCTTTTGATGTGCATGAATTTTGTGTTATGAAAGAACTTATAGTGGATTTTTCTTTTGAATAATAGACATTTTGGTGGTTAAAAAAAAAAAATAATAAAAAACCTCCAGCAAAAAACCCAAACTCCGTTGCATATGAATGTTTTCACTGTGTTAGCAATTTTTGTATCTTATTGGCAATGTTCTAAAGCACTGAAGATCGAGACTGCTCAGTTCCCTAGAGGTCCTTGTAATTACAACAAAGACTGCTGGAGCATGAAAAAAGTCATTTGGCAAAATGGTCCTCTTGGCTTCCTCTGTCTCATCCTCCCCTCTCTCTGACTTCCAAGTCCTCTTTGCTCAGTTTACTAGACAAACACATTGTTTGCCGTTCGCCAGGGCAGATGTTTGTTTAATTCAGCACCTTCTGCTTCTTTCCCCAGCCGGAGGAAAGTCACACTGTTCACTCTTCTCTTTTCTGTTTACAACGCCTCTCCCCTGCCAGCCAAGGTGCAGAAAAGAAGGACAATGGTGCAGCTCATGACAAGTGATTCCATGTTCCAGCATTTCTAGGAGCTTAACCACCATCTCCTGTATTCTATAAATAGCACATGACAAAACACAGCGAGCACCTCACTGGATTGTCTCACTGTGCAAGGAGGCTCGGTCCAGCCACGGAATATTTAATGTAGAGAACAAATCCTCTTTTTTTTTGAAAAATCATGAGATCTCAACTTGAACTGACTCATCTCTGATCCAGCAGAGTCCTGCTGGAACAACCCTGCTCTGGAGAACTGTTACTGCTTGAGAAGGTGTTTGTCTTGTTGTCTGGACCAACTATGATGCAGAGTCAGAGGGGCTGCAGAAAGTCAGCATAAAACCTGTGTATCACTTTAGTGCTGATTTGAGGGCTTAAGAGGACATATAACTCACTAGATGCTGTGATGTTAAGGCTCATCCATGTTCCAAATAAACCCTTGCCACTGAAATCTGTGTTCCAAGAGTCTCAGCAAGAATTTGGATTTATTCCTGCCCCTTCATTCCTGCCTTCGTCTATTCCCGTGTGTGACTGACATGGTGCTTTCTCCTCCTTTGCAAATTTCCTCACAAATTTTTGGCTTTGTGCATATCTCCTCCGCTTCTTGCCTTACTCATGCATCCGATTTCTCTAAAGCTCTGTGGCTTTCTCTACATTCCTTCCACAAAGGATGGCTTCACATCCCGAGCAGCAGGTCAGAGAACTTAACTCTGAGTGGATGCAGCACAACAGAAGGATGAGCAGATATTCTTCTTTTACTTTAACAAACAATATATAGTGCCATTTTTCCTGATCAGCCTGTACGTTTTCAACAAGTCCAGAGGTAATTACCAGATTTATATATATCTTACTATCAATGCAGAGCTGGGCTTTTATCTACATGCTGTATGTTTCTGTAAATAAAGAAGTGCTGTAATCGTCATCAGAACCATTTGTTGCAATTTGAATGCCCATAAATAAGGAATAGACAATGCAGGTTATTCATTACAGACTGGAAAAGCTGTATATTGGCTTGTTACCCCTTGGCAGAAGCCAGCCAGAAACTGGAGGTTTTGCAGTGCTTGGTCCTGAGTGAGTCGTGGAGAGCAGAGTGTCTGTGATTCCATCCCACAGCCCTGCAGGTTTTCCTGATAATGCTGCTGCATTTACTCCTGCTGTGCTGGAAACTAACAGACCTATCGGAAACTTTAGCAAACCTTGCTGTGAGCTTTACATTTCTGTTTTACTGCAAAGCTCTTCACTTTTCTAGGATGCAGTCTCAGATAAGCCAGCAGAAGAAGGGACTTTGTGAACATATTATTTTTTTATCTCAAGAAATCTCTTTGGATTTAGCTCTGTTTCTGATCCATTGGAAACATTCATACCTGCATGAGCAAATATTTTCTTACAACAAATATTCCTAATTCACAGAATTCTCTTATTAGCTTCATGCAACATCTTTTGCACAACTGGAATAAACTTTTTTAAAAAAAACAAAAAAAGCCAAAATTACCCAATGAAACAGATTCCACAGTTTTTATAGTACTGAAAGCTTTTGGGGACAAAGAAGTGGTGCCAGTGTGACTTGGAACTGAATTTGGCTCAGCCTTCTCCAGAAGAATGAATCAGAGCCTTGTATACGGCAACAGTATAATTCCCTTGATTCCCTCTCTGTCTCGTTCTTGTCACATCCTTCTTATTTCTTGATTTTATAACTGTCATAGACTGGACAGACAAAGATTTTCATATTATAGGCCTCTAAATCCTCCTTTCTTTGAAGGAATAAACTGAATAGCTGATTAATTTAATGAACCCTTTCTAGTTTAGATCATAGCCCCAGGAAAGCAGCGCTTTCAGTTTTCTGTCTCATTCTTCTAAAAGACCAGAATATCTCTGATTCTGTTTTCTCTCTGTCTTCATATTGGCAGTGTTAGTGCTGTCAGCAGACACAAACATCTTCATTTGATATTCTTATTTAACCCATTCAGAATGCTTGATAACACATGAGGTTATCTCAGGGTTTGTGGTATTACTTTATGAAATCTGTGAGAATTCATGGAATGCAAAACTTCTCCTGATTTTACCTGGGCCAGAAAGGTAAAAGACATCTGTTGGAAGTGATCCAAGGCACAATGATGTCAGTGGGAATCTTCCCACAGACTTCAAGAGCCCGAAAAGCACCTGCACAGATCCTGTGACTGATGAAGAAGAAAGCTGGGAGATGCCTGTTCTGGCCATGAAGACTTTGTGGAGCAGCTAATTTCAGTTTCTTAGACAACACTTGTGTGTTGAAATACTTAATTCCCTAAAGCATCACTTTTCTCTGCAACTCATGACTCTTTCCAATAAAGTGTAATGCAAAATGCCACCTGCCAAATTCTTCCCTTGTTTATGTGTTCATAACAGAGCAGTGAACAAAATTCTCCTTGCACTTCATTGGTTTGAGAAGGTAACTCCATGTCTGCCTATTGAAGGATTACTGGGGGAAAACCCCCAACCATTTTATGAGAGACAAAGGGCCTGTGGATTTCAGCTCAGCTGCATAAATATCAGTGAAGGCAGAATTGAGCCCTTATTATTTCCTGTCTGCTGCATTTCTCCCATTTTGTCATGGCAGCTGTGTAGATGGAAACTCCCAAGATTTCTACAGCCAAGTCATCCTTCACCAATAAAGCCATACTGACTCACATAATAGATTAGACTGTCACACTAAACCTGACAAACAACATTTAATATGTCTCAAATTGCATCCGGGCAGATATCCCCGTAAACGACCGTCCCTACCACGCAGATGTTTCCCATCTCTTTGGAGCAGCTCCGATGGTCGGGCCAGGCACGAGGCTCTCCTGCTCTTACCCGCTCAGAACTCCCAGAGCCCTGGTGGGATAATGGGTGACCCAAACTTTTCTCCTGGCGAGGCTTTCCGTCCGTTTCATAGTTGTGCTGTTCCATTCCGAGGGGAAATCCATGAGCACTGCTGTACAGACAGACAAGGTGACACCGAGGTCTGTCATTGGAGGCCTCCCGAGGTGACTCCCTCTGAGGCTGACAGGAGTCTCCTGTATTTCTGAGGAAATGTTTAACAGTTTTCCGCAATTTTACTTCCTCTCTTCCCTTTATTTTGCACACAAACCATTCTCATTTACCTTTAGCTTGCAAAAATAGAGCTTTTGCACAATGCAGAGCTGTTATCAGCAGTCCCGTATCTGTTTTCGTCTTCTAACTATTCTTTTAACTTGCTCCAGCCTAGGGCTGGTTTTGGTTTTTTTTCAGACAAGCTCTCCCCAATCTGCCTCCTTCCCAGATTGTTTATGTTCGAAAGACTTCTACATCTGCTGGTGCTAATCTTCACATCCTCACTTATTTCCATTGGCCTCTGTTGTCCCTTTTCCCATTGAGTTGAATTTCAGTTGTATCATCTCCAATTGTTTCTTTAACGTTTTCCAGCTCTGTGCAGTCAGCTTTCTGGTGCACCGTAGGGCTCCAAATTGAAATTCCTCTGGGCAGTTCACATTTCTTTAAATTTCCATAAGGTGAAAATCTCTTGGGACTCTTGCACTGAGTAATATTTCAGATGTAAGGATAACCCTGTCCCAGCTGTGCAGAGGTCTGTGTGAGGGGAGGGATCGACGAGATGGATGCAGCACAGACAGGCTTCCTTCGTTATTCATCAGTGTATCTGATTGACCCGTGTGACAAATAAACCCTTGTGCAAATGCAGGTGTTTCCCTGCCTGGCAGGAATTCCAGAGGGCTGCTGACCAAGCTGCTGTAGGATTTGGTGGTGGCCAGAACTTCCCACCACAGCAGCACCTTTGATTACTGAGTGAAGACCTTTAGCTGCTTGCTGGAGACCAGCTGCTGGAAAACATGTCAGCCAGCACATTAACTCATGTTTTACTCAATTAACTTGCTCCAGGAGGTCCTAGGGATCATTTTATTAATCCTTAGGTATCAAGACTAAACCAGTGCAGATTCTGGTAATGTTACCCCCAAGGAAGTCAGTGGCAAAAATCCAGCTGAAGTCTGGTGGGTGCAGGAAGAGCATTGATACGAGCCAAGATATTCACAGTCAGAACTTGAGCTCTGCCCTTCCAGAGCCTGATGTTTGGAAGGGGAGTGCAGTCACAATGTGAGCAGATGCTCTGTCCTTCTTAGCCTCCCATTTCCTCCCTTTTGCTGCTACGTGCCAGAGATTCACAGAGATCTCTTTCAAAGGCAGGGCTTTGTTTCTTTATCCACTTTCCGGTGTTGTGCTCTGCTTGTTTCTTTCAATTTGTCCTAAAAAAAGAGAAAAGTAAAACTAGTTCTATGAGACTACAGGGAGGAAAAAAAATTCTCTGGAGTTTCTTCAGCATCTTGGCTAGAAACACAGCAAGCACTGTCATTATGGTTAGCAACAAAGGACGCGGCATCGCTTCCAGCAAAATCACCACTTACTTCAGTGTGGGTGAGATTAGGCCAGGAAAAACCCCAACCGAGTTTAATAGAGGAGAAACTGACTTTGGCTGAAACAATACGCCGTGCTCCAGACCTGCAGTGAGAGCCTTAGATCCAAGTCTCAAGGAGGAACTGCCTTTCCCCTGGTACCTTCCCCCAGGGGTTCTGCTCATTATTCCACCAAGCCTAACAATCCCTCTTTCCCTCTCTCTCTAGCGAGATCCTTTGTCCATCCTCTTTCACATCCCCACTTAGCTGAAACGGTGGAGTGCAGGTCGTTCAGATAAGCACAAACTGTAATTAGGTCGTATTCTGAGTAAATAATATGTGGGTGGGAAATGGAAGGAAGGGGGAGGGAGAGAGAGCAAATGAAAGAAAGAGGCAGGGGTTTGGCAGGGTTACAGAATTGCAGCAGGCTTCTTGTAAGTCTTAAGCTAAAAATGGGAGATGTTTGCATTAAAAAAGAGCTTTAATAGGTGCTATGAGTTGGCATTTTTGGTGATTAGGTAGACAGGTATTTATCATTTTAGTAAATGTTAAAGCTGAAACCGTGTAGTACCCATTGTGTTCCAAGCCTCACTTCCAAGGGGCAGGAGGTTTGTGCTGTGCTGGGGTGGGAGGGCAGCCCAGAGCCTGTGCTGCTCCCACTCCGGCCTCAGGAATCTCGATGCCTGTAGGGAGCACCTTCCCTGCACAGGAATAAAGGGCAACCACACGTCATGAACGGTGCCTTCAGCAGCTGCAGCCCAAACAAGTATTGCGTTCTCTTCACAGCCCCCGGGCAAGCTGATCCCAGGATGGGAGAGGAGTGAGAACCTTGGCGTGTTCCATGTCCTCCCTCACCAGGTCCCCTGCCCCAGTCAGCAGCAGACCCACATTTTCCTGGTCATCCTTTTACAGCTGAATTATTTGCTACTTAGCGGATGAGTTTAGCAACGCTCGGGAAAAGGGTTTCCTTCACATGGGAAAATGAGACTTTTCTTGCAAGGTCAAAAACTGAAAACCTTATGAATTGTTTTGGCTGAAAAATTGCCAAGGAACACAAGATAATTCACTTTTTTGGACCATGTTTGTTTACTTTGTGATGAAATAACAAAAATGTTTTACGAAAGCAGACTCTTTCCTAGAAAATCAATGTTCTCATTTGACAAAGGCTTAATGGAAAAAATGCAGGTTGCTCTAGGGATTTGTTTGAGAGCTTGTCCTTCACAGAAGTGGTGAAGACCAGTCCTTGGTTAGAGAGGAAGAGTGCCACATCCCTCTGCAGGGTGAGCCTGCAGCCCTGCTTCTGTGGCTCAAAGGAAATCCTGGTGTGTCTAAAGACCTCAGAGGAGGTTGTGGGACAGATACACCCAAAAGAAAAGGCTGCCTCGAGATGAGGTTATGGTCAATCTCCACGTGTTTCTCGTCAGTAGAACAGCTTTTGTTCCGCTTAAATTCCTTACAAGAGATTTTGGCTTCCATTGGAAATCTACAGGTTACCAAGGCTATTGAACTGTGCATTATCAGCTGTGGGCCCCAGATCCAGTCTGAAGATATTAATGTCTAGTTTCCGCTTGCCGAATTGGCTGCACATGTCAGCTTCCTGTGTTCTGCTTTCCAAGCTCAGTGCTTGCCGAAATTTTACTTCTCTTGAAACATTTTCGTTGGTGGAATGAATGGAAAAAGTTTACCAGTGTGCTCACTCTGTAAATCTCTACTATTCTTTCTGAAGGGACAGACAGTTTTCCTTACAGGAGACATTTATTTTCAGTAGGATTCTGTTCCAAGAGTGTTACGTAACATTTGCAGACTTTGAGAAAAGAACAATCCCAGAAAAGATGTTGCAGATGTACACATACACACATTTTTGTGCACAATCTATGTATCTGTTCCTATATCTGCATAGCCCAAGGGAGGTGACAGAACCCTCACTGCAAGGCCTTGCTTGGCTGCTATGGCCACCTCACCTGCCCCGTTCCTGAAACTCCTTCCAAAAGTCAAAACGAAGAATCTGGAATAAGGCAGCTGGATGTTGTCACCTCGTGTCCTGTTGCCCTGTTTGATTTCAGCAGCACCTCTGTCCCAGGCAGGGTGGGAGCTGCCCTCAGGTCACTGTCATGTCGTGGGGGATGTTTCTCTGCAAAAGAAGTGATGCCAACAAGTTGACCCCCTTGGCTAATTCCTGTGCAGTGATGTCCTTTTGACATCAGACACGACTGGAACAGCCTTGGGCAGCAGAAGCTGGGACTCTGGAGACCCAGGTTTCCTGTTCCAGCCATGTACACAAGCGCTCCGTGTTTGCCATGGAAGAATATATCTTGGAGGAGTTTTTTAATAGATCAGCAGTTTTGTGAGACTCAAATCTTATTTTGAATTATGATCTAATCAAAACATTTGAGAGGGTATAAATTTACTTCTTTACCATTGGAGGATATTTCCTCCTGCCCCCAGTGCTTTCATTTACAATGTGTGGAAATTTTTATGTGACTGGAAAGTAGAGAACAGAGATTGCTGAGGATGCAGGAGCCATGGAAGGGTTAACAAACCCAAAGGCTTCTTGAAGAATTTAGTGTGTTCTTTTGAGAGGGGGAGGGAACCAAGAATTAAATTAAATTTATTTTGCACAGGCAAGCTCAAGACAATAGAATTCCCTCTGTTTTCATCTGCAAAACCAATAGACAGACCAAAAAAGGAATAGAGGTGAAGGGTTATGGAACTCATATTTTTCTACCTTCTGTGACTGTCTTCAGTATTTCTTGTTATCTGCAGATATTGCTTTCAGCACAGTGACCTTTGAATAAACAGGATTGTGGTGTCCTAAAAGAAGAGAAATAAAAAGCACAGACAAATTTGAAAACCCTGTGAGGTCTGTGGCTTCTTTTCCAGCTAAACTGGATACTCAGAGTAAACTTCAAATATTAAAATAGTAATGCATTAAGATCTAGAGAAGACCTACAAGAGGGTCTCTGCTTTAACTACTAATCTGCTTCTGCTTAATTCCATATGGGAAGAGTAGTTTAATTGGTGACCTTCATGTGTGATTTTAAGAGTAAAAAATAAACTTACAGCGTATTTAGCAAATAGAGCCATGCCAGAGGCAGGGAGGGAGGAAACAGGAAAACTTTTCAGAGTCTGTGTACTTGTTGGAAAGTTTTTTACCCAATTTTTTCTTCTGTAAACATAAATATAGCCAACATTTTACTGCTGAAACTAATAATTTAAGCAACTTCTCATGAAAGCTTTAAAAACTGCCTTTCCCATTTATGGCACAGAGCTTGTGGTTCATATTCTTCAAATCCGTCAGTCAAAAGAAGGGAAAATATCTATGCATCTGCACATCCCATTATATCCTAACCTCTGGATGCAGAAATAGCATCTGAGCAGTGAAAAGCTGCTAAAGCCATCGATGAAAGCCTGTTATGGCTTGTTATGAACTCTACCTGCCTGCCTTGCTCTAGTTTTTCATTCTTTCCACATGAGCAGCTTTCGGAAGGATCACGGAGTGCGGATCCCTGCTGCAGTAAACTGCATTGTTTCCTGTTCCAGGCACACTTTTGCATTACTCACAAACTTTCCAGCTGCCAGACAAACTTTGTTATAGTCCTTCTACTTCCCTTGGAATATGGCATTTGAGGCTCTTTTCAGGGCTGCTCTACATAATACGCCGTGACTAGATACAAAACTATTTCCTTATAACATGAACTAAGCAAACACAAATTTAAGGCAAATTATGCTGAACCCTGGGCCTCAAGCCAGGCTTTTTGTATTATTTCATGGGAAGTTCTGATCTGAAATTAATACTGGCAATAGGGAGAACTTCTTCTGAGATGGAAATTTGCTTTCTATCAAGCCACAGTGGTATCAAAACCACCTGGCAAACAGAGCATCTCCTTTGGAGCTGGGTCTGACAGCAGAGCCCATGACCTCAGCACAGACTGTGAGCGGTGTATGCAGAGTGCAGAGAGGCTTGGGAGGGAGGGTGAACATTCTTCACTTCGTATATCATTGCTCACAGCTCACTGCTGGGATTCCACCAAGTCAGCCAGAGCTAAAATATTGTGGAGAATGAAATTTCCTGGGTTACTGTTTTTGGCAGTTCTAATCACACCGGACAATTGGGCACTGGAACCAACACAAAAGCTCCTCATGTTAACGAGAAAAAGACATATACTTAGTAGTGTGCTCTGGTAACTAAGGAAAAAGAAAAGATACTTTATCCTTCCAAAACTGAAGCAGATGCTGAATATTTTCAACATCCAAAACAGTCTTTGCATCTGTGTGTAAAGCAACATGAGTCTGTGCAATCAGAAAATGCATCACCTGCAGGTTTCCAAGGAGGATCCTACCTCATGTGTTTCCATGCCATAGCTGCTTTTTCCAACAGCCTAATCAAGGGGAGTTGAACAGCAACCAAAGCAGAGAAGTAATTAGGGGGCTGGGAATGGAAAGAAAATCAGCCAGGAAAAATTAGTTACTCTCTCACCCTCAGTGTTCAGGAACGACAGGCCTCTGTGCTTCAGTGGTCAGGCTCGAGCTAGAGAACTGCAACTGCTCCATCCCTCCTGCAGCGGTGTTCACAGGTTGTGTCAGAGTCAGAGCTAAATAATGCACAGTCCAGGCTGATGACATGTAGAGAAGGCAAAGCTGCGTTCAAAATTGGTATAAAACAGTTTTAAACCACCTCTGGTTGGTGGCTGTTGGTCAGAGCAGGATTTACCTGTGTGACTGAAGTGTCTTGTCCATGAGGAATCGTGTATTGCCCTGTCCCTTGTGGTATCCAACCCCCACTGCCCTGCTGCCTCTGGAAGGGGAGGATGCTCCTGGTGCTCAAGCAGTGCTGTGTAGGGGTGTAGGGAGGGTGTAGGGATGGTGTAGGGATGGTGTAGGGATGGTGCAGGTGTGCACGTCGCTGCTGCGCTGAGGAAATCCCAACAGCAGCTGTAAACTCTGTGACGGAGCATTTCTCTTTCCAAGCAAGCGGTAAAAACACAAACGCTTCGTTTAAGCGATCAGCTCTTATCACGGCTCTCCGTTCCTCCCCGCGGGCCGAGGATGCCCTTGGAGCGCTTGGCGCTGTCCCGTGCGGCAGCTCCGTGCAGGCAGNCCCCGGCCCCAACGGCCCCAACGGCCCCGGCCCCGCCCCGGCCGCTCCTCGCCCAGACTGCGCCCAGCGAGCTCGCCCCAGCGCTATTTCCAACACTCGAGGGCCCGCAGCGCTTTGTAGCATTGCGAGTAAGGATCTCCGTGTGACATTTCTGCCCAGTGACTCACGTTTGGACTTGTTTCAAATCAATAAATCCTCTGTAGAACGAGCCCCCTCAGTTCAAGCTGAAGGCGCATTCATCCTGTTACTCGTTCTCCTTTTGGAGCGCCCATGAGCAGTACAGGCTTCGCAACAGAATTAAAAATCCCAAGTTTTGGTGGGTCAAAGTGGTGAAGGGAATGGGAGCAGTTGCTTCATGATGGAGTGTTGTGATGATGCCCATGTACAGAGAAAGGTTCTCTCAGAGGACGTACTGATCATTTGGATCTGAGCTGAGATGAGCAGTCATTTCAGGTGTCCTAGTGAAAATATTAATATCCATAATATTAATAATAATAAGCCAAATAAAATCCTTCTGTTGGAAACTACTGACATGGAAGCTGAATTTTCCATTGATAGAAAGTTGGAAATTTTGCAGATATTTGCTTTGAAGCTCCATGTCTGAGAGGGATGACCAGGTTATTTGATATTTTTGTTGCCATCCCATCTCCTCCCATAAAATTGGCTAAAGAAATGTAGTTTCTTCCATGCCCAGAACAGTGCAGGGGTGACCAGATACTATTCTGTGGAGAAATGGAAAATGCCACCATTGTTGACTGAGCAGTGAAAGTTGAGCAGGAGCTAGTAGTAGATGGCCATGAGATTTGAAAAAATCTTTACATAAAAAACAGACTTTACAAACTGTCATTGAGAGAGAGCACAGGAGTTCTGCCTGTACAGAATGTTACCTAGATTCATATTTCAAAATTGTTTTCTAAAACCTTTTCTCTTTTAAATTTTTTTCCAAATAATTACAACAATAATTCTAAAGAAAACCTCTTCAAACACAGAATCATTTCTGTTGTTGTAGAATTTTTTGAATGCCAAATACCTGCTGAGTTAATCTTTGGAAGAACAAGAAAAGTTTGTTCTTTGTATATGTAGATTGTTTCAGGGTATTGTTTGATTCTGCTTTTGATAGGGGTCATGTTTCTGGGCTTAGCTGGATAGTTTGTTTGTTCCTATTCATTAAAAGGGACCCTGCAGCTATTTGGGGAGGGAGTGTGGTATTACATTATTATTGCTCCAAAAAGTATGGACAAAAATGTATTGTAAAAATTCCAAGGTTTCTGGTAGGAGTTCTCTCAGTAATAAATAGTCCCAGTCTGCTGGAGTGTGGTTAATATGCTAACGTCGTGTTGTGCTAATTAGACAGATCCTTAAGGTACAGAGTTAAAATATATGGATAGTTCTGGATGTAACCTGTTGGTAAAACAGTTTTGTGCAATGGTTAAGGGGAACAACAACTTTCAGGGTCAGCTTTGCCTTTGGTCACCTTGTCACACAGCCCCTGTCAGAGCTCTGCACATGACAGAGCTTGTGATGCTGCAGGGCCCTGTCTCCCTGCTGCAGGAGCAAGTCAAGGATGCTGCTGAGAGTTATCCATGCCCTGGGGCAGGAGCCAGAGCCCTCGGATGAGATCAGCACTGCAGACACCAACACTTCTTGTAAAGTGTTCACTTAACTTGTTCTGTTTTGCATCAGGGGTGTAAAACACCTTGCAGCACTGTGCTTGATGGGCTTTACCTCTATGAAAAAGAGAATAAGTGCAGTGATCTGTTCTCTCTCTTCCTTAAGTTCTGTGGTTTGCCTGCAGTGTGACATTAACTGGAGTAACTCTACTTGCTCAGGAAAAGCACTGGGCAGACTCTTCCAGGATAAAGTGCCTGTGCTCTTGATTCATTGTGTCTTCCCAGAGCAGAGTCCAGGGATTTCTTTTTCCTGGGAGAAACAGTGATTATCAAGGAATTATTCCAAGAAAGACAGTTTATGCTGGAGTTGCTAATTCATAGCAAATTCTTCTTGCCCACCTTCTGGTCAAAGCCTCACGTATTGCAATGGTTCACTTGCTCTGAGGAGTTGCACTCCTCCCAGTCCTCAGCTGGCCCTGCAGAGCCTGAGGGGCATTGCCAGATCTGTCACTGGCCACGGTGCTTTTCCAGTGGTCAGCTTTAATCCTTCACTCCCCAACTCAGAGGAGAGGGCAACCTGCACACTCTCTTTACTGGGCTTTGTCTGTCTTTACTCTCTGTAACTATTGAGTCGTTCACAGGATTATTCCACACTGCCAAAGACATGTTTCCCTTGCCACAGACCAACTTTTCCATGAAAAAAGTCAGAAGAGATTTCAGCTCTGCTGTAATGCAGAGCAATGACAGCAAAATGGTATCTGGCCTCTTACAAAGTGCTCAGGAAACAGGGACGGTGCCTGAGGTTATTCAGTGCTGGGAGCTGCATTCCACTGGGCAGATAAAAACAACTGCCCAAGAGCTCTGATCAGAATATTTGTGTTTCTAATTAGAGAAATCTTTATACCTCACTTTTTTTTTTTGCTGTGTCCACAGTCACGAGGAAGAAAGTAATAGAGAGACCAGACAATCAGTTCTTTTTAGGTACCTGTATTGTTATTTTTGCAGCCCACCCTGGCTGATGGTACTGAATGTAAATACAGCAGACACAGAGCAGCATTTCCTCACCACCCTCATCACCTGGAATTCTGTGGCTGGGGATAACAATATCCTGCCAGCACAATACCAGGGAGGAGTGATGAAGCAAGCCCAGCACAACTGGGTCAAATAAATCCTTTCTGCTGAGTAATGTCTGCACTTCAGGTCGATAAATCTTGGCTTTCGTGTCATTTGGAATTTTTAATTAAAACCCTGTGGCTTCCGAGTGTTCATTAATATCTTTCCTTCATAGTTCTGACCCACATGACTCATTCCCCACCCTTGTGCACCCTGACTGTGAGCCCTGCTCAGATGTAACACCTTCCTCCTGGTGTTCTGGCAGCCTGAAGCCAAGGACACCCCAGCCTCAAAGGTGGAATAGCACTTGTGCCACTTTCTCAAATAACACCGGAAAAAGGGTCATATGTTCAAAACTGTGAAGTCTCTTCTAATTCTTTAATTTTTGAGGGGTTTATTCAAATTCAGAAAGCTCAAAGTTTCGGTATTTTTTCTGGTTTGAGTTTTGCTTCTCCTCTCTCACTGATTTTTTTCGCCTGAACACAAAGGAAGGGTGAGTGTAAGGTATTTTGTAGTTCCTTTCTGTTTTCAGTGCCACTCTAACCTCTTGTCACTTCATAAACTCTGCAGTTAGAGAGCAAAAAAGGGAAAAATGAAGGTGAGAGAATTTAAAGCAAACCCGAAACTTTTCAAAAAGCAAAGAAAAAAATAATCTCTATTTTTACTGTTTATTGTCAGCAGAATCCTATCTTCTCTTCCTTTTCCTCTTGTATCTACAGTAAAACCAGACCTCACCACAGATTAAAGCCTCAACCCTGCAGTCAGACACCTTTTAGTGCCTTCCAGTGCTTAGATAAGATTTTAATACTGGATATATAGTTAGCATATTAAGAATTATCATTACCAACCATTATCATAACTCTTGTTTCATTAGTGAGCGATGCACAGCATTCCATTAGAAAGCCATTGACAGCACCACGTTTCTAACTTCACAGGACCGTACTGGTAATTCCAAGGATTATATTTCCCTTTGAGAGTGTATGAGCAAATTGCATCAAAGCCATCAGTCTGACCAGTGGTAAAATTCACTCAGTTTTCCACTGAGCCTGGATATTTTTAACAAATATCTTCCATTTAAACTATTGAAAAAACAGCTCTTTACTGCCTATGACCAACTGTGAAAATCAGCATCCACTCACAGACTATGAAGGCAATTAACCACTGACACAACCTCTCTCTCAGAGCTGTTGCTGCAAGACCAGATGCTCTCCTGAAAGCACAGCTTAAGTAGAAATGCTGCAGAAAGCCCTTGGTGAAATGCTGTGCTTTGTGCAATGCACGCAGACTCCCTGATTGTGCCACTTCTGTCCTTCAGCATCAACGAAAGGAGGCCTCCTGAGCTCCCTTCAGGAGCTGGGCAGGATGTGCTGAGCAGAGGTGAGGAATAACAAACTAGCAGAAGACAAAATGAAACAAATTCTGGTAACAGAACAGACTTTCAACTGGAAGACTAGTTATAAAAAGCAAAATTTTAACATACATATTTATATATGTATTAAAAATGTGTGATATCTGTTGTTACATCTAGATCTCTTATTTTTTTCCAGTCCTAGGTGTCGATGGGCTGTGCCAAACACTGTGAGCTCAGAAAGCAGAACTGCAGATTATTTTTTAGTCTGTTACATGCTGAAATACTAAACTTTGGAATAATTTGCCTTATTGCTGGCAAAACCCCCTTCATTTTGTCTACAGTTAAAACATGTGAGTTGGTACCTTTTGTCAATTCACAAATTTCCAAGATACCCAAATTCTCCCATTTACCTTGCTCTGCAATTCACGTCATGCTGTTCTCTGCATGGGATGCAAAGATTTTGATCCATGCCACATGCTGCACATCTTCCCAATGAAGCAAAACCCCCCCCGTGCTGGCTGGTACCCTGCTGACATCCCATTTCTGCTAATTAGGACCCTGAGTAGTTAGTACAAAATATAAATGTGGCAGGATTCCAAGCCGCAAAAAGAAGGGAAAGTGAGGAAAAAATAGTTGGACAGCTAAGGGAATATGTAAATGTATTTAAAATAGATGATTCTAACTGCAGTGAACAGATGATTTTTTTTTTTTTATTCCGACTGGATGGCTTTAATCAAAAATGATAGTTCATACATCTGCTCTTTGAAGATAAGCCTGCAGTTACACAAAACACTTAAAGAAAGAAGCTGTGGTGTGCTGATGAGACCTCAAAAATTCTAACCCATGACTAGGAAGATTATAGTCTGGTTACTTCAGCAAGTTGCTAATTCTGAAATATTAGACTCAGTTACTTGTCCTGTCTGAGGCATGAAAGGGATGCCTGTAGATTGTGCTGAGGCAATTAAGACATTTTAGAAATCATTAGTGAACTTTCTTGATTGAACAGGCATTTCCCCTCCAGCCTCTCCCTGACTCGTCTACAATTGTTTGACCTAGAAAAGCAGCTCTCCATCATCCTGGCATTTATTTTATAGCAGAGGGTAAAGATTACAAATTAAAGCAAGCCTGCTTCTGGGAATGTGGGGCTCCCTTGGAAAAGCAAGCTCAAACTTCAACTGGAATCAAGGGCTCCACCTCCATAAACATCATAAAATTGAATGGATTTGATTTGATCGCAGGAAAAATGAATCTGATTTGATCACAGGAAAATCTGATTTGATCTCAGGAAAAGAACTTACAGAATAGAAATGGGCAGAATGTTAAGTCAAAGAGAAAGAATATTCACCTCAATCTGTCTGTGCCTCAATCTGCCTGTGAGTGAGCACCATATCTACTCACAACAGACAGTAGTATTAGTAACTAATGTTAGTAATTGTATGATTGTATTGTTTAATCAAGCCAAAGAAACTTAAAAGTCTTCAATACGGAGAAGTTTCCACAAATAGGAGTCTGTAGAGTGTCATGGCCTACAAAACTTTCCCTCTCTCCTGACCTTTTATTAGTGGGGATTTTCCCATCATTGTGGTCAGGAACAGGGTTGGGCATGTTGCTCATGTTCCCTGCAAATATTCCTTGGGATCGTGGGATTATAGAAAGCATTTCCCTAAATTATACAACATTTTCTTTCGCTTATTAGTCCCATGACTCCACAACTATTCCAACTTCTGAGAGTATCATCACTGCTCGTGTACTGGGATATGTGTTCCCTGGTACCTTTCTTCCAGCTGGAAGGGAACGAGCAGCATCATTTTGGTTTGATCCAGCTGACCTGAGCTGTGCTGTGAATTTCCCTGTCTGAGGTTCTCACATTCAGCCCCATCACGACAACCAATAAATATGCAGATGCTGGGGCTAGAGCAGACTTGGTGCTGCTGTAAATGATCATTTAACTTCATGCTTTTCTGTGTATTTTTAAATATTGCCCTGTACTGATACAAAAGGAGCTGATAGTTTGATTTGGTTTTGTGGGATGGTTTTGCTGCTGGTTTAGTACCCATGGGCAGTGGAATCTCTTTATAAGTGATACTCATTCCCCCTGACAACCCCATTTCAAGTCAGCAGCAACACTGTGTCAGTTGTAGACTACAAAGAAAAAAATTAAAAATAAAAAATCTGCCGTCAAGGGGCTGAGGAGTTGAACAGGCAAATCTCTTTGCTACATGTAAAATTAATCACTGCATTTCTGCTGCTAACTTGTTTTTCTATTTGTGTCACACAGGGATTCTTAAATGACCTAATCTTGACTCTGGTGAATTATGGGCTGGAAGACCAAGGTGTTTATTATGCACTGACAGAGGATGGAATGATGGCAGTGTTTGTGGGATTCTCTCTCTTGTGTGTTTCTCTTCTCCCCTACTTTGGGGTCTGTTTGCCTCTGGTACCACCTCGTTGATCATTCCTAGAATTTACCTTTCTGTAAATGCTTGAAAGGATTTTAAATTTTTTTTCCTTACCAACAGTATTTTTACACTGATAAGGGCAAACCCAAAACAAAGCCGTGCAGGTACTTGCTTGTTCATGTGAAATATAATTCTGGGCCCAAGATTAATCTCAAATTCAGTGTTGCACTCTACTAAAACCAAGGAGTTAAGTCTATCCCCAAATTTTGCATATGCCTCCATGCTTTTGGCTTCAGTAGGCCTGCGGGGAAGGCATTTGCTAAACAGCTTAACTCAATAGAAATGTACTTAAGCGTGTCCTTAATTCGTTTGCTTAAATGGAGCCAGGGCGCTTGAAGCTAATAGAAATCATTTTAATAATTTAAACTCCACTTTTAAGTTTAATACATAGCACATTTAAAATGGATCTGCTCAGAAATAACAGTATTTGAGTTTAAAAATGGAAGACCAGGAAATTGTAGCAGGCTGCCCAGGGCAGTGGTGGAGTCCCCATCCCTGGAGGGATTTAAAAGCCGTGTGGTTGTGGCACTTGGGGACATGGGGCACTGGTGGCTGGAATGGTTGCATTCAATCATCTGAAGGGTCTTTTCCACCCTAAACAACCCTAAAACTCTGTGCTGTTTGTGTTGACACAACCCCAGCTCTGGTCTTCTCAGGCTCACTTTTCTTCTCTGTGAAGATTCTGATCAGCCCTTAACTCATTCTTGTTTTTAACTGCTTTGGAGAGATTCCTTACACTGGTACTAATGCAATTAAACTCAGTATAGCAGAAAAGGAGTATTTCCTATGAGAGAAAGACTGATAACGAAGATGTTTCTATCATATTTTTTATTTAAACTATTGCTTTTGTGCTTCTTTTTAAAGTACACGAATTTCTTTACCGAAGCTGCCACTAAAAGACACTGTGCTGTCAGTGATTTTCCAGTTGCTTGGCCTCAGTTTGTTGTACAGAGTTTTACCAGCTGGTGTTTCCTGAAATCTACATCATCAGGTCACCAGTTCATTAATTAAAATTGCACATGTAGCCATTTGTAATTTTCTGATAGAGACTCTTGGCCTTGCTTGTGCTCAGGGCCTTCTACGTGACACAGAGTGGGAAGGAGGCTGTCAGGATATGGCTCTGTCTCCATGGATTTCAGAACATTTTACAAATACAGGAGCTAGTCACGCTTTTTTTTTTTCTCCTGCACCAAATTTCAAGACAACTTTCATGCCTTCAGTGAAGCTATGATATAGAAATATATTTGCTGTTAAAATATAGTTTTCCCTTTTTAAATTTAATTCCCTACTGTGGAAAAGAAAAACATTTGCCACTCTCATTTCCCTATTTGTTTTTAAATGAAAACTCAATGGACAGGTTTTCCCAAAAAAAAAACGATGGGGAAAAGCAATTTTCCATCCAAAGCTGGATGTTTTGTGATGTTTTCTGCTGGGTAATAAATAGTATGCATTTTACAACTGACAGAGACAAGTAGAATTTACTATTTTAAAATATGAATGCTGAAGTTTTAGAAAGTGGATTTAGCAGGGCTAAAAACTTGTGCCTACAGAGTTTCACCTGGATTTATGTAGTTTTCCACTGCTGGATATTATAGAATTCTGTGTCATGGTCACCAGAGTTTTTTACTCAGTGCAAATCTCTCTGTAGTCAACTCTGTTTTTTGGTCAAGCTTTCCATCAACAATATTGAGGCAATTGCTCATATTCCAGTTCCAAGTTAATTAGAATATCAACTATGAGGTTCATGGTCGGTGTGTGTGCTCAGATATTTACAAATAATTTGAGCATTTTAATTTGCAGATCTTGCTCTTTGTACCCTTGCTGGGCCCTGCTGATGTCTCCTGAGGGTTTCCAGCTGCTGCACTCCCAGTTCTTTCTTGGGAGGTTGGATTCTGTCTCATGAGATGGCTGCTGCAGACTGCAGCACAGTAAATTAATTTTGGTTTGCTTAATTTAGATGCTCCATTCTAGTGAGATTCAAGGTAAAATCCTTGTGAGAGGCTTCCTACCCTGAACATCTGCCAAAAGCAGTGGATGTTGGAGTTCATTAGTGGTTCTCAGAAGGATTTAGTAACTTTGAGGATTTCTGTACAACATAATTCCTGTAGAGGAGGAATGTCTGTAGGAAGGATCTGCTTCCTAAAGAACTTGAAGAGTTCTTTAGGAACAGGCAGCTTAGGCTCATTTTTGCCCTCCAATGCAGAGATTCCAGAGCTGTTACAGCCCAAGCTGTTGTCCAAGGGTGTTTATCCTTCACACAACTCTTCTGTGTGTATGTTCTCACCTCGGTGTCTGAAATCAGTACCAATTTAAAGGGCAAGTGGGGACATACGTTGATGTGGTGTAGGAATGGCAAAACAATTCCTTCCTGAGCTTTTTGGTGGCACCGCTAATTCCACAATGGCAGCAAGGCAATGTATAAATCACTCCCCATAGCAAAGGAGATTGACAGGCTGGGAAATTTGTAACGAAACAAGGACCTTCTAACCAGATACAGCCCAGAACTGTAACGTCAGAAAATCATCTCTGGCCCAAACTTTAGTGTCCAGTGCACCAAAGCCCTTTCTTCTAAGGGCAATAGATCTTCATTTCTCTTGAGCCAAAGCAGAGAGGAATTCTCATAGATTTAATTTGCCCCATTACCTTTTTACACCATTCCTCAAGGGGAAGATTTGGGATGATATACATCCAAGCATCTATAAAGTTTTGCATCAGTTTTATCTAAACAAATAAGCAGTACACGTGTGTTATAAAAACCAACCTAATTACACAGGATTGCTCTGCTGCTGGCTGTTCCATACCCTGACTTTTGTGAGCTGAGAGCTTCCCTCTCCATGGATATGGAGATATCCATGGAGAAATATGCCTCTCCTATGGCATTCCAAAGGCTGCTATTAAGCTTTGTGCACACTCCAATATTCATTGCCATGGATTTCTAATTACACTGGCATGAGCTCTGGCAGATATGTCCATATAATAATCAATAACTGTCTTTGCCACCCACCTACCACATGCATATACACTTAATATTAGAATCACCCACGGAATTAATGACTCTCTATGAGGCAGGAAAAAAAAAAGAAGGAGTAACTATCTCCTGTAAAATAATCTCTTTCTTGGCATACACTGACATTGATTCACCCCAAGAGGAATATTCCTGCTGCAACTTCTATAAAACACAGAAATTGTTCAGTAATTGCAAGGGCTGAAAATTAACATCAGGTGGCTGTAATTTAAAACAAGATGCCATGGAAGAGGAGAGGACATTTGGGTACCTGTGTCCAACCACCGTTACATAAAGGAAATGTGTAGGGATTACTTTAATGCAGGCCTATTTTTGAGAGTTAGTATGGTGGGTGGTATGGAAGCAACAACTCCAGGCAGCCCACAGTATCTCTCTTTCATGCACTTCTTTTCTGTAGGGAATATTTGTGTTTGCAGAGTCCGAAGAACTGGCAGTGGTGAGAAACCCAATTTTCTGTTGACTCGTGGGCTTCCCTTTTCAGTGCTGACTGTTCCCTTCTGAGGCACAAAACCTCAGAGCACACTCGTCTGCTGTGTCCTGGAGGTGACTGTGAGGTGTCTCCTTGGTAAACAGTCTCCATCCCTGCTCCCTCAAAAGAATTGCCATTTTAATAGCAGGTTTATCCAAAATGAAATCTGATGTGGGCTTCTGTCTAGTAGGTGGAAACCACATCATTTATTTAACTGAGGATTCTGTCTGGCAAACTTTCCAGTAGATAATTACTGATTCTTTTGTAAACCTTTAGGACACCACTGTCTATAGGAAAAAAATCATCTGAATCTGGATGAGACTATTTCTCCTGCTTTAGAAAAATCTGAGATGGGAGGGGGGGGATGACTGCAGTTTCTCTCTCTCTTCTACAAAGCTTTAATTTAAAATTGTCTGTACACTGTCCTTTAGGCAGCCTTACTGGTGCTGAACATTTCTTTAAACTCTTCACTTTACACAGATTAGACTTTTGTGTTTGTGGACACGAAACTCAGAGGTCCTTCAAAGTACAGTCTTTATTCAGGAAAAATTTCAGAAACTTATAGGGCATCACCTATCTTTTTATAAAGCTGTCATAAATTCTTGTTTCTCTCTGGATGAAATTTGGACACTTTTCAATAAACTCTTTAAATATTCCACATCTGTAACCAGGGCCTGAAAACTTTGCAACACCCAAAGCATTGGATCTGAGTCTACTGCACGTAATTAAAACATTGCTGATTCCTGTCCATGTTGGTGTCCCTGCTCTGGACATTTTTGTTGTAGTTGGCAATGTGAGAGTTACATTATCAGTTTTCAGTGCCTAGTTAGGACCAAAATCTGATGAAACTTTCCAATCAAATCTGTTGTTTTTAACCTACTCATAGAAAGGAAATCAGGAACTTTCTTAATTAATACTGTTTTATAAACCAAGGAATATTTTGCTGGGCTTAATTTAAGCATCCAACAAGTTAAAATGCAGAGCTCTTTCAGCATGCAAGGAACACTGAAGTGTGTTCTGTCTCGCAGCAAGCACTGGAATTAATGTTCCATTTTGTGCTGTTTCTCATTCTCTAGAAAGTTTAAAGTATCCAGGCAGATTAAACTGAGAAGGGAGCTGAAGAAATGCTAATTGTCCCATGTTTCTCTGGAACCTTCATTTATTTTTTTTACAATTTGAAGCAAATTGTCATCAGGAATTTCCACTGATGGGTGCACCCAAGATTTAGGTATGCTTTGTAGTAATTAAAAAGGTTTCCAAAATCAATTGATTTGTGTAACAGATGAACCCACCATCTATACCTGTCCAGTGATCTAAATAAAGGTTTCTTGTCAGCAGGGTTGGAAAAGGCTTGCTACTGGGATGATCTTTAGTTGTTTTTTAGACAATTGTTTTTTAGTTGTTTTTTGGTGCCAAAAGACTCAGGAGCTTTTGTTTTATGGAGAGTTGTGGCTGAACTAATCCTAAAGTTTGCATTGAGATCAGAGCTTTTCTCTGAGAGCAGATTCCCTGCACTGGAGCTGGATCAGCCTTTTGTTAGGGTTTTGGAAGTGAGTACAGCACACGATATTTATTTGTGAATGATGAGGCCGCTGGCAGCTGTAATTCTGATCTGTGCCACTCTCCCTCGGTCTCATGGAACCTCAGGAGCTCAAGGTCACCCAAAGTGTGTGGCAAAGTCAAGAATGAGCCCAGTCTGACTGTGCTTTTAGGAGCTTTCCCTCAGTGCAGCCGGTGACAACAACCGCGGCCGTTTGTCGTCCTCCCAGCCATCGCTCCCTCGGGAGGGCTCTTAAACTTCTACAACACTCACAAAATCTTAATGGGTTTTGCCAAATGAATTAAGAGCCCTTACAGCTTCCATGCTGCGTACCGTGGATTTTGAAAAACTCGTGTCAGTAGAGCAGTAAATCTCTCGGAAGCCTGGGAAGGCAGCGAGGAAAAGAGCACGGATGGGGAGCAGTGCTGTCACGTTTGCCCAAATGAAAATTGTAAGAAACCATTTTGGTGGGCAATTGTATAAATCAGTGATAAATAATTGAATGAACATGAACGATTTGGGAATCTTTTCCAGCTGCTAAAGCCCCAAAGCAAGTCCAATAGAGTTTTTTCCTTGTGCTTCTGAAGCCATGTTACTCTAATGATTGTTAAAATTTATATGATTTTCTGCTTTAGTTCCCCATTGGGGTAGAGAAGGGCTGGACTTATCACATTCCTGGACACCGAGTATTCCCTGTGGGAGATATTAATGTTGATGACTCTTTTTTCTTTCATTCCCTTTCCTAAACAAGCAGGCTGAAGGATGGCACCTCTTACATTTTGTAGTGTGACAACAGATGTGTTTCTGCTGAAATGTGCAACTCAGAATTTTTTTCCAGAGCCTGGCTTAAAGATGTCATTGCACAAGCCTTTTCATTAAAATCCTGATTTTTCAAGGCTCTGTAATCTTTCTCATAAAATCTGGATCAAGAGTGGAACTGAGCATCTGGAAGGTCAATTTAGTGGTGGATATCTGTTCCTTATTTTTCTTGGCTTTTTTTTCCCTTTCTATGAATGAAAAACAGTGAAAATGTTGAACGTGAGAAAAGAAAGCACAAGCAAAGGTGTCTTGAACTTCTTAGGTCTCTGGTTCAGTTTGGGCTGAGCCAGATTTATTTTCTTCTAGGTCCACCTGCTCACATGTTAGTGGGATTTAGAGGTAGCCTGTAGGATCCTGTCAATAGGGTTCAATCAATAGGGAGATGAAGAAAAAGCCTTTACTATCTGTGGGCAGGGAAAACTGATTTCTGCAAGAGTTTCTCCAACTCGTGCTCTCTATCTCAGTGCATTATGGTTTTGTAGTTCTTTTACTTTTTCCTTGTATAGAAAATTCTAAATCATAGTTAAAGTTCAACTTAAAGGGATGCTAAATCTAATGCAGATTATTATTATCATAAAATCAAATTGATTCCAACACAGGCTTGCCTGGCACTGGAGCAAGCTCTGTTTACCAGAGTCAATTCTTAGCAAGTTCCATTTACCTGACTCATGTTCAATCAATAAACCTGCCTCTTGTCAAAATGTGCATCATGTCAAGGTCCTGCTCGATGCACCTTCAGCCCAAGAGTCTGAAATGCTATCCCAGCCCAGCAAAATGGTTGTTTTATCTGCCCCTAGTCAAGAATTGACATGTTTTTCTTTTCCTCAGATGTTAAAACCAAGAAGTTTATCAGCTTCTAGGCAGACCTGTAGCGAAGCTTTTGTACCAGGGGAGAGTTTTGAATCCTGTCCAGCACCTTTGACAAATGCTGAATTGCTGCAAAGCACCTTCCAGCTGGAAGAGAACTTCATTATCTGGTGTTATTTGCCTCATGCTGCCTACAAGTCCTGTGTCAAATCTGCAGGGCTGACCTATCCACGTAGTGCTGTTAGACTGGGCTAAATGACCTAATCTATCACTTCTCTCCCTCTGACTCGTTACATACACCTACATTCATCAGGAAACCTCAGCTAATCATCCCCATCAGGACGGGAGTGGGAGCTGGACATGGGAATTCTTACTCAGAGTTACATTCCTCTGGAACTCGCTGCTCCTGGAACTCTACCTGACCTTTAGCTCCAAAAATGTTTCAGGATAAGTTATTGCCCCAGCCCCGCTTCCCCTCCTTCCTGCATAGCAGAAGGTGAAATAAACAGTTAGAGGAAACCTGTGTTCATTTGGCTTCGTATCCGTTGCAGCAGAAGAAGTTATGAGAATTCTGTTTTGCATTCTACTGTGATTAAGCTGGATAAAATTTTAGCTTGTGTTTTGCACTCTCTAGAGATCTTGGGGTCTGCAATTTCTATTACTCCGGATCTGCCTGCCTGCCCCTCTGCTTGTTGAATATTATCTACTTTTTCTGCCATCTCTTCCTACTTAGTACGCTGAATGAGAGCACTAATTAGACTCTGGTGCCAATTTACTGATGCACCATCTTCTGCTCACCCCCTGAGAGAGGGATTAGCTAAACACGACAGCTCTTCATCTGAGTTACTGGCATATGATATTTGTTGTAATTCTGTCATGAATGATATCTGCAGAACATGCAATTATAGCCTTCTTTCCATATTGAAATCTACAGAGGATTCTTTCATTTCCCTTGAAGGACAATCATACCCTGTGCAACTCTCTTCATAGTTTTATGGCTACAGGAAGTTTCCAGACCCTTTTTTTTTATGGTGGGTGGGAGAGAAACATTGACTTTTAAAGCCCTGTATAGTTTTTCTTCCTCTACAGAAACACATTGTCTTTCCAGCCATGGCTATAGAGAAATTTGTTATGGTGAGATAAGCTGCACATGCAGTTCACTGTAACAAAATTTAAAGTAATGAGGTAAGGGAGTATATTTACAGTTGTAACAGGGGCCCACCACAGAATACAGAGTAACATGGGAACCTGAGTGGATAGTGAATAACTCATTTGATCTATCTGCATAAGGTTTATCAGCAGCACATAGAGAATGAGTTTTGGAGGCGTGAAAGCTGCTCTGATATAAAACCATACGAAAGCAGGGCCGAATTGTAAATATTGTGAAACTCTGTGCGTGATCTGATAATGGCAAGATCAGAATGCTGCAAAATGGAGCACGCAGGCAGTTCTTGTACTGCAGTAACCCTGAAGACCCCAGCCAAAGACACGGATGTTGTAATTCCGACTGTACTGGCCAACACCAAAAAGAGCATCTCAGGCCCAGCAGGATCTGCTACAAGACATGGCAGTGATAAAAGAGGTGTGAGCAGACTGGCTATCGCAGAGGTCTTGGCAATGACAAGTGATTCTCAAGGCCAACTGCAGTTCACTGATTTCCATTAGGAGTAGCTCATTACATGCTAAATCGGCCAGTGGGTGTTTTGTTCTTGGTTTATGTTTGGCTCTGCGTGGACCAGACCAAGGCAGACGAACCTGCCTTGTTTATCGTTACGGAGCTCCAGTGGAAAGGTTTCAAAAACCTCTCTTCCTCTGCTGCCTTCTGAAGTTCACTCATATAAAACAAATCCTCTGATCTTAGTGACTTCATGTTGGTGTAATTTGAGCCCTGACAGAAGTGCAGTTCACCCATTTAGTGTTTTGCAGAAAGGCACCAAAGCAAATCCACCTTCCTGGTTTAGAGATTTTGTTGTGAAGCTGTTTTTTGATACTCACTTTCATACAAGCATTCAGCAAACTGCCTGGTGTACCCAGGTAAGGGCACGGACAAACAGGGAAATAAAGGATGTATTGGTAATAACTGAAGAACTGGGATGTACTGGTAATACCTAAATTTTTGCTCCAAGATCAGAAACACATGGGTTGGTTTGATTTAACCCTAAGCAAAGTCAATTAGTGCGAACACACACACACACACAAAATTAAAAAAAAAAACCCCAGAATTCAAGGGCAGGAACAGCAGGGATTAATACATTTTCCTAGCAGTTGAAGAGAATCATAATAGAACCAGAGGTTTCTAGGATCTTGCTATGGAATTTTTGTCTTTGAATCTGCAGCATTGGAAGGTTTGTGTTCCCCACACAGCGATAAATTCTCTTTTACAAACTGGACTGAGAAGGAGGAGGGAGGGAACTGGGTGGAATCAATTACAAACCATATCAGACATTTAAGTTTAAACACAAGACCTTGCAAAGGCTTGCATGAAATCTTACTAGCAATATAAACAGGACTGGTGCCAAACTAAGCACCAGAAGTATTCAATAATAAAATACAGCTGTCTCCATTGGCACCTACCCATGAAAGTTTGTCATTTTTACTGTTAGAAATGCTGACAAAGAGAAATCTAAAAAATGAAAACATTTTTTCAGAAGAGGGAGGTTTTCATGAACTGCAACCTAAATATTCGTTTAACACTGGAACATTCCATAAAAATAATTTATAACATAATTTCTTCTTAGAAACACATTTTGACAGAGTTCTTTTCAAAGACTTTGGCCGAGCTTGGCAGTGGTGGTAGCTTTGCTTTCAAATCCATAACTCTTAATTATTAAAAGACTCTCTATACACTGCTCTTGGATTCTGGGGAGGCACATCAAAGCAGGGGCCCCTCTTTGCTTTGGCTCGGTGCACGCCGTGTCAGCTGAGGAGGAAACGAGCCCAGCGCGGCTCCGTGGGCAGCCCAGGCCTGAGCTCTGTGAGCCTGAGACACGAATGCAGCCCCAGGAACCTTGCCCAGCTCGGAAATACTTCTGGGAGGGAGCTCTGCCCAGCTGGACCCTACGTGGAGGCTGCTGCAACACCTCTGACTTGCTCCAACTGCGTTGTCAAACAGTTTTCCCTCTTCCAGTGGGACTCCATCCATTTATCCTGCAAGGTCTTCCACAAATCTTCTCCCTCACCTGCGCTTCTGATATCTCTGAGCAGCCAGAAGGAAATTTAATGGTCCCACCTCAGAATTCCATAGACTCCCCTATGACTAAAATCCTGTGTTTTTAAGGCATAATGATAATAATAATGGGTTTTCTGAGCTTGCAGTGACAAAGAAGTGATGTGTGTTCTTGCTCTTCAGAGGAGCTACTCTGAACTGTAGCATGTATTATTTTTCTTTGTACCAAGACTGAGGTCTTTAAACTAAGAGACTATTAAGTGCATAGAATTCCAGACTAATGCACAAGAAAAAAAGCCCAGTAAAATTCTCCTCTTGTTAAAATTACAGTTACTGTACTGTTCTGCTTAAAATACTGCAGTCATAAAATTCAGATTGAAAATTATATGAGCAGTCTCAAAGCAACTGCCATCAACAGTTCTCCTTGTCAGTCCTGTACAGTTTAAGTACTGATTAAATTCTACAAAGATGGTCAAAAATGACATTTCAACATTGTAGAGCTGGCTTGGCTCTGGGAGTGCTTTGAGCTTGCAGGTTATGCACAGGCCAGCAATTATTAATGTTTAACTGAATGACATTGAAAGTAATGAGAAGACACTGTAACTCTAAAGGAGTAATTTCTTTAAAGGCTAAGAGTGACTGTTATCATTTTTTAAAATTCTATATTTATTCCAGCTTAGTCCTTAACTGCGAGCCGTGCCATGTAACAATAATGGAACTGCTCAGACAGCAATTTACCAATGTGCTTGAGGCCCTGTCAAACCACGTGGAGTGATGCCATAATCAAATTCATAATGTCTTATCTTTTTCAGATAAAGTAATCATCAAAGGAGTACTGGCATGAACAGAGAGAAAATCCAGGGCTCAGACATGCTCTAATGTAGTGAGCTGTGACACAAATTGGGCTGTCCCTGTTTTGCCTTTCTTGTCTCTCTGTGTTTCCCATTGGTCTGCCAAGGAAATGCTTCTGGCTTTGTTTCGTGCCATCTTCTGAGACAAAGGAGGTTTAGAAGGGAATAAAAATGGAAGGGGTTAAAATTTCAGAGTGAAATGTTGGTGTTCTATCCCCCCCACTTTTTCTTTTTACACCGTTACTGGCTGGCATTTTAGAGAGCAAATCCACAGACACGAGATTTTCAGGTAAATCAATAAAATATTGTTTTTTAAAAATGGAGTTAAGTGCATTATCTGTCCATTACTCCATTATGGTTTGCCCTCAATCATGGAAGTGAGACCAAGGTTCCCAAAAGGCAAATCACATTTGTAGTTAACCTAAACCAGCTTTCCCATATCGGGGAACTATTTAAGGTCTCTTTTCTCCCTGGTAATTAAGCACGTGCCTATCACTGAGCTTATTAGTAATACTGCTAGAGTCAATGGAGGTGAAACACAGCTGCTTATGTATGTAATATCCATAAAGAAAATAAGAAAGGAAGTCACTGTTCAAGGGCAATAAGAGTTAAAATACAGATCTTTTTGGTCATACAATAAAACACACAGGGAAGGAAGAGAAAAAGATCTGATTTTTTGTTTTAGAGGCGTCTGGTTTGAAAGGTAGTGAAGCCATTAAAATGTGGTTTTGTCTTTGTGGGTTTTTTCCTTTTCAAATTTGTTTCCCTGACATTTGGCCCAGGCTAACTCGAACATCCTTTTGTGCACTTGCTTGAAGTTGTTTCTGGTTTAAATATTTGCTCAGGCCTTGGTGCTGTGCTCACTCGAATGCTCCCAGGCTGTTCGTGAGGCCAAAGCTCTGGCACAGCCTCTTACATCTTCTGGGGGGTTTTATGCACTGCAGGGCAATCAAATCTCAGTTCTCCATGGAGCTGAGGAGCCCCAGCTCCCAGGGGCTGCAGGGAGAGGGGCAGTGGGTGCTCAGCACTGCTGAGGAGCTCTGGGTGTAGCTGCAGGGCTGTGTCCTTGTCAGTATGTTAATTGTGAATAATTAGGAAATATCTGTTTTCCACTAATGTACAGAAACTATTAAACCATATAGTGTTTACATTCCCAAGCACTTCTCCACCTGTTATGAGGAAAGTATATATGAACAAAATATTTTTAGCCTTCCTTTCAAACACTATTTGATTTTGTGTAGTCACTTGTATTTTATTTCCTAAAATGAATAATCCTCCTTCAAAAGTTGCAAAAAAGTTGGATAATTAAAGGGCCCAAGCGTAGATTTAAAAAAATGTTGTCTTCAATCTATATTAAGATATGTAGAGCCCACAAGTGTACTATTCTGATGGGGGAAAAACACAAAAAAATTAGTTGGAAAATGTACTGCGACACTACAGAATACTAATCACTCCTACACAGAGTGAGCCTTCATTTTATCTGCTTTTGCAGAAGGTTTTTATAAAGTCAGATTTTAGAATAACTAAAACCCAGTACAACTGAAGGAGACAAAGCTTTGCACTTGAACAAAGAAATGTTTTCTCAAAAAATAACAATGACAATCTGGTTTGTGCTTTTATAGCTGTGCATATTGTAGATGATGGATAGATGGTTACACAAGGAGAATATATAGTGAGCTGATTATGTTCTCCATTAAAAAAATCCCAGGCAACTAAGCTTCAGTGCAAATTCATGTGATGTGTCTGCTGGCAGATTTGGCTGATTGTGGGTATTAGGCTCAGTCCTGCTCGAAATGGTGCCAAACATAATTTATAATTCCCCAAAGACAGAACGATCCCTCTTGGATTCTGGCTGGAAAAGTTCAGGAAGCAGCTTCTCCCTTTCTTGTGACCTTGGACATACCAAGACTTGCAGGTCCAGTTCCCATCACCACAACTGGACTGAAATGGACTTGTGCATTCCAAAGAAATAGTCCCTGAAACCTGGATAATCCATTTGACTTGAATTGAGTATGAATCCTTCAGCAGAGAATCCTTCCAGGACAAGGATTTTTTGGAGCACTTCTGTCATTTTGCTGTATGACTTTACAGGACACGAGTTTTGATCCACCCCTCAGATTCCTTGGCACTACTGAGTGCCAGAGTTGGTTGAGCACTGATCACTGGAGAACGTGCTCTGGTTTCCTGCAGAGGGCAATTTGCCTCTGCCTGAGTTTCTGAGAGAAGCACTACAATGACAGGAAGAATGAGAGGTTTAAAAAAAATTTAGTTCATAAACTTAAAAAAACCCAAACCTGTTTTGAATTATTTTGATGAGTTTAATCATTTGCCCCTGTATCACATCAATACTTTAATGGAAGGTTTTCCTTGTCAATAGCTCCTTTGATATTGTGGATGATAAAACCATCAAAAGGCTTTAGAGGGATTTTTTTGACTTCTTGCTGTTGCTGTTGTTCACGGTGATGATAGAATTTGGGCATCAGATAAATAAATCTTGATTACGGTGGTAGATTGACTGTTTCACAGGAGGAGCTGTGGCCAACCTGTCTCCATTTCAGCCAGCTCATGTCTGCAGCAGGATAAGCACATTTTTACTGCATTGTGCTTTGTGGAACCAGTGTCCTGCTCCACTGCCAACTCCTGCCTTTCATGGCTCCATCACTCACTGGGTTCTTTTCTTCGCTGCATCCTCAGGGTGTATTTTTGTAGCACAGTTCACGGCAGCTTTTCCTTCCTTTTGCTTTAGCCAGTAACACCCATCACATGCAAAGAAATAACTTATCTTCATAGAATTGAGAAATGCTGTGTTCATACATCCTATGTAATGACTTCACATATTCCATGGTACCAGCTGCTAAATTCATCGGACAGAACCCTTAGTTTCTTGGGGAGTCCAAACACACTCTGTCAAGTAAATAACTCTGAGGTAGAAGAGTCCATGTCATTAATTCCCATCTATTAAGTGGAGATCCTGCTTCCTATACACAAGCTGGATTCTTCCAATTGTGATGTTTAAGGAACTTAAATAGTTTCACCAGAGAAGTATGGTGGAACAATAAGTGACCTACACGTATTTGTCCAAGTAGCAAGGATTCTTTTCCTTGGATATGTTACTAAAAACATGGTCCACAGACCACTGAGAGAAAGGAAGAGATTCATGCAGGCTTTGGAAAGTTCTGTGTCAGCACAGTGAGGCACAGCCGACCTCAGTGCGTCGTGTTTACCAGCAGAATTTAAACAACCAGAATAAATCATTGTCAGTGATAGCAACAGGAAGTTAATCCAACAACCTTGAGAACATCATTGCAATCTCTTTCACACATTTTCTCTTTTCAATGTCTAAGTGAAATCTTATTTCTGTGCCGGAGTCTTTGGGGCTACAGAAAGCAAAACTATCAAAGACACCTACACATCTTTGCCTTGAGCAACAAATAAAAAGCAGACACAACAGAAGAGAAAGCAGATGGCCTTGCAAGTGCCCTGGAGAAGATCCTCCAGGTCACACTCAGTAGGTGGTGAAGAGAATCCATTCTGCAATGTCTCTTATAGGCATTGTCTTCCTTGTGCTTGTCTTAACAGATGCTGTGTGATCCCTTTTGTGTCTGATTCCCAATCTGAAAACTGCTTCATTTATAAAACGTGAATGCTCATCGTGAGACATCAACAAGCAGAAGTTCTCCATCTGATCTAGATTCCCTTTATTGTCAATGGAGAGAAATTGAATGCTCTGACCTATTTTTGATGCCTACCTTCAAACAGAGTTGCATCACCCAAGGTTCTTACCACTGATTTTAAAGGAAGTTGTGATGACTCGCTCAGACAGGGATTTCAACACTGTCAGTGTCTCAGACTAGGTGAGACAAGTCCTGCCCACAGCTATGTGGGTATTGCCTTAATGAATCACAACCACAGAGAATTCTCCAGTATTTTTAGAGATGGTAGAAATCTGATGGTTTTGGTTTCCTGGCAATACTTGAATGGGAAATGAATGAAATTAAATTCTGTGGTATTTTGAAATTGTTTTTTCAAATTTTCACTGGCATGAAATTTTTTAAGCTTTCATTTCTTTGGAGGGTGTAATTTTGATGTTCTACTTTGAGCTTTTTGAAAAGTGCATTTTAAACCAATATTTAAAACCTTAGAAACATAAACTGACCTCAGACTGAAAAGGGGACTGTTTCCTGTAGAGACTAGTAATGATCCTTTTTGAACCTTGGAGTTTTATTCAAAATGAAACAGTCATTACAAATTAATGTGTCATTCCTTCTGGATTCTTCCTCTTCACAGAAAAAAGGTTGGACATGAAAAATTTTCCCACTTTGAGTATCTTGTTTCTGGATAGGATGATGTGTGGGAGAAAGGTGCAAGTAATCAGTGTCTGGAACAGATGTTCCTTACAGATGTTGATCCTGACTAATGTTTGTGTTATCCCTAGAACTGGTTCTGTTACACTGCACAGGCTCTTAACCCCCTTGACTCCTTGAGTCAGAGTATGCCACAAGTTAATTATAGAATATCTCCGAGGGTTAGTGCAACTCCTGGATTTTGATTTTTGATTTTTGTTTTTGCTTATTTCTGAGGCTCAGAACTACCAATGAAATCAGACTGAGACTTAAGTAGGTTTCTGACACTCTGTGTCCCAAAACTTTGTTTCTGCTCAGGCCCAAAGATTTGTTACTTCTCTCTTTCTCTGCTTCAGGCATCTACCAGAGGAGGCACTGAGCCAAATATTTATAACCAGTTTTTATTTAACTGGCATTCTTTGGAAAAACAAAATTTAAGTCTGTTGAGATTGCCCATTAATTAAAATGAATATCAGTTAGTTGCAATCAATCAAGTTGCAGTTTGAAAGTGCTCCCTCTGCTCCAGCTCTGCTGCTCCAGCAGAGCCCAAATCCTGAGCCACTACTGTTGCTCCCTTTGGCCAGGATGCACCCAAACAATTTCATCCAACTCCTGAAGAATTTTACAGCTGTCATGTCTCTTCTTCTCCTTCAGTAAATAGACAGGCAAAGGGACATAAAATTCCTAATCCAACATTAAACATGTAGAACGCCTTCCTTATAGGTCTGGACACGTGGGACAACTTGTAAATTAAAGAAAGACTACACCAGCTGGCTGATGGCCAGAATTGGTCCCTGGGGAGGACTTTAGGAGTGGTAACTAACCATAAGTACCCACAGCCTGGCAGTGTTTAATGGAATGTTGGCAGACACTCTGTATAGTACTAATAAATTAGTAATGAGAATTAATTAATAATAGTTTGCATTCATGTGGCACATTCCTTGCTGCAATTTACTTCTCATCCAGCTAAACAGGGACATGAGGAACAGTTTATCTTCTGGTGATCTACCTCTGCTTAAACTGCTTTTGCATCTTCCATCTCCCCCTCTCTCCATTCCATCGAGGTTTCCTCATGCACCTGAATTGTGGTTCTCTCATGGACTCCGTGTTCTCTCCCAGTGCCCACAGCCTTCTGGAAGTGTCACACTGACTGCAGGGCTCGAGGTGAGGCCTTTCCAATGATCACTGGATCTGAGGGATTGCCTTCCATGTCCCAGAAATGACTTTTTGAAAACTTTTCCAAAATTCCTGTTATGTTGTTGATTCTTTCTCAGCTGGTGCTCTCTGGGATCGCCTGGATGCTTGTTTGGTCCCCCCTTGAGTCTTCTCCCTGTGTTTGTGCCAACCTGTAGAGCCTTCCACCTCTCTTTATTGAATGTTTGTTCACTCCACTTCAGTTTGTCAAAATGCTTTTACATTCTCATGTCTTTGCAGCATTTTTTGGTGTGTTCTCATCACCACAATCAATGATGGAAACATTGACTTAGTGCCAGATGAACAATTGCACCACACATATTGTTCCACTGATCATCACTGCCTACAGAAGATTTTATGACCAGTTTTTAATTAATTTCGTAGATCCTATGTTTTCCTCATTTACTTTCGAGATAACATAAGAAATATTGAAGTTACTAGTATAAATAAATATGGAATCTGCACCTTTTTCCTTATCTGGAGCAGAGCTGATCCATCGATAAGAGATGGGCCAACTCTAAAGTAAGCAGCAGGAATTCAGAGAAGGGAGGAAAATAGTTGGACCTCCTTCTTTGATGCTGACAAATCCCTGGATGATGTTAAACTTCACCCTCATCTTCTTTTTTTCATTTAGATGCTTATAAAAGCATATTTGGTAGTTTATTGTAATATTTGTCTGGTGATTCAAGATGCTTGACCTCCTGTTTTCTGGCTCTCCTCACCCTCCCACCCCCCATTTAAAAACTAAATGTTGGGATCGACCTTTTCCAAACATCTGTAACTTGATCTACTCTCCACAGAGGGCAATGTGTCCATGATCCTCACGAAGAGCTCTCAGATTGCTTTTGCCAGCTCACAACACACCCTAATATAAAATAAATCAGACACAATGCATAGGAAATATTTGACTGATCTTGAACTTGCTGGAGCTGCAGAATCTCAACATTCAGTGCATTGTCCCAGCTCAGCTCCTAATTGATCTAATCCATCTCCCGATCTCCAGCTTGTAATTTTGTTTGGCTGATGTTCTTTCAGGAAAAATATTTAGGCTCCTTTCCTAAGTTTTAATAAAGTTTCATAAATAAAAAATCATGGCTGTTCCCCAGCCAAGACCAAGTCCCAGATATGTGTGTGAATTGAACCCTCTGCTGGTGAATGATCTTTAGCAAAAATTTTAGCCCATTGCAAATACAAAATAAATTTGCCTAAACATTCGCTAAAGAAGCTGAAATGACCTGATTTATCTCATGCTTGTGATAGGCTAAAAGGTGCACCTGGACCTCTAAAATAATTGCAATTCACAATGATTTATTAAGATGCAAGGACCCATTTGTGAACCTGACCATAACATTTATGAAAACCGAAGAAATCTATTAAAAATCAACATGATGTTTATAAATTCAGGCAAAACTTCTCTTTCTTCTATGAATAAAAAACTAGAGAAAAACTGTTGTGAGTTCAAACAAAAGTGATCTTTGCTGGGAAACACTAAAGTTCTGTTTGATCAATGAGAAATATCTTATTTGACCTGAACTGAAATTTTGAGCTTTTGAGCTTGTCTTAAAGGAGGTTCATTTTTTAAACATTACCTGAACTTTTACATGAAAAATGCCAATTTGAAAAAAAAGTTCAATTGGGAAAATGTCAAAATGAAAACTTTTTGGCATTTCTGAAACAAACATTTTAGATAAAAAATGACAACATGAAATGTTTTGACACTTTGAAAAATGTCTCCCTTTTTTCAATCTGAAACTTCACCAAATTTAAATTGAATTTACTGTTTGTCTAGAAAATAAGAATTGCTTGCATTGGTAGTTTTCCCTGCATAAGCAGCTAATCTTCCTGCCAGGTTAGCAATGAAACATCAGCCAAGGAGCTGTACAAGCAGGCTGTAAAGCAGTTCTTGCCTTATTGCAGCTCAGATTTGGACTTTTTAGTGATTATCTATCTATCTATCTATCTATTATCTGTCTGTCTGTCCTCACTCTTGCACTGTACAATGTCCAGCTTTCAACTTAGCAGTTCAATGGTGCACAAAGAAATAAGGGAGAGAGAAATTATTACTGTTTAACAAGCGAGCAATTTCCCATTAAAATTATATTTTTATTTAAAAACCTGTCTAGTGGCAGATTTATGGAAGTTCATTACAGAAAAAATGGTTTACCCGTTAAACAGAAGCCAGTCCATAACCCTGAGTGAGTTTTAGAGTTTGCTATAGCTAAATTCTTAAATTAAAACAAGCCCTTCCAGACTAAAATCCCAACATTCCAAAATAAGCTCGGAATGTGCAGTGAAGCAGCGCCATGGAGTAGTTGGTGCTTGCACTGCGTTTTGGGATGGGTTTAGCTGAGCACAGCCTGGGTTCTACTCCGAGATCCCTTCAGCTGCCTCTCCTGAGTGCAGGGCTGAAAGGAATCGGTGGCTTCTGTGAGAGTTTGAGGGGAAAGCAGAGGGGTTCTGGTGGCGTTGGTGGCTGGGTGAAGACTCTGGAGAGGCTCCAAGGCAGGTGGAGAGGGCTGAGCAGAGCTCGTTTCTATTCTCTCTGGGTGCTTTAGCCTAGAGAAGCCTGTCAGTGCTCAGGAAGAGGCAGGTAGGCTCAATATCAGCACTCCCATTTCACAATGGAGATGGTTTTACATCTCTTAACTCTGGCTTCTTGCCCTCTTTGGAGTTAAGTGTCTGTGGGCTCCTTCTTTGACTTTTAGGGGATTTCTTAATCCTCTTGGCTCTAGTTTAAATAGTGCACGGCTTTCATGTTTCTTATTAGCTAATGTGAGGAAATTGAGTAATGTGAGGTTATTAAAAATCACCCAGCGTTTAGATGAATGGGAAGAAAGTGTGTCCACTGCAGTAACTCCTGTCCATCACCTGGGCTGTGTGGATCCCTGCCAGCCAGGGTTCAGCCCACTGTGCTGCCATGTGTAAATTACCTCCCTAAATGCAGCAAGCTAACAGAGCTGCTCCATGCTGAGTCCTAAATTGACACCAAAAGGGAAACTTCCATCCAGACTGGAAATATAAGGAAATTGAGCAGACTAACCAGTAGCACAAAAAGTTCTGAAACCACAATGGTTATTAAATAAAGCCGTTTTTTTTTTCTGCAGACGTTAAGTCAGTGTTTAAAAATACAAACATCTAGATAATTAGAGGAACTTCAAATCTGTCTTCATAGTGTTTCAGCAGGATGACATTGTCAGCTATTCTATTTTGTATTGATTTCCACAAAGCTCAGTTATTCCCAGACTTCCATTTCACATGCAGCACCTTGTTTTCCTGTATCTTGAAGCAAAGAAATTAGATAAAAACTATTGATTAGCAAGGCACAGAGGGGAGTGATGTCTGTAACCTTCCTTTGTCTTGCAGCTCTGCAGCTGAGGCAGCAGTAATAGGATTCTGTGCGAGTGCGACTGTGATGAGGTCACACTGCTGAGAAGGGAATGAAAACACTGCAGTCAGCGAGATCTCTTGCTTCTCTGATAGTTTTTGATATTGTTTGTCAAATTGCGATTTGAAGGTTATTTCTCTGGAGGCTAAAGTTGCCTTGCTTCTCTTACGCACTTGGCTGGGCTTTTAAAAATCATCTATTCATATAAACAGCTCCTTCTCGCTCAAAGTTTCTGGCTCTTATTTGGAGCCAAAATAAGGAGCAAGAAGAGTTTCTCCTGAAATTTTCCATCATTGTGAGATTAGAGCAGTTATTTGTTAAAATAAGTTGGATTTGTTTGGTCTCTCTGCCTCTCCTTCCTCCCTTCTTTTTCACGAGGCTGCCGCAGTCCTCTTCAGTTCAAAACAGGTTCAATAAACACTTTCAAGACACATGAGCCGTGAAGGGTTATGCTGATTTAGTACATAATGGTGTAGCATTTATTGGTATCATTACTCAAGAAAGAGATGAGGAATTTCCTCATTTCATTTGCTTTGGGAAACAGGCGTTTTGTGACCTACCTTGGGCAACAGCAGAACTGAACAAAAAGTTCAGAATAATGATTAATGCTTTCCCGTTCTGAGTGGGCTTTACCACTGTTATTCTTACATTTCTTCATAGCAGTGAAGCAGCTCATGGAGGTGACAAAGAGAAAACTGAGGGTCATAGGATCAGAGAATGGTTTGGATTGGAAGGGATCTTAAGGATCCTCTGTTCTAACCCCTGCCCTGGGGTTCAGGGATCTATTTCCTGGGAGAGGGTGTCAGTGTCAAATACAGGATAAACACAGATTACCTGGCCCTCAGGACTCTACTTTTGGTGCATAAGGCAGCTGCATTCCTCTCCTCCCAGAGAGGAAGAAACCACATGGGGCACGCAATGTCTTCCCCTAATCAGGCCTTAGGGGGTTTTCCTCCCTTTGGAAAGCTCCCTTGCCCTAGTTCTCCTCCCGTAACAAGACACTGGCAGATTGGTATGGAGATAGCTGGCTAAGAAAACCCTCCAAATAAACTTCTGGAATTGCATGGCAGTAACAGGATGCCTTCAGCAGGCAGCTGCCTTGTCTGTCTGTGCAAAAACAAGTATGTCAGGTCAAGCTGCATATTTTGAGGTTTGATGTCCCACCCTCTCAAATAAGTGATGTGGGAAGGAGTCTTCTGGGAAAACTCCTTCCCCAGGCTTGTTACTGCGGGGGTTTTTGTGGGAAGCACTGAGACTTTCCCACCCCCTCCTTTCCCCCATGTGATGCTCTGTGATCATAACACATGGAACTATCTCATGCTTCCAAGAACTCCTCCAGTGCTGAACAAGCACACTCTGGGTGTTTTTCTTTAGTCTTTGTTCTGTTCTCTGTGATCCTGAGGACATCATTCTTTGCCCACTTTGTTTCTTCCTCTTTGCAAAGAAGGTGATATTTCCATTCTCGAGGATGATGGTGAAAACTTTTGGCATTTTTTAAAATCCCCTACCAGATGTTGGGTGCTATGGGGGAGCAAAGCATCTTGCTGAATTTGATTTATTTATAGGGAAAGCTAATGCTACTTTAGAGATCCCTTTTTCACCCTCCCTCTCCAAGTAATCTGCTGGAAAGGCTGTTCTCATTTGCTGTTGTTTTTCTACCGTTTGTATTTTCCTCATCCCATTTATGGCTATGTTTAAGGTCCTGATGAAGCAGCTCCACAGGTTAAAATAAGAGCTGTGGGAATATTACCTCTAGACTGCCCACTGAATGGCTCACTGGGGGCTGGACAGCTGGAATCATCCCCTGCCTGATGAGATACCTGCCAGCTGAATGGATGGAATTGCATCCTGTTGGTCCAGGACTGCAGTACTTATTGTCTCTTTAGCATTCAGCATCACCTCTATGCTCCCAGAGAGGCAGCAAGAGTGGAGACTCAGAAAGATGTTAGAGGAAAGCAGTGAATGGGGAAAAGGCTTGAAATCGCATTATTCTTTAGAAAATGGGCAATTGCAGTGAACTAAACACAAACAGCATGTTCTTCAAGTCTCTAGGGGGGCAGAGCTTGGCTGAGAGTTCTTTATTTTTACCCTGCATTGTTTCAATGAGTAAGTATTTTCTCTTAATTCCCACTTATCTTTTCATTTGACAGATTTTTTTTCCCACCCCCACCCAAAATGTATTGCTGAGTGTGGCATACTCAAAAGGGCATGTGACTGTGGTGAAAACAGCATCTGGTGCTGGAAAGAAATGAAACCCCAGGCCAGAGCAGTGAGTAAGGTCAGAGTGGTACACAAGCAGGAATCTCTACAATACCCAGAGAGAATCTGGCAAAAAAATAAAAAATCATCTTTACCCACAGGACTTAGGCAAATTTTATATTTAATCCTTAAATATTCTTGGCCGCTATTCGGCATATTTTCATGCTTGGTCATCTGTCTCTTAGCAAGATCTAAAGGACTCAGCCAGGTGCAAAGATAATTGTTTCCTTATTTCAGGCAGCATCTGCTCAGCCATCTGGGAGGCTCATCTGTAAAAGGTGACAGGCTCAGGTAGCAGCCTGCAAGTCCCACCTCTGGAGCTCGGGTGGCTTCCAGCCCTGCTCAGACAAAGCCTGTGTGACCCACGGTGGAGGGCACTGGGCAAAGGGGTGCAGCTCTGCTGAGGAGAGGGAGCCAGGCACCTCAGGAGAAAACAAGGAGCAGGAGAAGTTTGGTTATCACCAAGACTGCAGTCTCTATTTTCCATATTTGCTCCGAACCCAAACTACCCTTCCCGTTAAATGCTTCTGTTTCCCCATACATTATCCTGATGTTTTATTTTACAAGGCTGTTTATCAGCAGCCTGTGTGAGCCTTGATTGCCAATTCTCTGCATTCTCTGCTAATGGAGAACCATGGCTACCACGATTTGAATGGTTCTGTGATCTGTAACTCCACACATCTAGCATTGGTGACACTTTATCTTCCACCCCAAAATTCTCTTCTTCCAGCAGATGGTTTGTAGGAAACTTCTCTGAAAGACAGGGGGTGGCAAGAATCTGGCATGGGACAGGAAGGGTGAATGCAACCTCTGGTGTTCTCTGCACAGCCCTCCTGCCCCCTGAGCAATAGGAACTTGTAAATAATGAGAAATAACAATGTACTTCTGGCAGAAGCCAAGGGGGATTTGTGTGCAGTGCAGCCAGAGGACTCAGGTCGGGTGTTGTTGGGTTCTGTTACAGATTTGGAAATGTGCTACTTGTTCTTTGTAGCTCTGTTGCTAAACAGACATTTTCATTTCTAAGTACTTGCTTGCTTTCCTTTGTTAGCCCAAACTGCCAAAATCAGAGGCATCTGACACAGAAAGGAAGTTAGTTTTGTTTAATTTATCTCAGATTTATTTTGTGACATTTCCTGGATACATTTACCCATCACATTATTAAACAAGAGTTTATTTTCTGGAGGCTAGAACTTCAGCTTTTGCCTATATTTCAGTAAGAGAGGAATTTAAATACTGTCAACATGCCGAGAAATTAGAAAGTCTTTCAGGTGTGTTTTGCAGGAGAAAGTTCAGAGCTCCACTATCTCTCCTAATAGTTGCCCTGGGGCTTTTCCAAATGCATAATATGATTTTTCCACTCATTTGAAATGTAAAAAGAGAATTTTCACAGAAGACAGAGAGATCCATCTGAAAATAATATTTGTTTTTGGCAATTTGTTTCTTTAATTATGATGATAAATTTCCACTATTTGGCAACAGCACAAAGAAATAGGCTCTTGCATGTCTTTGTTCCTTCAGGAGGAATGGAGAAAGTGGGTCTTGTTCAGAAAGCAAATCCCCATTTAGTCACGTAATTCTTGTCACTCACCCCAGCAAATGATGAGAAACCCCCTTTTTTGCCTCTCCCATGGGAAGGATGTTTGGCTATGACTCAGAAAAAATTTTTTTTTTTTTTGGACAAACGTTGACTGACTCAGGACAAAACTCAAATGAGGAAGTTGTACAATGTTTTAATCTGTCTTTATCTCTCAAAAATGCTCAGTCACAATGAGGAACATGCTTATATACACATTAACTGCCTCAGTAAAGGTGTTCAGAGGTGCTGATAGGCCAGTGGAATAGCTGACTGAAATTTGGGATTGTTCCCAACTGGGAGACCCTAAATGAGGCTCGAAGTTCCAAATGCCTCAGATGTGCTTTTTTTGGACATGATGACTAAAATACCAATTTTGTACCTTGAATCCATGTCTTGAGCAATGGATCATCCAAAAGCTATTGCTGGGTTACTCAGATATTTTCCTGGGGTCTAGATTTAGAAAATGAATTAATTTAAATCTCTCTTTTGTAGCATCGCACACAGGCTGCTTGTTACTTCTTCCTTTTCATTGCAAATGAAATATGTATACTTATAAACATATTTATTTAAACTATATACTCTACATTATGTTTTGGGGCAGATACTTTATTATTTGGAAAGAAGAAAAAATATTACAACTTCACACATAAATATTCTCTATAGATTCTGCTTCTTGAACATTTGTATTCATGGGGCTGCGGTCTGATAGGGGAGAAACCTGGAGTTTTCTGTCTAAGTTCTTCATTTCTGCATGTCCTTTGCACTGACTCGTGCCCTGTGTGTGCCAATACACCTTCAGTGAAAATTTCTTAATGATGTTTTCATCAGGCAAAGGAGAAACCCTGAAGACAGTAAACACCCAATATGTAAAATGCTTTATAGTCCTAAGAATTCTGCAGACTAGTTCGAAATAACTGCAAAGCCCATTTCATATTCAGAATATCTGAATGGGCCTTGGTTCTGGATAAGGAAGAGGGAGCAGAACTGGATGAACTGGGTGTATTAAATTCTTTATTCAAAAGCTTTATCCCTTTTCTGCTTTTGTATTTCCCATGACTGGATTTTCTTAGTTTTTCCTCTTCTGGATTGTTTGGCTGATGCTTCATGCAAATGTTCTGAAATCACTGGTCTGGTCGGGAGCTCTTCGCATTCGCCTGGCTTATGATATTCAGTTTTCAATTTTAGCCATATGGGCCTTTTGGTTTGGTTTCTTGCCTTTTTTATTATTCTGTGCCTGCTTAATTGTAGCTTTTATGAAGAGATGGAGAAAGAGTCATAAAGACAATGAGACAAATCATTCCCAAAGCAAATATAATGAGGAGAAGAGTTGGAGAAATATTTACATGATTTGAATTTTCTGTCAATGTTCCTAAAAATAGAACAAAGAATTAAATAAAATAGTCAGATGATTTGCTAGTGAAAGGAATAAAAAAAAAATTGCAAACATGAGAACAAATGTTCATTTTTATTCCAAGAAGTAGTTCTTGGCAGTGTTTCGGAAGCTCTATTAGAGAAGACGAAATGTAGATTTTTATCCCACTTGAGCATAAATCAGTGCACTAGACTAAACAATATCTATTGTACAATGCACTGAATTCTTCTATTTTGTACAAATGTTCAATTAAATCTGTAAACCTAGTCTGTAAACTGTAAAGAGGCTTAGTCACCTTCTGATCAGCCAGTCCTTCTGCAGGTCACTGCCATTGTCCGGCAGCAAAAATAAGTTCTGCGTGGGGAAGCCTTCCAATAGCATTCCAAAATAACAGCAATTACCTAATTACAGCATGGCCGTGCTAAAGGTTACATTAATGGCCACCAATGATGATGAATAGGAAGGCAATGGCATGAATGAAATCATAATTAGTGGAGCATGAGGTAGGTGTTATGTTAAACATCCAATGGAAAAAAATTAACAGCGCTGCACAGGTGGACTGAAATGCTACATGTAAAACCTGCAACAATCCCACTTTTCAGGAGACAAGAACAACCCTTACATCATTTGTTAACCAGTTCTGGGTTTTATTCACCAGTCAGGGAAGCACGGGCTGGGTGTGACACTCTCCAGATCTCCTCTCTGCTCTCCTCGAGGGGCTCTGTCCCTGTCCCAGCCTGGCTGGGTTTGATGCCAACACATTGGGTTTCTCTTCCCTAAGACAGGCACTGGAGCTGCTTTCCTAGGAGCTCACCAGCTACTGAGAAAGGAGAAATTCAGCTGGAGCAGCAGCACAGTGGAGGGGCTCCAAACCCAGTGCAGGGAAATGATAACTCAGATTTCCACTCACAGCATCTCTGGGAAGGGTTTGATATGCTGTGTGTGTCACAGACATGTGAAAACTTTGCTGCTATTGAATTGGCAGAAACCCAGCAACATTTCTACTGTTTAGGTCGCGAAGATTTCCATCAGCATTTAATAGGTGATTTTTCATCGTTGCAGTATGTGCAGTGCTAAGGTGGCATCTTATGTCTGCTGTCGATTTCCCTGATGCTGCCTTCAGAACTGGTGGTTACAGCTGCATCTTGCTTCTGTAAATGTCAGGGTCTCCAAGTGAGCTCTGGAGCTCAAGTGTTTGTTTCTGTCTTTGCATGTTCTTGGGTTTCTGGTCCGAAATGACAATGCTGCAGAATTTCCAGAAATCTGGTACATAGGTGTATTTTTAGGACAGAACAATGAATCTTTTCTTGAGTGGGTCAAAGAGATGGCATTTAAGTCAGGGGTTTTAAGTAGGAGGAGAAAAAGGAAAGAAACTGTTGCTGTTAAAAAATCTGAAGGTCAGCTGCTATAAAGAATTTAATTCAGTTGCCTGCATTACTCCAACTGTGATATAAAAATACAGAATGTCTTCCAGATTGGCTCTCAAAAAGTATTTTTTGCACACAAAATACTCTCCCGAGAGAGTCCACCCATCTCCCTGGAATGTGCCATTCTCTGTGGAGAAGGTGGAAACCCTTCAGCTGCCTTTCGCAGAGCTCAGTGGCTTCCATGGGAAGAGTGTTGCCTGACAGTGAGAGACGTGTCAGAGGCATTTCTAGTGCCAAACGTGGCCATTTCTGGAGAAAGGGCGTTTTTAAGCACCTCTCTTTTGGAAGACTGGACCACCAGGAGCAGAGCTCCCAGAGGAGCTCTGAGGAGGGGAGGCAGAGGCATCAGTGGTGGCTTTGGCTTCCTCTGTTCTTGTGGCACCTCCCGTCAGTGGCCGTGCTCAGCCTCGTTAGCAGTGACTCATGCAGGGCAGATCCAGGTGCCCTGTGACAGATGCCTGCTGCCTCTTATCTCAAATAGCTTTGAAAATCTCCTTTGGCAAGAAGCCCAAGTGTGAAGGAGCAATTCTCTTTTAGACCAAACTTGTAAAGAATCTGGAAAGGTAACAGGCTCTGCTGGCTGTTATTTCTGTCCCCTCCTCTGCTGTCTGCTCTCCAGATTAGTTTTTTAATCTGAATGTCTGGCTGCTTCTCATCTTGCTGATGCAAAATCTCTCAATATCCAGCAGGAGAAAGGTTCTCATTGCTTTCAATAATCTTTGGGTCGTGCCATTAGCTTCACTTAAGCTTTGGGTCTGGTTCTGCACAGTTCAAAGGATTTATAGTCTCTTGTCCAAATCCTTATCCAGTTTTTCTGAGTTCACTTAACTCTGTGGATATGAAAGGTCTCAGCTCTTCACCTGAGTATGAGCTGTATCTGCTGCTACCAATAACACAGACATTTAGTGTAGGAAGGAAGGAAAAAAGGACATTGTATTATAATGTTTGACTTGTGAAACAAGAGGAAATGTCTTCAACCTGTGATACATTTGGGTTTCTTAAGCTATGAATGAGGCATTGTTAGATGAATATTAAATATACATGCGTATATTAAATATTTAACTTGATCTTTGTTCAGTTTTCCTTTCTTGTAATTCCGTTCCAGTGTTCATAGAAAACAACCCTGATTTTTATACTGCTTGCCAGTACTGACCTCAGATTTTCTGTTTGAGTTAATAATATCAATTACCTGCACACATGAGTCACGGTGAACTTTGTTACTGCATTGGAGGAGCACTTTTTGGAATTTGTCCACACTTTTTGCCATGAAAACACTCCCTGTTGCTTGAAATAGCCTGTGAGTACACATACTCTTCCATGCATATATAGCTCTGGAAGATCTTCATTCCTAATATTTTTCAGTACAAAGCTGAACCATGCAACTGCTCAGTAACTCAAGCAGACATGAATAAAAGAACTCCAGAGAAATGTTGTAATCAAGGAGAGGAATGAAGGCAACCTGAAATGTCGTTTCACAGCAGTCCCCGGAATCCCCAGGTTTGCTGCAGACCACAAGTATATTTTAAACCTTAGCTTAGTGTATACCCACAGTATGTCCCCTACAGCTGTGAACTGCTACTCTTTGTTTAGGACTGGGCAAGGCTCCAGTGGCTCTGTTCTTACAAGGAATGCATTTTCCAGTGTTTTGAGTTAATGACTATTATTCAAGCTGAAGTCAGTTCCTTTCTCACACTATTTTAGGCTGTGTGTGGTAAACCTTTGTGCCACTGTTGTCCTCAAAAAATTCTGGTATTTTCTTGCTAAAACCAATACGAATTATATCAAGCTCTTTATCTCGTGAAATAAATGTTGGTTATCTTCATAATGAATCAATCCTGAAACGAAGCAGGTTGGTATTTCTGCTGGCCTACTGACCCTCCTTTTTATTGCTGCTGCTCCACACAATTGTGTCAGGAAGTTCCTGTTATATTTGGTGATGTACAAATAGAGAACAAAAGGTCCCTGCCCTGATGGCTGAAAGTTTAGATATTTCTATTGATTGAATAAATATTGGACATTTGTCTTTTCTCACCAGAAAGTGACACATTAGGGCAACTGTTTCCTGGAGAGATAAACAGTGAATTCTGAGGATGGAAAGGAATTCAGCATGGAGGGAGACTTGCTGTAACAGGGGAAGGCAATGTGTGACGCTGTAATGTTCTTCCTCTCTTCCTCCCTTCACTTTCATTTTAAGCTGATACTTTATTAATCAGACTTTGATCCAAACTTCCACATGTGTGTGTTTTCCAGCATTTGCTCTGTCCTGGTGCCTCTGAGGTGGTTCCACATCCTTGCTCTCAGGGGAAGGAGTGGATGCTGGGAGGCTGCAGCCTCTGTGTGCAGGGCTCAGACCATCCTGTCTGCCTCACCTGCATTATCCAAATCCTGGCTCCTGCAGGGAGAAACCCTTCAGGAAAGTGTTTGCCTTGGGTCCTGGGCCACATCTGCCCCTGCATTGCTCAATACCTGCACGCTGATCTCTCAGGCATTTTACGCCTTATTTATCATTTGGATTGTGTTGTGATTTCCATTTAAACTAAAATTAATTAAGTGGGACATTTTATTTTTTGAAACTGTATAGGGAAAAATATTTTTATTTCCATTTTAAAGTGAGAATACGGCTTAGAATTTTTATTTTTATCTTTCTTTGCACATGCTTTTCTTTGCTAAGCTTAGTTACACAGTCATGTATTCTTATTTTGAAAATTTAAAGCTTCTTAGGAGTACAGTTAAGAAAACATACCCAGGGAAAATGAGATGTTAGTCTGATCTGAAGGAAGAACAAAACTAGTTATGAAAGAATTTCAATTTAAAAAAATAACTTTGTCCAGTTTTACTCTCCATTCAGTGACAACAGCTCTGATAAAATGTATCTAATTAACACCCGGCAGATAACAATTATCTTGTATAATTATGATGAGCTTGTTTGTTCTTTAATTGACAGCTTAGGCAATGTTTTATGATGTTTATTTGACCTTGCAGCTAATCTGCACCCTGCTCCGGTGCTCTGCCGAGCGCGTGGCGCCTTGGATTTCCATCCCCAGTGCTCGGGCCTCGTTACTGTCACTGCCACTGTCACTGCCACTGTCACTGTCACTGGCACCCTCCGGGCCCCTGGGCCACGCACGGACGGGCCCCGATGCCCCCGGCCCCGCTGGGAGCACCGAGCCCGGGCACCGAGCCCCTCTGCACCCACGGCCTCCTGCGCNCACTGTCACTGTCACTGCCACTGCCACTGTCACTGCCACTGCCACTATCACTGCCACTGTCACTGCCACTGTCACTGCCCCTGCCCCTGCCCCTGCCACTGTCACTGTCACTGTCACTGCCACTGCCACTGTCACTTGTGGGTGCTGTGTCCTGTCCCTGTGACTGCACAGTGGCACTGCAATCCCAGCAACTGCTGCCCCTCTGCTGCCTGTCCGGCCGTGTCCGTGTGTCCGCGTGTCCGTGTGTCCGTGTGGCTGCGTGTCCGCGTGTCCGCGTGTCCGTGCGCGAGTGTGGAGCACCACGCAGCATTCCCTGCTCCTCCCCAGGACCCGGGGTGCTCCCTGCTGGGGCCCGTGTGCCCGCTGCTCTCACGGGGAGCTGAGGCAGGGTTTGCAACACTCCCCCAGTCTGTTAGAAGGTACCCAATAGTTCAATAACCGAATATCTGTGCTGGCAGAACAGATGCACTTGGCTTTCCTGCATCCTGGATGCTTTGGGAGGATTTTCATTCTCCCACTGAATGAAATCTCTTTGCTGCCCTGTAAATAATGAAGTCTTGTGAGCTGGTACCTGGCTGCCACAATAAAAAACAAGGCTGTGGTTTCCCCACGTTGCCTCACTGCCCTTGTCCTTGGGGATTTGGAATGAAGGGGAATCTCCAGTGTGTCAATCCTGCTTGGCACACGGTGTAGTCTGTGAGTCAGATTAATGTGAGGGGTTATGTCTCTGGAACAAATTTTAAATTAATTTAGTGAGAAACAAATAGGAAATGTCCCCAAACAAGGTTTTGTCTGATATTTCTGGATTTTGGGGATTCCATTCGAGAGGGAAGTAGCCTGGGAACAGCTTTTCTTATCACATCATCGTGTCCTTTTCACTTCAAGGCAGTATTAGAAAGTGCAGTGGTGCATAAGACTTAGTAATAACTATTATTATTTGTTAAGCATTGTCTTTTACAGTGCTGAGAACATTGGGGTTTCTGTCCTACATGGATCATTACTTTGGGAATGCAAGATTTTTCAAACAGTGAGTGTCCTTGATGATTAGAGAGAGATTATCACCAAGTGCTGCATTTTTATTTGTTTGGTTTTTGTTGTTGTTGTTGTTGGGTTTTGCTCTAAACGAAGGGACTGAAGCTTCAAACTGAATCTAGTTATCTGTAGTAGAATTCTGGTTTGAGGGTGAGATAAAATATGTCAAACCACTTAACCTGGTCCTCTCTCAACATAAATGGGTTGGAAGGAGATGTAGAAAAATCCTCTGCATTGGCTATTGTGATTTTATGTCCCCAAGCTGGCAGTATGGCCAAACCCAATCCAGGTGCTTGGGTTCTCAGGTGTTGGGATTCTCTTCATCCTCTAGGATGATTTTATCTGCATATGAAAGCCAAGGTAATGGGCAGCTGGACTTCCAGCTTCATCAGTTGAGACATTCCATCTAAAACCAGAGGATAAGGGTTTGGGTTGGCAGCAGCTGAGGCTTTCATGTAGTATTTTCTCTCCTTTTTGAGGAGGATGCTGTAGAGGCAAATCTCTGTTCAAGTTAAATCAAGGCAGATTTATGTATCTATTACTGGTGCATAAAATAATAAATGGAATAAAGTTTGGGGATGTATCCAATAGATTTGTAGTAAGAAATCTTCTGAAGAGACCTTGTAGTATTATCTAACCTTTAAAGTAAACTGGAATTTATTCAAATGCCATAGGCACAAATTATATGTTTTTCGTCTTGAAATTCACGGGGTAACTATTGATAGAATTAATAAAGAATAATTTTTCAGAAAAAGGGAACATATGGCTTGTTATTACTGACTTCAAGCCACAATCAGAACATTATCTAAATAACTCCAGAATACCAGCAGTATGTTCTCAAGCATCTCGTACATTAGAGCACGACTCCTCAGATACTTTGAGACTATGAATGTTCTGTTGTTGATCTTGCAGTAGTGTTGTCTCTGTTCTGACTCCTAATCCCATTAAAAAATCTTTATTTTCAGGATTTTATAAAGGTACCGTAAAAATTTTAAGTAGGCTTGAGGTAGCATCACAAACTTTCAGCTTGGGAATGTTTTTCAGAAACTGAAGCATTAATTAGAATCAGTCTAAGTACCCACAAGTATTTTTCCTTTTTTGTTGTTGTTTCTTGTGGTGTTGGCTCTCCTGACGCTTAATTGCTCTGATTCTTTTTCAGTGTAATTTTCCAGTCCTTTACTCATGTTCCTTCAAATCTTCCTGAGTTGAGTAAATAGATGCAGTGGGATGAGCTGAGAAAACGTAAGACTTGCAGAATTTTTCCCAGTCTCAGGGGAAAAATATTGCAGCTTTTCTCCCTAAGTTTTTTGCTGATTCTAGTGACCAGACAACTCCCAGCCAGCCCTGGCTAAAGACATTTTAAAATATTTTTAGAGCCAGGCAGAATAGTTTATCCTGGGCTGCTTCTCCCACCAGGTTGCCACGTACCTCTGCAGGAGGAGCTGGAACCAAGTCCACTGGGCAGGAGGCTCGGAGCACTGGGAATTTAAATGTCTTGTTCATCTAATTTGGCTGTGAGCCAGTTTATTCCTCTCGGTTTCACTGATGTTTCAATTTAAACGCTTTAAGAACTGGGGCTCTCTCCCAGCAGGGGTTTGCAGAGTGCATTGCAGGAGGGATCCTGACCTTGTTTGGGGCCTTCTGTTTCCTGAGAATGAAGTAATAATAGAATAGGCTCATTATACAGAATCGTGGAATGGTTTGGGTTGAAAAGGACCTTAAAGTCCATCTTGTTCTACTTGCCCTGGGCAAGGACACCTTCCACTATCCCAGGGTGCTCCAAGCCCCATCCAACCTGGCCTTGGACATTTCCAGGGATCCAGGGGCAGCCACAGCTTCCATGGGTGCCCTGTGCCAGGGCCTCCCCACCCTCACAGGGAGGACTTTCTCTCTAATATCGAACCTAAACCTCCTCACTTTCAGTTTGAAGCTATTCCCCATTGTCCTGTGACTCCAAGCCTTTGGACATTGTCTCTCTCCATCTTTGCTGTTGGCTCCTTCAGGCCCTGCAAGGCCACAGTGAGGTCACCCCAAAACTTCTCTTCTCCAGGCTGAACAATCCCAGCTCTCCCAGCCTTTCCTCCCAGCAGAGCTGCTGCATCCTCTGCTCATCCTGGTGCCTCCTCTGGACTCTCTCCAGCTGCTCCAGGTCCTTCCAGAGCCAGGGCTGGGGCAGCTCTGCAGGTGGGGTCTCACCTGAGGGGCAGAGGGGCAGAATCCCCCCTTCCCCTGCTGCTCATGAAGCAGCGTTTTAAAAGCTTGGATCTAACAAAGGCAGTGGGTCTGCAGAGTTGCTATTGCCCCAAGTTAACATGCACAGAAAGGAGGCTAAATGCAACTCCCTTTTCTTGGCCTGGGTGCTCAGAGGAAAGAGGAGAAACTGGCTCTTTGGGAATAAGAAAGAAGAGACTGCCTTTATTGAAAGAAAAGCCAAAAAGAGATGCACTCCCCCACCACCAAAACAAACAAACAAAACAAGCCAAAGCTAAATAACCCTCGGCTCCACACTGTGGATCACAGCATCACAGCTCTTTGTTGAGCCCCATTCTGCAGAGATTTCTGGCTCCTTGCTGCATTTTGAAGCTCTCTTGCTATTTAAATTATCCTTAGGAGACAGCCTTGTGTCTTTACTTGGCTGCCTTTGCTTTTTTTCCCATTTCTTTTTTTTTCTTGATGAGTCATTCTACCAGCCTCTACCCTCTCATCAGATAGACCAGACAATGAAGTCACTGGGGTTGCCTGAGAGCAAAATTGGCCCCATTATCCACAACCACTGTGCCTTGTCACTGATAATAAACTGCCCAAGGGCTGGCCCTCAAAGCAGGATGGAAAATCACCAGGGACAAGAAAGCTTCTACCCAAACAAAAATATTTGTTGAAGTTCTTTTGGTGTATTTTTTAAATTTGGTGAAATGCTTCCAGCTGAAAACAGGAAATCACACACAAATAAAACTGATGTTATATTTTGTCAATGTGGGAGGGAGAGCAAATTATCTGATAGCGTCCCTTTTGTGCACCAGCTTCAGCCTTCTGAAATTAGCAGTGGCAGGAGACTTTTATTAGTGTTCTAGTATAAACCAGAAGGCTTTATAACGCAAGGAGATGAAACAAGGATGCTTGACAAAAATTCTTCATTAGCTCAGTACAGAGGCAAAGTTAAACTCTCATTTCTAGAGGAATATGGGTGGGGAAATACCTGCCCCAGAGAACTTTATTCTAGAAACAAAACACACTGAATATGAGAAGGGAAACAAAGCAAGGGTGAAGGAAGTGACTTTTTCAAAAGGGTATGGCAGGTCACTAGCTGCCTAGGAATGGTACTTGGGCTTTCTGATTCTCTTTCTGTTTTTTCTGCTGAGGCACACGACACTGCAAAGCATAAAGAGACTCTGATAGTGCTGATGGCTTGTGGTCTGCTCAGTGGAAACAACAAAGTGCAGCTGGTCTTTTGGGATCTATAGTAATCTGATGAGGAATTCCATAATAACTGCTAATATTAAACCTTTTACAAGTCTGACTACTTGCATCAATAAAGGGCAGAAGAAAAGCTGAACAGGAAAGAAACTAAGTCTTGAAAAACCATAGCCTCCATAGAGACCTCTCTTCCTTCCTTTTGGTATTTCTGACAAGAGGAAAACCTTTTTATTGCTTGGCTAGTCCATTCCTAGAATTGTACCCATCAGTGGGCTTTGGAGAGACTCAAGCGGCTGGGTTTTATCATCTGCCAAAGCTGATCATTCTTTTGATTCAAAACTGGTGCCCTGTCATTAATTATTTTTTTGCATCACTCTGTTCTGAACACAGCTGAGCCCCCACGCTTCCGTGCCCTCTATTAACTTTGTATAAAAGGATGCTTTCTCTTCCTGCTGCATCTCCAGCCCAGGAACCCTGAGTGCATTGCTAAAGGTGACTGAAATCTGCAGGGAAAAAGGAGAATCAGAGCTCGAGGTGCTGCTCAGTCTGCTCTTTACGTCATGTCTGCAGAGACCACAGACAGCCTCAGCAGTGCTGAGCCAGTGACACTTCCATCCTCCCTCGGAAGGGAGAACCTTATGTTTGCAAACTCGCCCCAGGAGCACAGTCCAGAAGGTGACTACTTTCATCTGTCTGTTAAAATCATCTTGCACTATTTTTCCAGCCTGATTCTATCTTACCAACTGTCTGGCTTGACTATTTTGCCGTGATTCTTGGCTGCAGTTTGTCACACTGATGAAAGATTAGCTCTCTGTGTGTGTGTGTGTGTGGTTTTTTTCCTTTTTTTCTTTTTCTCTCTTTTTTTTCCCCCCCTCCTCTCATTTCCCAGTGTGGCATTTAGGATGGAGGCTGAAAATATTGAACAAACTGCTGATGTCCCCAAGATTCAAATGTGTGAAAGAGACTCGTAAATGAGTCTAGCACACTCAGAAACATTCTTAACATCTGTTCAAGCAGGAGTCTCAGCTCCCTTTCTCTGAAAGCACAATTTGTCCTCCCTGTTATTTAAAACTTCAGATTTCTTTAGATTTGAATAATATCAAAGTGGAGCTAAGGAAAATAAACTCTCTGATTGTGGATACAGCAGTTACAATAGGAGGTGTGGTAGGGATGGAGCAGAATTAGAGAGTTTTTACTGCAGAGTGTCCTCAGTTTCTCTTATATTTAAGTTTTCTCCTTACACAGCAGTATGGAAAGTAGTTGCAAGCCCTGTGGGTTATGTCCCCTGGACTGGTAGACATGGGTTTAGTGACTGTTCTTACAGAGCAGGAAAATAGCAAGTTTTTCCCTCTGAAAATTTCCTACTTAATAGAATGAAAGGCACCTTAAAACTTGATTAAAATATTTTTAGGCTTTTTTTTTGTATTCATACGTACTCCTGTTGAGACAAAAGAAATGTCTCTAACTCACTGAAATTTTGTCTGTCAGTAAACATTTCAGGATTCTGTCCCCAAAACGCAGTTGCAAAACTCTCAACACTTCTGCAATTTAGTGAGAGAAAGGCTATAAATAGCCAGCCAGACAGAGGCACAGCAGGGAGAGCCCAGGGGTCCGAGCTTCCAGCCTCTTTCTGCAACCACAGTAAAGAATTGCAGACACAGACATGACAACAGAAAAGAAAAAAGCAACTGGTGACTCTGAAAATAAGTAAAATAAATGGCAGCGTTTAATAAAGCTGCTGAATGGGCTCTGCAGGTCGCCGGGCTCTGAGGATGCTGCAGTATCCTCTGCTGGGGATGAAGTCACGGCATTCCAGCCTGCAGCCAGCGCTCCCGGGCTCTGAGCACGCCGCCCCTGCAGAGGGAGGATCCTGCTGCAGGATCAGTGTCTTGGGGAGCAGATCCGAGCTCTTCTCCTGATGTCCAGGGCTAAATCCCACTGCTGGGCGGGACTGCAGCAGGCTGTGAGCTGGGAACAGGGGTTTGAGCGCAGTTTTAATGCGGGTGGATGAGAAATCTGTGCAATATTGTGAGTATTCAAAGGAATGGAACGACTTTGATCACACTTAATCCATTAGCATTCCCTGTTTAAGTGGCATTTATTGCTACAAATGTCTTGTGATGGTAACAATAGTGGCTCTATTGCAATTATTCCACCTTTCAAAACCCATACCACTGCTTTTACTTCTTTTTGATAGAGAAATTATATAAGTCACGAGTCTTGTTGCTGATGTGGTACAGAAAGATGAAATACTTTTCCTCTGGAAGGTTAATGTGCTGCAAGTCTTCCCATCATTAGGAACAAAAATATACCAGCAGGTGGGATATATCCAGAACAGAGAGTTCTGTGCAATTCTACTTAAAACAGGCAATAAAACTAGCAATGGCATTTCAGCTTAGAGGCCTCCTGCAGCAGTGATCTATAGTAGCAAGGAGAAATCCCATGGAACATACCTGTTATTTCAAGAACAATGACATTTTTGCAGCTGTGATAACAATTTTCCAAGTGCACATAGGTCCTAAAAGCCTGACAAGTGTTCTTTCCTGAGAAAAAGGTTACTTTCAAAATCCCTCTAGCACCAGCACAAGGACACCAGTTAAACCTGATTACACTTGATAGTGTAATCATTTTCAGAGAAGCTTGGAATTTATCAAATCCTCAAAGAAACCCAGAAAATTTTGAGTTGGTTATAGGAACTGGGCCTTCGTGGTTTTGTCTCATCTTCTTTTTGGACTGAGTAGGATTTAATTCTGTCCAAAGCCAGTTTTGCAGTTGGACAGGGTGTTACCACAAGCTGAACCTCCAGGTTCAAGCATCTGGTGCCTGGTTTTATTCCTGTGGTTTGCCTCTCATCCCTTCCCTTTCCAGTAACAAACAAAAGCTTATTCCCATCAAACTATTCTGGTTGTGGGTGCTGCTTCTAACAAACTTAGTATTCGTCTACCTAAAGTCTGTTGCCACAAGCAAGAGAGAGGAAGAGCTGGAAAATGAACTTAGCATGCATCCTACTCTGAAACTTTTCTTCAGGAAAAACGTTGTATAATGAGAGCTCTTTGTTTTTTAGTGCACTACATCTTTCGGGTTTGATTTTTAATTCATATCTCACACTTGCAGGTCTGTCACGGTACAGTGCAAGTGGGAAAAGTTAAGTGTTTTGGTGTAAGACAGGTTTGAAAATAACCTCGGTATTTCACAGTAAAGGGAAATCAATAAGGCCAGCGGGAAAGAGAAGAATAGGTGTATTAATAAACCAAGACTCTGAGTACAGAGGGGTCAGGAGCTAAATGTAGCTGTACCTGCAACCTAAAGGATCATTCCAGGCACCAGAGCCAGGACGTGGTGGGAAGCTCAGAAGCGTGGCCTACTTGTAGCTAGACACAAAAAATGTGGGTTGCTGGGTTCTTTTTTTGGCTGAGGAGGGGTGTTTCCCCATTAGGATACAAAAATAGTAATTCCAGAAAATAACCTCAACTCCCAGACAAACTTTCAGCTAAATTGCATTCTGCAAGGTAAGTAGATTCTGTGAGAGCAGCAAAATGCATTTAAACTGGCGAGTAGCTCTGATATTAGATATGCCTGATCTGGGAGGGTAAAGAACTTTCAGGACTTGCTTTCCAGTATTTTTCAATAACTCACTTAGGCATCATTAATCTGATATATATTTGTTGACTTTCTGACATAGTTCAAATGATAATGCCATTTATTTGGAGGGCAAACACCCACCCAGATACCTCCTTTAAAAAGCTTCCACCTTTTGAGTGCACTAGATTTGCTGATATTGATAGTGCCATTTCCCACCTCATTTCTGTGAATTTGCTCGTGGATTTATAATACATTTCATTCTTGGTCTTAGATGCTTTGGCAAAGTGAGCACTGAGGAAAACAGAATTTGGGTATCCACAATGAAAAGACAGTGAAAAAGTCTGTAGAATTTAAGAGTAATAAGATAACATTCACAATAAACTTTTAGTATCAGTGACAAATAAAAAAAAAAAAGTCCAAATAATAAGAAGGAATTGCTGGTTGTACACAAGACCAAATCTTGTCTTGACTCAGGAACGCTTACCCCTGTGGTAACTTCACATTTGGAACTGGTCTAGTTAGACTAGTTTAGAAAGAGTTTTGAAAGACTATTTATAACTTTATAATTTGGGGCTAAACTGAATTTGCTGAGACTCCTCTAAGATGATTCTACATATAAGAAAGCACTGGCAGGATTAGAGTCTACAGGCTTTGATCAGTAATATTTTGCCATAATACTCTTTTCCAGAAATATTCTTAGCCACTAATTCCTGAGGCTTATTTTAGTTCCTAATAGTTACTACTGTTTACCACATTTCTTTGACGTATTTCTGCCTCTTTTTGGCTGCTGTTCTTGTGCTGCCTTGTTCCAACAGGTGCTGGTGTATTATCATACCAAATAAATGTAGTTTCTGAAATGCAATTAAGCTGCAGAGACAGCAGAGGTAATTCCTGCCCATGACCTGAATTTCATGGCTTGCAGTGCCACTGACTTAGCATATGACCTTGGATGAATTTCCTCATTAGGAAAATGGGGCTGATTATTTACCCCCAGGGCACAGTACTACGGTGCTACAAATGGCAAAAGCCAGGGAAGTACAAATTTCCTTGGAACTCTCCCAAATTCTGTCCATTGACCATATGCTAAAAGACATTATGGCAGAGAGTCTGTCTTACCTACTCCGTGGGGACAGCAGAGTATTTCCTGTGCTAGAGGGAGGATGTGTAATGGCAGATTTGTTGCTCCGTGGTGCTGTGATGTGTGAGGGGAAGTCTGCAGCAGGGTGGGTCGGTAATGCAGTGGTGGCAGTGCAGCCAGGTGAGGGATGGTGCTTCAGCTATAAATCCACATCTGCTCCGTGCATTACTCAGGCTGCTTCATCATTTCAACCCCGCCTGAGAACAAAACAGCAGCAAATATATTAGTATGTTTTATTTCCTTGTTTTCATCTGCATTAACGGCCCTGATAAAAACACGGGCTCTTCTTACAGACCTCACCTTTTCTCTTTGTCATCTATAGTGCTGAATTCAGACGTGAAGAGGGGATGTGTTTTACTCCACCACAGGGTTCATGTATCTGAGGAAAAGAATTTGATGCTCATGGGATCTTTCTTGTGCACCTAACTGTATGTTAAATAGCAAAATTACATCAATACCAACCTTGGTTTCTGCTTTGAGGATGTCGACAGAGAGGTGGAAATCTAATGTGGGCACAGTCTGAAATAGATTTTTTTTTTGCTTGCTCTATCTTGGACATTTTTTGCAGTAATTCCCTTATTTTATAAAATGTTGTGACATTAATGGATATAGGAGCAGATCAACCTAAATGAAATATTTTCTCTAAAATGGGAAAATATTTAAATCCAGGAATGCCTGCAGTGCCTGATGGGGAATTTGTGCTTCTAGAAAGCTCTCAATTTATGCTTCTAGAATACTCTGTGGCTGGATTGCCACACACCTGGAAACCCAGAAACCTCCACCACAGGCTGCTCTCCCTTCTCCTGCCAGAAAAGCCCAACCATGGAGTCATAAAATGGACAGGGAACACAGCTGGGAGACGAGGGTAAAGCTATAAATCTTCAAATTCTGGTCCTTCCAGCACCCAGGTATTTGTTTGTCCTTCCTCCCTCCCCTAAACATGAAAACAGTATTGAAAGCTGTAATAACTGTTTAGTATTCCTTTGATTTCTGACTAGGTCAAACTCAAGGCAGGTTTTAGATGGGTAAGAAAGTGTTAATACAAATAAAAGAGAAAGAAAGAAAATGATAGGACTGTACGCTTTGGAAAGCGATTTCTTTACTGTGTCCAAACCAGGCAGTTTTGGCATTTTGCATTTCACTCTCTGCAAGGTCCATGTGAGAAAGAAAGAAAGAATGTGCTTCAGTAAATATTCCCCAGTAACTTGTTTGCCAGCTCGTTTCCATTGTCTAATGCTGGGTCCAGCCCAGCCCCGGTATTCTCTTGGCTGTTATCTAGTCCAAGTTTTACTCCAATTTGATACAAATTCCTTTTAGCTAAGTTGTTGGAGCATTTTCCTGAGCAAACACAAATCAAATATCTTATCTGAGCTAAGTCTGTGCTCTTGACTTCCACACAAACTTGAGACCTGAGAGGATGTTTGCTGTTACTGAAGGCACCTGACAACCCCTATTAGTGTCACCTAATGAAATGTATTTGTGGTTCATGTCAGGGTTTTTTTTTTTCTTCCAAAAACAAACTCTTATTATTTTCTGCTGAGCCATCAGTGTGCCTTTTTTAAACAAACGCTCATCTGCCTTTATGATTTTGATTTGCAAGATGCCCATAAAACTTGAAGCAAATATTTGCTCTGCATTACACAAAACAGGAATTTAATTACTTGTTTTATATCTTCTTGATATCTTTTTTTAACATCTCCAAAAATAAAACAGGATGGCAGCAATGAAACATACCTTCCCAAATGTCTGCATTCATTACTGGTACCAATAATCAAGGCCCTGATTCAGCAGAGTTCTCAAGTGCCTGCCCTAATTTTAAGCACAAATAGTCATATGAAGTCAGTTAATCATTTTTCATATCTGTGTTTTAGAGCCTTTCATTGCTGCCAGTGCTGCTGATCCAGCCAGGCTGTTCCCAGCTACAAACAGTGTGGCTTTCTTGGGGAGCGTCTCAGAGTTTTGTTAAGTCAGGAGTTACTAAATTATGCAATGTTTAACCAATTCTTCTTCATGAAGCAAACGCTGCTCCCATGGAAGTCTGCAGCAACATTTCCTGCTTTCAGTTATATCAGAAATAGGCTCAAGTGGAACAGATTATGAGAATTCTGTTCATTTCACTAGGGATGTTGACTACTTCAACACACAAGAGGGTAGAATACTTTTCCTTTCATCAATAAGCTAAACACTTCTCTGGAAAAATAAATGGTTGTTATGCTGTAAATGTTACCACTGGGCATCATGTCCCACTGGTGTAAATCCATAGCCCCTTCACATCCGTGTGGAAATGCAGGCTGCTGAAGCAGAAGAGATGTTGAATGGCAGCGGGGTGGGGAGAGACGGGGAAGGATGTCTCTGGTTTAGCCACTTTTAGAATGCAATGGAGCGATAATGTCAGAACAAGCTGTACTTTTTAGGAGCAATCATTCATTCACTACTGTCAGGATTGCTATAACCTATAGCAAATGCATCTATTCAGTGTTCTCGTGCGACCCAAGTGTGGGGAAGGGAACTTCAAACCAAACTGTCAGGTTTGTGCTTCGCGAGTTTGACAGCAAACCCACTCACCAAGTCTGATGGTAGTGTAAATATATACTGGGAAATAGAGCCGTCACTGACAGACTCACCAAACCCAGACTCTCCTTTTGGAGCAGACCTTCTCCGAGATAAATGGTGTATAACGCAGCCAAGGGAGCCCATTTGCGCAAGGATCATTTTAAAACGTGAGGTGTAGCCCTCAGTGGGCCCACGTGTCTGTTGTGAGCTTGCCGAGTTTGGTTTGCGCGGTTTGAGGGGAGGAAATGACCCACATGTAGGTGATTTTTTTCACACACATGAACAATGTATGTATATCCTTCCTCTCTAAGTTTCAAGAAGACTTTTATTGTAGTCAGTGCCCATGGGCACCATTGCTGTGAATAGCAGAGGGGGAACAGGATCACTGTCGCTGCAGGATCACCACTGGGTTGCAGTTGGTGGCTGCAGCAGCAGATTTGGGTGGAAGCAGGGTGGGCTGGAGGATGCTCTGTGTTACACTTGAGGTGCAGCCAGGGATCTCCTGGAGAATATTTTCTCTACGCACAGCAGGAGCTTTTTCCTGCCTCAACAACTACCTCAGAAAGGGAAAGGGAGAAGAGTTGCCAAGCAAGTCCATTGATCCTGTCCACCCTTAATAGGCAGGATCAGAGTGGATCACTAACCATTTATTGTCTTTAAAACAAATCTCTGACAGGGCCCATACAAGACTGTTTCTGTGTGAGATGAAGGAAGCCTGAATTAATCCCTGCTGAACATCGGGACACAGCTATAGTTCTGCTGCTGGCCAAGATGGGGTTGAGTCTGCAAACACTATACCTGGAGATCTTTGCTGTGATGTGTGCTGGGCACTAAGTGTGCTTTGCTGGGTTTCCAGCGCTCCCAGCAGCGTCAGTGGAATGTGGTGAAGGGCCCCAGACAACTGAGAGCTGCTGGAGCCCCTGACTGACATTCCTCCATTCATCTTAGGAGCCAGTGCAGGGTAGGAAACACTTGTACATCCTTACAGTATTTTTACGTGGATGTCATTGCTTGCTAGATTTGATTTTCAACGATGAAGTGCCATTTGTATAATGTGTAGAAAGGTCTGATACCACTGTGCTGGAAAGAAACTGCAGCTGGAAGCATGATCGTGTTCCATTTGTGGCTAATCGAGTAAGAAAAATGCAACAAGATCAAAGGAGAGGAGGGAGAAGTGTTCCCTGATCCATGCAGGGAAAGGACAGCGTTCCCCGTGCCACCTGCACTGTGTCTCTTTAGGCAGACTTGTGGCCGTGTGGGTGCAGCTAAGCCAGGCTTTTCCAGCAACTAAGCCCAGCTTTTCCAGCAGCTGAGCCTCTGCTGTCCCACCTTGCTGTCCCTGCTCCAGAGGGGTGCTGTCTGAGACAAAAGAGCAAATGGCAGCGTGGAGAGCAATCCCCGCTGTACTCCCGGGTGGGCTGGAGCGTGTGGCAGTGGCGTGAGCTCCGTGGGCCTGGCCTGGCGCTGAGCGGGGCCTGGCCTGGCGCTGCCTGGGGCCTGGCCTGGCGCTGAGCGGGACCTGGCCTGGCGTTGGGCGGGGTC